>CM076580.1:1180098654-1180698654 GCA_034641835.2 Pinus albicaulis | reverse complement strand
ATAAACTGTAATACACATTATATATGCACCATAACAATTTCCATACAACTAATTTGTTTTAGGATACATGTGGCATTCTAGGGGTAAATTCTATATGATGTGTATATCAATCTATTAGGTGTTGGTAAGGATAAACTGTAATACACATTATATATGCACCATAACAATTGCCATACAACTAATTTGTTTTAGGATACATGTGGCATTCTAGGGGTAAATTCTATATGATGTGTATATCAATCTATTAGGTGTTGGTAAGTTTTGAGTATCTAAGAAATTATAAGAAATATCCATACATCATGATCTTGTAATGTGATTATAAATTGTGTCTATAATTTCCATAAAATGTATAAATGATTTGTTTTAAAAAAATCAACACAATCAACCCTAAACAATGCTCTTGATGTGGAATGTCATTGGCGAAACCAAAATGATGGTCACATGTCCCATTTCTATGGTAATGGTGATCATATATATGTTGTAGCGACACTTGATGAGTAATTAAATAAATCTAAGAGTGTGACTCATTGTGCCATATTTTTTTAGAGCATGATTTGTTTTCCTAGTTTTTACTAATCTGTTAACATATTTTATTCATTTGGAAAGCTAATTAATGATGCTTTAAGTAATTAGGACTTAATGAGAGATCATCTTCACATCTTCACTGAAATATATTGGTAATTGTAGTCACTATATGGACCGCACATGCATGCTAGAAAAATTGAAATATAAACTATAATAGACATCTTATATCTGCCATAACAATTGTCATACAACTTATTTACTTCTAGATACATATGAAATACTTCAGGTAAATGCCATATTATGTGTATAGCAATATAGTAGGTGTTGGTAAGTTATGAGGATCTAAGAAATGATAGGGTATCTACACATTAGTAGTGCCCTGGTGAATTTTTTGCATAATTTTCTATTTGTTGTAATTTTGTTGCCTGGATTTGTTATAGATTTCAAATAATATATACAATTATCTACCAATTGTTCTTTATAAAGAAGAAGAAGTACAATAAGTAGTCACCTAAAAGTGAGCCATGTGAAAATATTGTTAACATGAGTAACCTGGTAAGCTGTAAATGAAAAGTGAATAACCTCCACTCACCAAAAGTGAATAACCTCCACTCACCAACAAGTGGCAGGCAGGGTTGGAATTTGGATTTCTCTTTACCCGTCACACAAATTTTTTTGACGTTTTGGTCATTATTTTTCTAGTCAATAAACGTTACGTTTAAAATTTTGCACTTCATTAATGACGTTCTCGTAATAAATTAACCCTTCACCAATAAAATTTTGATTAAAAAAATTGAACGCTCTTCTATTTTCTTTGGATTTTGGAGTGTGATATATCTGTGTCATGGACTTTTAATACCTAAAGTTTCAAGAGAAATAACTGATTCTTGTCAAACTAATATTTCCTCAATATATGCCATGTGTTGAAATTACTTACAGCTGATGTACATGCAGCCGCCTTCCACTTCCAGCGATCAGTCAAGATCGCAGTATAATATTTCTTTTTGATTGATCAGAGTTTAAAAAATTGAAGGATAGTGGTCCCAGAACTGAAATTTCTGGATTTGAAATCTCACTGAGGCGGATTTAATAGAAATTTCGCATCACACTCAGCCGTCCGTACGAGTGCCCAAAATCGGACGCGAAAAATTCATAAAGCAGATTGAATAGAAATTTCGCGTCACATTTTTGATGACGTCAACAAATTTTATTGGCACCCGCAATTGAAATTTCCGGATTTGAAATCTCACTGAGGCGGATTTAATAGAAATTTCGCATCACACTCAGCCGTCCGTACGAGTGCCCAAAATCGGACGCGAAAAATTCATAAAGCAGATTGAATAGAAATTTCGCGTCACATTTTTGATGATGTCAACAAATTTTTTTGGCACCCGAAATTGATTGAAGGAGAGTTTAATTTTTGGTTGACGTCCGGTGGTCAAAGTTCTTTAATGTTTGTTTTAAAAATGTCGTGCGTACAGGTCCATATATATATAATATATACATCATATGCACAATTCAAAGCAGTGAGTTGTAAATGCACAGATAGAGTGAAATTTTAGAGTGTGAGTTTTGTGTTGAACTGTGTTTTGAAGCAGTCAAAGTTTTTTTATTCCCTCGGTCAGAGGAGATTTTGTAACCAAAGTTTTGAAGTTTAATGAAATAGTTTTTACAGTGAAAACTCTGTTTCCAGTGAAGAATTTCTTTTTTTATATTTTCTCTGTGTTGAAGAGGGGAGTTTTATTCTCCATTGTTGTTATGGAATTTTAAATATTCCAACACTATGATCTACTAAAAATTACTTCAAAAATCAAGTAAACCTTCCAATATAAAGAAAAAAACATGAACGAGCTTTCCCTAAATTGAAATAAATTTATGTTTATTATTAATATTGCATAATCTGTCTTATAAAAATTGCATAATCGGACTAAGAACAAATCCTCAGTGCATTTTTTATTGTTGTTGTGATTAAAAAAATGAGCCAAAGAACGCTAAGGGACTCAGAGAAATCAATCTATGTATTATTTCTCACAAAACATGTTGAGTAGTGGAGACTAAGCCCTAGATTTTTTTCTGTCCTCAATCTCTCTATTAATTATGTCTATGTAGTTATAAGAATAACAAGCCAAAGAAATCTGAGGCTTCCAGAGAAATTAGTCTATGTGTGCAGAAATTGATGATTGCTGTTGAATAAATGTTATACCATTTGAAATTGCTGAGCGAAATTAATCAGGCCATGATGTACCATTTGTCAGTATCTATTTTCTCATGTATGAAAGTTTTTTTTTTCTAAGTAAAAGTAATTATATTAACAAAAGGAGTACAGTACAGTGGGCCGAAGCCTGATCATTGCCGAGTGTTGTGGCATTTGAAACAAAAAACCATAGTTTGAAGACTGCCCTGCAAGAGGGAAACCAGTCTGAAACAGTTCATTTGAAAAATCCCGCGCAGGGGAACCAGAGAATTGTAGTACTGGAGACCATATCGAAGCAAAAAAAACATATGCATTTTCAGAAACAGCAAGAAACACATGAACAGGCCCGTGAGAATGGGCAGAAATAGAGCAAAAAACCAGAGTGAAGAGGAGGAACTATTCATCGGGATCAGGTTCGTAGACAACTCTGCACCAGAATTCATCTGGTTCCCCGTCAGAATTATACAGGTCAACAACAGAATGGATCACCTTCCCGTGAGGAGGAGGAGTAATATGCGCCTCGCTCGCTTGCACTGCGTCCTGCCTCTCAGTAGGTTGACCCACCGCTTCCTTGTTCGCCTGGTCCTGCGTGGCCTTGCCCATCTGACCCTGCACGTTCGCACTATCAGGGTGCTTCAGCCCAACAAACTGTGCCAAATCCTAAGCCGTCGAGAGGCTGCATTCCGCTGGGCGAGAACTGGGAACAATTTCCTGAGGCTCTTCACGAAATACGACCGTAATTGAGGCAGTCACCCTGGGTTGATTGAAAGTGTTGTTAAAGGAAAAATGCGCGGTGTGGGTTTGAGCAGGAGGAGCGGAAGGAGTGGGGGAAGCAAGGCGACGGCCCGAGCGGAGAAGGCGCCCTCTAGGTTGACTGTCAGAGTGGGAGATAGACGCAGAGGAGGTGCCAGAGGTGGAGGGAGAGCGTCGAATTTGGTGCCTCGTGGAGCCTCTTCGGCAGCGCATTCTCTGCCTGAGGCGCGGCATAGTCGCACTCGAGACAGCAGGGCAGGGAGGCAAAAGATGGACAGAAGACTGAGGCGAGAGGGGCAACAGGGCGATAGAAGCAAGCTTGCAGGAACCAGCGTGGCAGAAGTGGAGATTTTCTCCAAAATCCAAACAACAATTGAGACAGCTCCTCTTACCAGTTACAGTGCGAACATTAGAAAGCCCTGCTCCTGGAGCGCACCACAGATTCACAGGCGGGGGAATTCTGTTCAGACCAGAGGGACGTTCCATAATAACAACCCAGTCTACAGTGCAACTGTAAATCGACTGCAATAAACCACCATAAGTATGAACTGGAGGCTGAGTCATGTCGAGACATGCGAATGTGTATCGAGGAGCGGGACTACGGTTTATTCGAGCGAGTAAATGGCATTAAACGCTGATCAGTCGACATTAAGAACTGAATGACAGCACTCTTGTGGGTGGGCCAGTGGCTTCCCCTCCCCCATCCCATCACGTTAAACACTACCAACTTCACCCGCATCCAGGTTCTCATGTATGAAAGTTGATGTTACCATTGATATTATTTTTTTTATATTTTTGCATGGCCATTGGACAATGATTTACTATGGTTTTCCTACTAAATTCCAATGGATGATTATTCAAAAATATTGAGAATTAGTTTAGTCTCTAGGCATAGCCAAGAGTCTTACTGGATAATTATAGATTACCTCTCCAATGGATGATTGTACATTTTTCATGTACTTTTTCACGTGAATTTCAGTTGATGCTAGATCTTACATTAATAACTATACTTGCATGAATATCCATGCTTTTATACTTCCCCACTATGGTCAATTTTGATGTATGGCCTTGGCCCATTGATCTTACAATTAACTCACTATTCATATTCAATTTTATCCAGTTCAGCCCAATAAAATAAGGAAAACAGAAAATTCAAATGCGGGCTACAAAAAAATGATTTTTTAAAAAACTACATTAATGTCTGATATCACGCGCGCATTCGCATGCGCGCATTTGCCCTCAGCTCTTGCAGAATAGAATTCGCCCTCAGTTCTTGCAAAATGGTAAGTTCTTACTACAGGGCCTTCCTCCTGTAGTAGGGTTGATCCTATTTGGGTTTTTTTGGAGCCTCTGAGAATACAAAGGTTGTGATTGATTACGGGGCACTGCCTATATTTGTGGAACTTCTTGCCTCTAGGAATGATAATGTTCGAGAACAGGTAGCACGTTCATTTTAGAGGCATAAAATTATTCTTCCCAACTATCTTTATACGTCTGTAATTTTGGAATTTGATTTAAAAAACTACTACCCAACTTTGAGTTCAACTGGTGTTCGTGTAAGGCTGTTTGGGCAACTTTGAGTTCAACTGGTGTTCGTGTAAGGTTGTTTGGGCTTTGGGAAATATTGCTGGAGACTCTGCATCACTTAGGGATCTTGCCCTCAGTCATGGAGCTCCGAGGCAGGTGCTTGCCCAGTTGAATGATACTGCCAGAATTTCAATGATACGAAATTGTACATGGGCTCTGTCAAATTTTTGCCGTGGTAAACCCCAACCACTATTCGAACAGGTAAGCAGAACACATTTTTTGCCTCTTCTTCTTAGTTCGCAGATACTGTGGATTTTTTTTTATAGATCTTGGTGCTTGGTAGATTTGGACGTAATATGGACCTAGGCGCTTGTTCATTACAATGACTCCGTCATCAGGTTTTAGAAAATGCTCAGAAATTTGGGTTTCACAAAGGGATTACCCTTGCTTGCAATTATCGATTATCAATCACATTCAAAAAAAGTCTTTCGTAGCATTGCTGAGCTCTTTGTAGGTGAATTTCTGAGGCAATTTTACAATATCTGAACTAAATTTGTCTGTCCTTTTCAATACTCTGCGCTTGTAACAGAACCAGACAAACAATCTAGTGGCCAATGCAACAACAACAACACCTCCTGTTGCAATGCCTGCAATTCACCCTCTCTGCACGCATGAATGACTATGGCACCCTCTTTTGTGAACAGGTACTGGAGCTGAAGGTACTTGTTTCCATTAGGATCGTGGAATTCAACATCCAAAATAGTATCAAATTCCACTGCAATAGTATTCCCCAGCGAGGGCAACAGTTCATTGAGACCTATTGGACTCATCACCCCCAAATAGCCTCCAGGGCTACCCAGAGTGTGATCATATGGAGCAATAACAAATGCTCATCCATCCCCAATTGAAACAAGAACAAGACCCACATTGGTTACAGAAAAAGAGAAACATGTTTTGAAAGAAGAAGAAACTTTTGTATTAGGGTCCAGAAATCTAACTGGTCTATTGTACAATGCCCTACCTGCACTTCAAATTGGTACTCCTAACTCCATGCTAAGGCTCACTGTGCCATTCTTCAGATGAGCATCTTAACCTGAAGTTTGATTCCCAAAAACCCAAGTCCCCTGTTCTATGCCCAAGACCTCTGTTACAATGAGTATAGTTCTGAGCGAAATACTTCACAATAGGAAGCAAAAGAAACATCGCAAAATTGCTCCGCTTTAGACTGATAATTTTCTGTGCGAAAATTCAACTGCGGACAGTAAAAACATAATATCAAACACAACCAATCGGCAATGGAATTTGAACATGAGGATTTATAACCACAGAAAACCCTCTCCAGGTTAAAAGAATTCCGGAATGGCTTTAAGATTCTACTAATGAGCGCTTACAACACCATAGCAATTACTGTCACAATGAAATCTGCTGGAAGCAAAGCCCTTGTACAGTTTCTACATTTCCACAGTGGAAGCAAGAATCTTGCTATCTCTCATGATCTGGTTCTGTGGTCAAATCCTTTGCTATGGCTGTCTTGTTCTGCTAAACATGGATCTGTCTTAGCTTTGGCTCTGGTTCTCATTTAGGATCGTGGCTATCTAATCTTGTTGTGGCTTTGACTATACAAAATTGTTCAATAGGAAAATGTTGACTCTGCTATATATAGGAGCTTCAATGGGTGCTCTCAAACACTTTTTTGGGCAGCTTTGTTTTGTCTCTGATTCAAGGCAGAACTATGTTGGCCTTGGTTTTTTATTCCTTGGAACTTAGTTCTCTCATATTTGCCATCCTATCCCCAGTTTGCTACCAAGAAAGACATAACTTCACGATATCAAAATTGACTATTTTTGGCCATTTATCTTTAGGAATGGTACAACCTTAATTTGGTGCATTCGTACAGTATCTGAAGAGCACTCTCAAGCTGTTATTCAATATTTTAGCATAACTACTACATTTAACTGCCATGCTCTAATATTTATATCAACCATAAGCATTCTTAAGGTAGTTCCACGTTTGTGAAGCAGAAGGAATGCTTCTGACAGCTTCTTATCATAGTGGTACAATTCTGTTCGCAGTTTATCTTTTATAAACCTCCAATTTTCCAAACGTAGTAGAGACTACAGTTTGCATCTGAAAATTTGGACAAATCTATTTAGTATTCTACAGAAAATGCATTAAGAATAAAAAAGCCCACAATTTGTAAAAAGCCCACAATTTTGTAAAAAGCCCACATTTTGTAAAAAGCTCACAATTTGTAAAATGCCCACTTTTATTTTCTTTTTGCTTATATATTGAGCTCCCATTGAGTTCAACAAGTCATGGGTTTTCTACACCATTGAGAGAGATTTATTGTTTTCTTTATAGGATAATTTGCAACAATGGAAGAAAACATTGGAGCTGGAAAAACAATTCAAAAGGGTGAAAGGGGTGATGGCAGAGTTTATTTCCCTTGTAAAAAATGTTGTATGAGAAATAATGTTAGAGTTTTAATAGCAACAGCAACAGTGCATTGTAGGAAATATGGGCACATTGATGGTGGATCGAATGACTATCATCCCATGGTAATTAATTATCTATCTTCATTTTGATTATATCGTAAAATTTTATATTATTTTAAATTTTTAATATTTTTATATGCACACTAATGTTTAATTATTAATTTTTGTAATTTTCATAAAGGCACAGTTGCCCCCCAACTTTTTGCAGATGATCAACCAGCTTCCACAGCAAAATAGTAGTAGATTAGATGATGTTGCACCAGTACAAGAGAATATTGCAGAAAATATTAGTATTGGAAATGATGTTGTACAAGGTGAAGAACATGAAGCGAATGATGAAGGTAATTTTAATGATCCCATGGAGGTAGATCACGATGACAGTAATGAGATAGTTCACATTAATGATGGGACAAATCAAATGCTCCAAGACTTGTACGGTGAGTCAGATGATGATGGTGGAGATAGCAGTGACGGTATTTATGATGTACCTCTGATTGAAAGGTCAAGTGAACGACTTTTTGAACACTCAAATGCAACTCTTCTCTCTGCTACATTGTTGTTGGTGAACTTAAAGGTTATGAATAATTTGTCGAACAGATGTATGACACAACTCCTAAGGTATGCAATATGTATATATGATCACATATATGTAAATTTTGATTATTTTCCCTTTTTTTAGTTGTAATAAATGTGTAAAATAATAACTTATATATAAATTATTATTTTACACATTTATTACAACTAAAAAAAGGGAAAATAATCAACATTTACATATATGTGATCATATATACATATTGCATACCTTAGGAGTTGTGTCATACATCTGTTCGACAAATTATTCATAACCTTTAAGTTCACCAGCTCTCTGCTATTGTTGCTGGTGAACTAAAAGGTTATGAATAATTTGTCGAACAGATGTATGACACAACTCCTAAGATATGCAATATGTATATATGATCACATATATGTAAATTTTGATTATTTTCCCTTTTTTTTAATTGTAATAAATGTGTAAAATAATAACTTATATATATATATATCATAGTTATCAAAACCGGCCAGTCAGGACAGCGGCCGGTTGGAACCGGTCTTGCAACCCGGTCAATAGCCTATTCTCACCTGTTTTGGCCGGTTAACCAGACCTAACCGGCCGGTTAAGTAAGGAACCGGCCATTTTATGCATAAACCGGTCAGTTCCGTACTTAACCGGCCGGTTAGGTGCTCCTCCATGAGTTGCAAATTCCTCAGTGTCTCCTCCATGAGCTACAAATTCCTCTATTATACTAGCAACAAACTTCTCTAATAACTCATACTCAACACCTTATAGTAGCAACAATACAAATGATGACTGATAAATACAAGGCTGGCTAGCATAAAATCCCTGGCAGCATGCAACTCATCAAGTGTACTTGATGACAATTTCTGTTCTCAAAACAATCAGCAGCAACCTTATTTCACACTCAGCTAGGAACTGTCAGACCCTCTCTCTCTGCTCACACATAGCAGCAGCATAAATACAAAACCTTTCACACAGCATACAATTAATTCGATCATGGCATCAAGACTGATGCAAATGGTCTGACGCCACTCAAGGGACAACAACATACAACCTAATGAAAATGTGACTGGCAATAATAAATTGACCACTAGAAAATTCCCGCTTGGAAATGCACTAAACTGGCTACTGAGTTTTCTTGGTTTTAATGAATATTTTCAGTGATAAATTTTGTCAAACACATTGTGAGCAGACTGCTGAAGTTGTAATGCTCTCTCAACTTGTTACAAATAGCACTAATAGTGGGTTTCATAAACCAATTCAATACCTCTAAGTGTTGTAGATGTTTTTCTAGAAATTTATTGCCAAGCAAACATAGATAATGAAGAATAAAAGATCTTCAAAATGCTGGTCTGATATATATATATATATATATATATATACTGAACCCAGAATTGTCTTTAAGGCTGATACAATGAATTGACAACAGATCTGAGCAGGGACATATTGTATATTATAATATTAACTCAGCAATAAAACACAATGAATAATATAAGAGAAACCTGATACATTACTTCAACAAGTTTGCTTATGTATTTTTCGATGATATGTATTGCATTTGTTGCCATTTTGATATATTCACCTTTGCATGGTATATAAATGAGCAAAATTTTCATATTTTGTCTCTATTGGCTTGGAATCATGGTTGCAAATCTTAAAAATAGTTTTTATTTATTTATTTATTTTTCATTTTATTAAAAAAAAATTATTTAATGTATTTTTTTTTAAACCGGTTCATTGAGATCTGATCGCTACCGGTTAGACCGGTTCTAGTTCGAAACCCGGTTCATTAGCTCCACCGATCTGGTCACCGGTTCCGGTTTTAATAACTATTATATATATATATATATATATATATATATATATATATGATTAATAATCTTTACAAGACACTACTTTTTGTTTTTGTTGTAGATTGTTGGGTGAATATTTGTTACCATCGCCAAATAATTTACCTCGAACATATCGAGATCTACGTGCTATTATGAAACACTTTGGAATGGAATATAACACTATAGATGCATGTCCTAAAGATCATATTATATATTATGGAGAACATGCGTTGAAAACAGAATGTCCGAAATGTGGTACCAGTAGATATTGAACAGATCAACTAACCAAAAAGGTGCCTCAAAAGGTTCTTCGTCATATTCCCATAATTCCACGTTTGCAGTGAATGTTCAGGTGTAACATCATAGCACAAGTTATGGATTTCGATGCAAAGAATAGAAGTGGAGATGGTGTTCTTCGAATGCCTGCAGATGGTTCTGCATTTAGAGAAATCGAGGAAAAATATGTAGATTTTAAAAATGAACCTCGTAATGTCAGGCTTTCATTGGCAGCCGATGGTGTTAATCCATTTGGAGAGCTTAGATCTACTTACTCAATGTGGCCTATTTTCGTTATCAACAATAACATTCCTCCTTGGATTTCAATAAATAGGGAGCACATAATGTTGACTATGATTATTCCAGGTATTTGATACATTATTTCTTTGAATGTAACATTTTCATTTCTCTCGTTGTTTGAATAAATATATATTTTATTTATTTACTTACTTATATATACATATATCAGGGGAGTAATTATTATGTTCCGTAATTTTGAACAATTAGGTAAGTACCAGGTCAAAGATATGAATGTATATATTGAGCCTCTTATCGATGAGCTAATACGGTTATGGCATGGCATCACTATGTATGACATCACTAAGCCAATCAAGCAGAAGAGATTTCAATGTCGTGGAACGCTTGTATGGACAATTCATGATGCCCCAGGACTAACACATGTTTGTGGTATGTAATATTTCATTGCACTTTAATATGATACATAATTATCTAAATTAGATATACCATATTGCATGTTTTAAAAATGATCTCATAGTATATTAATTGTTATTGATCCATCTATTGCAGGTCTTCAAAAAAAGGGTAGATTTGCATGTCCAGTTTGTGGCCCTAAGATGAAGTATCGTCATTCAGCAGACTTAAAAAAGATGGTGTTTGATGAGTTTAGGCACTTCCTCCCTAGGAACCATAAGTATCGTACTACTGAAAAACATATTTTCAATGATAAATAAGAAACTAGATTAAAACCACGAATAATGACACCTCAGTTGTGGATGTTGGAATATAACAGAACAGCTGGTACATAATGTGTGTGTGTGTGTGTGTGTATATGTATATATATATATATATATATATATATATATATATATATAATTTGTTTATGTAATGTTTGGAATTTTTGTTTTAACTAATGAATTTATTTTATTGTATTTTATAATTAATATTGTTCTGATTTATTTTATTCTTTGATATCAAGGTCATCGTTGCAGTGAAGGTACTAATATTGTACTTCCACCTGGAATGAAATGTTATCCTTCTCAATTCGCGAGGTTTCCCTACTATGAGGACCTAAAAATAGCTCATTTGTTTGATACAATGCATGTCAGGAAGAATGTGACAGAAATGTTATGGCGAACCATAGATGGTGCACATGAGAGAGATAAAATTGACAAAATTTGTGCTGACATTGAGAAATCAAATCATGCAATGAAAAGTGTGATCGATGGATCAAATAACAATGGAGGTCGAAATTATAATAATATTCCATGGTTATTAACAGAACAACAAAGAAATGATGTAAAAGAGGTCGTTAGAAGAATTAAATTTCCAACGGGTTTTGCTTCAAACATAAATAATATCTTAACGAAGAAAGGTGACTTTAGTGGGGTGAAAACACATGATTGGCATACCTTTATTAAGGTAATTTTTTTGGTATACATTTTTGTTTGTTATTGCTTGAATACATATTTTAAATTTTCCTTTTTTCTGTTTAATTTGGAAACCAATAACGATTCATTTTTTATTGTTATAGTATGTTCTACTTGTATCTCTCCCAAACGACTCCGACAACAATGTCAAACAAGTTATATATGGTCTTAGTAAATACATGAGGTAAGTAGTTTTGATTTATACGCAAAATCTAATTGCTACAATTTATTTTTGTACTTGACGAAATGATGTATTAATTTACTTGTAATGAAATATATATTATGTTTCATTGAAATAACCTTGCGTAATGATTTGCATATGGTTGTCATTGAAAGAAATCCATCAAGATGAAATAAAGTATTGGAAGAGAGAAATTCCTCGGCTAATGTGTGAAATGCAAAAGTATCTACCTCCAACATTTCTCAATGCACAAGAACACTACTTGATACACCAAGTTGAGGAGATTGAAATGTGTGGAACAGTACACACAAGGTCAATGTGGATGGTCGAGAGGCACCTGAAATCCTTGAAGGCTTTGGTTAAACAAAGAGCACGACCTGAGGGTTCTATGGTGGAGGGATATGTGGTATATCAATCCATGGTGTATATTAGTCATTATATTCCTAAATTAGCTGCGCCAGTCATGAAGGCGGTGGATTGCATTTGGGATGTGAACTCCATCAAAAAATTTGAAGAGGAGCACCTGTTGGGAAAAGGTAGAATGAAGAAAGTGAGAGGTAAAAAATTTATTATGTATAATACATATAATGTTTCATTTTTTTACATCATGTATATGATCATTATATTAATTTAGGTCTTATTATTTCATAGTTTATTAATTAATATAATTTACCATGGTTATAAGTAATATTTATTAATATTGGTGAATTATTGTTTTTTTATTCGGGTGCTCAAGATTATGAGGCACTACTTTTATACATTGCAAACAATCTTGAGTGGATGAGTGAATGGATTGAAACATGTAAAGCATGTAACGACGGTAGGTTATCATGGCAACTACTGTCTGAATTGATTAGAGAAGCGTATCATAGTGGAGATGGGAACGTTACGGACAGGGAAATCGATTTAGCATATGGTTTGAAAGATAGAAAGGTAAGCAATTAATTCACCTATTTATAATGTGACAAGAAGTTTGATTTTTCAGTTAATTTCCATGTTGTGTAAATTATATGTTTAATTATTAATTGAGAATGCATCTTTTTCATGTTTGGCATATTGCAGTTGAAACACCACAAGGCTATGTGGTGCAATGGTCGTCAATTTTGCGTTAAACAGTTGGATGATAACAGGAAAACTTCTAATAGTGGGATAACTGCAGTATTCCAGGTCACTAATGTTTCCTCCAGGAGTGACAGACATCTTCGAGAATCTGAAAATAGATATTATGGGTTCTTAGATGATATAGTTGAGTGTGACTTTAATTCCTTCAAAATAGTTTTGTTCGACGTCAAATGGTATAGGCTACGAATGAATGTACGTGATGATGATAGAACAATTATTCAACATGATAATGGATTTCCAATGGTTAAAACATCGCAGTTTGAAGTAGGAAAAGATCACTATGTTTTTCCAAGCCAATGCGAACAAGTCTTTTACTCAGAGGTTCCAGGTGAGAAGGAATGGTCATTTGCTATTAGATATGATCCAAGAGGAAGGCCACTAGAGTATACTGTAGAGGAAGAAGATGAGATTGATCAAGAAGAAGATGATGTAGTGGCAGATGAGAAGGAAGATGCATGGACAGATGAAGAAGATATCTTAGAAGATGAATCAGGCTCTGGAGATGAGGCAACAATTATTGATGATGATGTCGATGAGGATATTATTGAAAATGACATAATTGATGATGATGATGACATGGTCGATCATTTCAACACCGTTTCTGAATCAGATGTTGATATAGATGTCGATCAGTTGGATGAAGATCAAGAAGATACAAAAGAATATTGATACAGATGTTATGTTCGAGTATGAGCTGGTATGTTATAACTTTATATTTTAATATGTAGGAATTATTGTCTGTTGGGAAAAATACTGAGAGGGGGGGGTAAATCAATATTTAGGGCTGATTGAAAACTTTTCAGCAGAGATCTTATTATGCTGTTAATTTTTTACTTGGATTATTGCACGGTCACGGTTCCGCTCTTCCACGCAGGGTTCCGTCGCGCTTCCGTTTGTTATGTTCCACCTCTTTCCTTCCAGGTTCCGTTCATGATTCCAAAGGGTTAGTCCGTGTTCCACCGAAAGTTCAATGCCAAATACTCTGTTTTAGTTCTTTCGTGTTATAACTGGTTTGCTCTCGCTTCTCGTTCCTTTCTCCATGAAAGCCAGTCAGCTCCTTACTAATAGAGTAGACCCTTCCATCATATATTTAACGAATATATATAACTCCACTGTCTACCAGTTTGGATACACTGTCAACCGTATTAACATCGGTTCCTCGATCAACATACAGAGCACAGGGTTTCTTACGGATGTCAATTATCCTTCATCAGGATGCATACATATGTTAACACATGAATTAACTCATCCTTACTTATATCGATTCTCCATTAAATACAGAGCTTGCCATCAAGGACAATCATATAATAGGATACAGGAAACATATTTCCAAGTACATTGTCTTTAAATAATTTACTAATTATGCGGGTTTGTTGCATGTTGTTTATTATTTCAAACCAATAAATAATGGCCTTACTATTGTTTATTATTTCGCAGGATTCACAGGATTCATTTGATTCTATGGTCAGGTCTCTGAAAAAGACAATTAAACACTTAAATAGTCAAGATCTGGAAGACAGGCTTTACCCCCACCATAAATTGCTGAAAAACCGCCCTTCAGTTCAGCTTGTTGTGCTGAAGACGAGGGTGGATTTGCATGATCAGTTGAATGAAAATGAATCAGATATTCGGGATGCTTTTGAGGGCAGATCCATAATCCCCATAGATGAAGATCCCATTGCTACAAAATTTCTGTCTGCGTTGAAGCCCAAGTATAGTGTTGTATCGGAATACAAATTAGAGGACAACTATACCAAGTCGAAATCAACTGAATCCAGTTCTAGTGCTCTTGAACTTACCGAATTAAAGCCAGAAACAGGATTTACAATCTCTAATGGGAACGGGTATGGTAGTTCCAATATTGGATTGAATGTCCGGAGCTCTCCAATAGGCACTGGACCTGATCGTAATGAACCCCAACTAAATCAATGTGATGAAAATATGGACTTTGATGATGATCAGGAAAACAAGCCAGAGCATTTTGGCAATATTGAAGAAACTGAAGAGGTTTCCTGTGATCGATTGAATCAACTCAGCCATAAGACATCTACTACAGGCTGGTTTGTATCAGAAGGAGAATCGGTTTTGCTTTCCCATGATGATGGAAGCTGCTCTTTTCACGATATAGCAAATTCAGAGGTGTGGAGGTTTTAATTATTGTACTTAATTTTGGGTTTTATGGGTGTTATAATTTATACATTTTGGGATTTTCTATTATAAGTAGGGAAAAGCCTAGGGGTTAGATTATTCTCATGGTTTAAATTTCTATATTTGAAATAAAATTCACCAATTTCTATTTAAAAAAATGATTTGCCTAAATATTTGATGTAGTTTAAATAGGATGTAGTTCATTTCAAAGACTGTTGAAATTTTCTAGAAACTATGATTGGAATTTCAAGAATATTTATGCACTCTTTAAATTTTCCCTTAACATAAAGGGCAGTTGATGTATGAGTAATACTCAGTATTGTTATTTTCCAATCTCCAGGAGAAGGCTGAATATAAAGCTCCATATGGGCTTACCCCAAACATGTGGGGTGATTGCGGGTTGATCAGAGCAGCTGGTTCAGATGGTCGCTCTAGTAAATATGTTGTGGCAGCATCTGCAGGTTGTACATTGGACTCAGGTTTCTATTCATGGGACTTTATAATAAAGAAATTATGGCATTCCATACTGAATCAGAGGCCTTCACTTCAACGTCCAGTACCATGTCTCCAGTTTTGGCAGAGAGGGATGTCTCGGGGAGAAATTTTGGCTTTGCAAATGTTGTGTCAGAGAATCAACATTGGTGGTACAGGCCATGTGGGCCTCTTATGGTATCTACTGCCAGTGTCCAAAAGACAGTTAATATTTATGATATTCGTGATGGAGATCCTGTGATTTCAATGTGTTTGTTTTGAAAGTTTAGGTTTCATAGTAAATCGTCAATGGGCTCTAAAATAAGGCCACATTGAAATCTTGGATACATGTTTCATGCCAAAATCAGTTGTATCTTCCATAAATACACAATCTTGGACCACTCTGTATACATATGCTTCTTGGACAATATTACATCTCCCTCATTATACAGGTGGTGTTCTTACATGCATAGCAAAGGCATTGTTTTGGCAATCATTTTTTAACTCACTAGATATTGTGGGTACAAGGATCTAGGGTCTCCACATGAAACTGTGTTGCCTGGAGACTCACTCTGCCTGTCCTTAAATTTGTAAACATAGTTGTATGCCAATGCTTCTTTCATTTTGTATGCATAAGACGATTTTTTGTCAAAGTCCATAATTGTTTTTAAGTTTTATCCATCCCAGTTTTGTTGTGAATGCACAGGTTTTTGGCTCAACACATATCTATTATATCTTTGTACTTTTCCTTTACTAACTATTTGAAATTTCTAGTTATATTTAGAGGTGTATTTTAAGGGATGAGGGGAATTACTTGGATTTAGTGCTCCCAGGCTTATCATTTATTCTCCAAATGAAGCCCTGTAATCTGTAACACTATATGGGCATGCGGCTCACTTGTTAAAATATAGTTGATACAATATGTTGTACATGAAGCCTGGAATTGTGTACATTCCTGGAATATATTAATTTGCAGGCATGCTTAAAAGAGAGATAGGTTTTGATAAAATCAAAAACCCTGAACATGAAGAAAAAAACGAGGCAATTATTTTATACAGATAGAAACAAGACACTATCTCTTCATTAATAACAAAACCTCGTCCAAAAATCATATGTACAAATTCTAGAAGTCGAAAGTTGAAAATTTCTGAAATGGAACCAGGCCCTTTTCAAAAGAATAAATTTAGTAAAAAGGAGGGTGAAGAAAGTTATCTTATCAAAATTTCCCCATACCGTGTTAGCAAGGAATGACTACGAGTCCTGAGCAGTGAGACTAAGGAATTGCTCCTTTGCTGCAGGTTGCAGTTCTCTTCTCCAACATGATGAAAATAAAATTCTTAGCTTTGGATTCTGAAGCTCGAGTCACAACTTGGAAGTTGCTAAGGAAAATTATCAGGGTTGTTGCCAGTTGGCTTGGAGTTCGCAGCCTAATTAATTTTCTTTAATGCATTTCCTTCAATGCTGTGCCAGTTGTCACTGGCCAGCAACCTTTACAATAAAATTTATTAGACCCATCACGCTACGAGGAAAATTTGACGTGATCACTGATCATTGATTTCTTATTGTGATAACAAACATTGGAGATTTACTGTCCTGTTTTAAAGTTTTTTTTTTTTTTTTTTAAAATTGAAACCGCCGTCAGCATATCGACACCTTGTAAGCATCGCTCTTTTGACGTTTTCAACGATTTCCATTTTCGTCGGTCTTGTGACGTCCGTCGATATTGTGACAGCTCTAGAAACGTCGGAAGAGCGACAGAAAAAGAGGTTGAAAGGGCGACGTCCAAAATTTCGTCGGAATTGCGACAGTTCTTCCGGGCGTCGATATTGTGACGCTTCTGGAAAGCGTCAGTCTTGTGACACTTTTGCAATACGTCAGTCTTCTGAGACTTTTGTTTGGCGTCGGAAATGTGACAGTTTAGACACGTCGGAAGAGTGACAGTATAAAGACGTCGGAAGAGTGACGTTCAAAACGTCAGACGACATTTCGTCGGAATGGCGAGACTTTACAAACGTCGGAAGCGCGACGTTAAAAACGTCGAACCAAATTTCGTCGGAATGGCGACAATTTACAAATGTCGGTCTGGGAGGCGTCGGAAGAGCGACGAGTGTTTGGAAGTGACGGGAAGTGTCGGTAGTGCGACACTTTTAAAGGCGTCGGAATTGCGACCGCACGAGAAACCACGTTTTTCCCGGCCTCGAACTGTCGCTCTTGCGACGACTGTGTGTCGGAAAAGCGACGATTTGGTCGTCGGAAATTGCGCCAAATGTTCTAGTGAGACAAGTTCAGAAACTCAAATAAAGGTTGTTATTTATCGCAAAATGGTCATAAGAATATAAACTGTGCTCTAACATTTTGGTTTAAGCGTCTAAATACTACACAGTTCAGTGGGAAAATCTACAACATTACAATGGATGCTATACAATTTGCCACAGTTCGGATATCTTAGTGATATAATACAATAAATCTTCAATACCATTTTAATATTGTTTCCATACTAGTATAGTATATGCTTTTCTATAATACAAAGGAACAAGTCCAAATCAACAATAGTCTCAGTGCAGTGATGATTTTTTATGAACTTATAGTAATAAGTGTGTGGTTACAATTCATAAATAATTCTATTACAATTAAAAATATCACAGTGAAAATTCCATCACAGTTTGGTGAGAATGATGCCACTTCAGTTCGGTGGTATCACATTAATCTTAGTATAGTGATAAGGTCTCGCAACATACACTACAATAATAAGTCTTGGTTGTTCCAACAAGAAAGAGGAGCTTTGTACTACCATAATGATTATTTCTCATTACTGTATGAGGGGTTCATTGCATTGAGAAGGAATTTAGAATAGTACAACTACTTATGAAATTTTATCAAATACAAGCACAAGAAAATCAATTAAGAATCATAACTAGTTCAACAACTTTCCAATAAAAGGTATGTTAGTACGAGCTACACATGAGCTTCTATATTTTTATAACTAGTGTAATTTGTGATAACATATATGCTAGAATTTTTAGGAACTATATATATATATATATATATATATATATATATATATATATATATATATATATATATATATATATAGTTGTAAAATAAATTTCTTCTTGTCATTTAAATTTAGAATTCCATCCCTCATAGTTTCATAAAATATCTAACTCGAAAAATGAAGTCATGTTCTTGGTATCATCGTTTTTCTTGAAAGTATGTATTGCATACCACAACTTACCCGCCTAGGAAAGGAATTGCTAAAAGATCAAGGAGTATGAATGAAGGCATCACAAGAAGGTTTGTCAATAAACAAAGATTCTTGTTTGGGATGTTTCATATCCTAATGAATACACCCAGCTTATAGACCTCTAATTCCTTATATAAATAGAACTTTAAGGATTTTCTCTTGAAAAACCCTAACCTAAGGGTATCTTGATAATGTGTGAAACCCTAAACCTATTTAGCGATATTTATGAAGAAATTTCTATTCTGAATAATGTATTGATAATGTAATGTTTGGTATTTTGATATGATAATGGAGGATCTAGACTACTTGGAGCTAAAATAATGTTGTTCGAAATATCAAACCTTTGAAGTTTGATATAAGGCTTTTCTTTGACAATGAACTGAAACCTTAAGTTTTTGTTAGGTCTAGAGGAAAAACCCTTGTTATGAAAAGTACTAAGAGTGAAACCCCGGGTATATGTTCTCTTGATTGAATCCCTAGCCTAGTCTAGGTCAATGTGTTAATGTATGGTGATATCCTACATATGTGGATTAACCTATTTTCTAATGGTCCTAAGAATATAGGGCTTGATAAAAAAACCTTATTGAAAGTTTGAAAGATCCAAGATGGTGATTGAAAAAGTCTAGGGCTTATAACTAATTCCTAGGAATGATTAAATTCTCTAGTATGTCTAATCATATGAATCTATATAATGTTTGCTGATAATTTATAGATAGTAATTATGGGGTTTACATCAAAGCCTAGTAGAATCTATTCTCGATATGATTATATGATTCATTGAAAATATAGAGTCTACAACTAACTCTAGTGAAAGTTGATCATGATAATGTGTGAGCTATAATTAATCTTGATTGAATCTTTTATGAAATATAGCATTTGTATGAAACCCTAGTGGAAAGTCTAACATGTGAATTTTTAAAGGTTGATTAGATATCTTGTAGGTCTATATTGGTTCTAACATATGTTGTAGAAAGTTGTTTTATACCTTTGAAAGAAACATTGAAACCATGGATAGAATGAAAGATTTTATGAAGTAGTGTAGGGTTTATTTTAAAAGTCCGTATAAAAATGTTAACGAGTAAATATCTCTTGTTTGCGTATGTGATATGTATAAAGTTGAAAATGCTTCCATGATTTTGATATGGCTAACTTCATGCTTTTATAGATGTTTTTGTACTTGCTATATAAATTTGTGCAGGTACATAATAAATATGAGAAGATGATAAGTATGATGAGAAGGATGGAAGCCATGAAAGATTATCAAACACCTCAAGAAAAAGTTAAACTACCTATATTAAGACGGAGCCTGGATAAGGAGAACACTTACTAGTTAAGAGGGAAGGCATAACAACAATTTTGGTTGGAGAATATATTATGGAAAGACATGTTGACACATGTGAAGTAGGAAGATGAATATTCTCTTAAGAGATTAGATTGATAGTCCTACTAAAATTAGTTGAAGGGAAACATAGAAACCCCGAAGATTTTTTTTTATGGATTTGAAATTATTGATGATTGGGGTTTTAGTTTGCACATGTGAATCTCTAGAAGGTCTTGTTAGGACGTTGATTAGCAATTAGTTTGCTTTGGAGAGATTAGTTTTCCTTGATCTATTGGATCAAGGTGTGTTGAGGCTTTGTGAGTGAAGCATTTCCTGGAAAGACATCAAGTTGACACTTTGTGTTGATGTCTGATAGGGAGGGATTCATAGCGTGGATGTGAACCTAGTTTTCTGGGTTGATGGTTAGTAAGTAAGCCTGATGGTACCTATAGAGGTTGAAAATATTAGTCAATATTAGTCCACTTGGATACATTTCCCTAGTCAAGAATCTAATCTATGGCGTTGTGGTACATAAATTGTAGAGAGACCAATCGGATAGATTTCCCTGGTGAGGAATCTAATCCATGGAATTACGATGCCTAAACTTATTAATAGATAAAGTGAAATCTTTCATGCACTTATTTTATATATGAATAATACCTCCTTAGTTAAGAGGGAGTGTTGAAATGTAAATAGGTTTGGATGAAATTTTAGGTTTTTGGTCAAAAGGCTCCTCCATTAAGTCATCTCCCTCAAAGGTCATCGTCCTTGGCTTCAACACAATCTTATTCATAAATTAACCTTCAAAAGTGATACAAGTCCTTAAATCAGTCACCTTAAGTCAGGCTCAATCTGTCTTCATGTCGACTCAAATAAATACACAAATCATCACACTGTAAATTTGGCTCAATAGATATGGAAAAAATCTATATATACAGGGATATTATTTCACATTTCAATACAAAACTTTCAGAATTATCTCTGAAATAATAGGTCAGATTACAGGCTCGGTGAAGTAGTATAGAGACTCGAAAAAGTTGGAGTGATGTAATGATTTGGTGACATGACAGTGGCTCGGTCTTTATACACAGAAAAAGTGCAGCAGTACAATGGCTCGGTAACATGATCAACATTGTGATGATTTTTGTGTTCGGTAAAGACAATATGCTCTTATAGTGTTGTCTCAAGTGACACGTAAGTTCGATGAAGTGTGCTTGGTGTTGTCTCAATTGACACATGAATTCAGAGCTATCTCAATGTTCTCTCAAGTACTTCATAAATTGAGTACTATCTCAGTATGCTACAATGGCTCGTTGTTGTCTAAAGGTTTGATGTTATCATGGTAATAATGTTCAGTGATATAATCTCACTATGATGCTCAGTGCTATATTGCTTCAATCAAAGTAATGAAGATGAAGTTTTTGTGTAAGAAAAGGACTTCTCGGTGTCACGGGGATATCGTCATAGGGTCTTGGTCATGTCATCTCAAATCTATTGAACGAAGAATTTTGACTAGGTTTTCTTAAAAGAGTGGGGTTTTCTTAATCACAAATAATCTCATGGTAAGAGAAACTAATTAACTTCCATTTCTAACACATGTTACCCAGAATACCCTAGATCTTATTGATCTTAAACCAAATAAGCACATGTAGCTGAAGATAACAAAATTGCAAACCATTTTACTAATTTAAATAAAAACAAAATACATACATTACCATGCATCACGCTATGATATAAAATGAGAAAATAAATCGTTACAGTAGATAGCATATCATTGAGGTGAAGGAAAACAAAACGGTATATATGTCATAACAAAACATGTTTTCAAAATCACTTAGGTAATACATAAGATAAATGGACAATTCCATAACTAAAATAAACTGGTGGAACCAAGGATGGAACCTCTATAAATTCATATACATTCATAATCAAAACAGGTGAATCAAGGATGGAACCTCTATAAATACATATACAACTATAACCAAAATGAGAGAACCGAGGATGGAACCTCTGTATATACATATACATTCATAACCAAAACGATCTGACACGACATCAAAATCCATTTCGATGCCCTCGGGTATAAAAATATAGGATAATTAAGAATTCTAGCTCACAAGAAAAGAACCAAGCGCAATAACAAGTTCTAGACCATTTACTATTTCCCACCATCAAGCGCGCCCATAATGGTTAAGGACAACACGATAAACAAGAGTAAATACCGACCTGGTGAAAGCAGAGTGCCTAGAATTAGTTGTAGAGAGAACCTGGAGTTGGGAGCCAGGTAGAGGACGTGGTGACCGAGATCCCACCTACAAGAACCCAAATGAGTACAGAGATACGAACCGAATGAGGGTTCACCTACGTGAAAAAATTAAAGTCAGGTGAACCCCAACAAGGCAATGAGTTAACTACTGCACCAAATACGAGAATCTTAGTAGAGACTAAGCTGAGAACAACATGAAAACCAGGGTATTAGCAACTGTCCGCAAACAAAAGAGAAACTCTGTAAATAAGGAATAAAGGGATGGAACTATAAACTAGGCATAACTTATCACTGTGGGTGGAACAAAAACCACATTCCTCAGACCTAGCAGTAGCGGTTATGAAAGCAGTAAAGGAGGCTGGGAAGGCTTCAGGAAATTTCTCTTCCTTTCGACCAACCAAATTCGTAGTTACACCTACACACAAGAAAAAGCGATTAATCCAAATTTTATCCAAAATATGTGAACAGTACAATTAATAATTCGATAGCCAACGTGGGCATAATGCACACCTATATTTTCTGAGCCCCAAGGTCATTGGTAACAAGAGGTACACCAAGAAAAGGTTGGGGGATTTTCCTTTGGAACGCACAGGTAGGGATATGAACGCCTCTAATGAAACCCTTGTTGGGAGACCAGGACATCAAGCAATTCCTTAATTAATAAACTCATATGAAAAAAGAAAAATACAAAGAGGAATATAAACACAACACATAGAAACCCTCATTGGAATTACACAACATGGTTAATGGAGGTACCTATTAGCTAGAGGAAGGTATATTGCCATGAATCCGAAGAGATTACAACTTTTTGATGGTGTTGTACCCACCAACATTCAGGGAATCTCCCCAATATGAAGTCCCAACTAGACCTCACATTGTTTGGAGTAGGAGTCCCAACAGTGGGGTGTTTAATGTTATTCCTTGGATTGAAAAATTCGTAGAGTGGTGTAAGGTACGTTTGGTTAAAGAAAGTGTGTGACCCTACTTAAATTCAACATGATGCATGATCATTTCTAATAGCAAACGGGAAATGAAGTGTGATCCTTGGAAACCTGAAATAGTACGCAGCTTGAAAGGAACACACAAGATGAAAAGACATCATACAAACTAACAAGCGGAATAATCCATAAGCTAAAGGTGATGAATTAAAACATAAGCATGCATGCAACAAGTTTTGTACAAATTCAAAGGAAATAGGTCATAAGCATATGCATAAGTTAAACAACATACATCACAAACATAACCATAATAGTTTGACTACATTTACAATATATGCATAAAGACGCGTCGACTCTGATTTTATTATAAGTGAAAGTTCCATTCATACATACAACATGACGAACCACTTTCCCCAATATAGGAATGTTAAGTTAACACCACGTCATCCTCCCAAATAAGTATACTCCCTCAACGATACAGAAAAATCAAGTCTGACACAAAACACCCAAGCCTTTTCTAAGCCTAAGCCTAGCCAAAATCTTGGCTCCCAAAACCCCTTTACAAGGGTTATGAGGATGTATCTATAACAAAGGGGGGTGACTCTTTGCATGCACCCTTTGTGACTCTTAGACTTCCCCCGTGACTCCTCAAATTACATATGAAACTTTACATTCCATCATGGACACATGGAATTCACTCATATAATAATTATAAATAGCACTACAATTTCCACTTCTACCGATATAAGAAAAAATAACATATAGACAACTTGACAGCTTAACAAGACAAAACACTATGATGCTAGAGTTGGGGTGAAATCAAGCCAGTCATATTGGAATTGGGGTCTCTCGGTCACGTACTCATACCAAGATTGTTACTATGCAATGGTCTCCCAAATCGCGAGATAGTGTTAGCATCGAAATGAACTCTTGCGTCCAATGAATCCAGGTAAAATCACTTGGAATCGGTCTTCATTTATCCCTCAATCAAATGCAACATTATTTTGATCTTAACCAGGCCACCAACGTCAGGCAGAAAATTATGTCTATTGATCTTCATGTCCTCCTCAGTGGCTAATTACTCCAGGTACTAATAAATCTCTTCCTAGACTTGTTGTTTTCATTTACCCTTGGTGAGTGTACCAATTGATGGGATCTGGTTGTTTCTCACCATAAAATCCAAATTGTTGTATATTCGTAGATATACAGCCTGAGAGATTCCAATGAATGAGGTGAATTTCTTGTTGGTATGGATCAACATCTGAACTCTGGATTTCTATAACTTTTCTTGTAGCTTCATTTTCTTTGGTAGTGTGAGTGGTGCATACTTATATCACATTATCCACTCATGTATGGTAGTCATGATAGTTTGTGTATTTTTAAGGATCTTGAAAAAATATCTGCTCTACTATAGCAAGTCATTCAGGTGGAAAACTGCCTTCTGTACTATTACCAATGCCTCGGAAATATCCCACATAGTGTCTCCAAGTGCAGATACTTGAACACATATGGCTTCTCTTATCTCCTCACGGTACCTGTGTGGTAGGTGTGTTTTGCACTGCAACATACATTTTTTCATTCTCTTACTAAAATTCCTTTATGTTTTAGACTACCTGATTGTTCTCAGCCACTAAGCACTAGGTGTTGGATCTAGCATCTCCTAAGAAGGTGCAGTTGGCATTGGTAATGGCATTTGGATTCTTGTCGGTGTTTTCCATGATCACCCTTTCTTGCATGAACACAGGTGATGCATGATCATTCAGGGAGTTCTTTCTTTGAGCTTATACAATATTCTTATGTAGTTCATTGAATGATAGATTGTAAACCTCCATGACCACGTCATCATCAAGTGGAACTACCTCCATTTTCTCACTTGGTGCTTTCTTTATGGATAAAGTTGGTGGAGTTTGAATGGTGGCTTGAGGTGCACTAGGAATTAGGTACAAATCTTCATTTCATGGCTCCGGTCACACTTCCATGTCTGTGAGTTCAATCAATTGTTCAAGCTCTTAAGAAAACACCCGCTCCTACATATGTTTGTTCACTCATTTTTCTTCTGGATAATCCTATATCTATTCTTCAACCTATATATGTGTCGTCTCCTCTTCTTTGGCACCTTGATCTAGGGTAAATTCTTGATACCCTTAAGCAAGAAATTTTACTTCAGCTGATCATTAGAATTGCATTTAATTAAGACGTTAATGAACTGAAATGAACAATTGTAGCTGTAACTAAGAGGAACATAAATGACCAAGATCAACAATCATAAGAACAGGTTCAAGCCCAGCATGTTGCGCTGGTGGCCGAAGCTACGAACACCATCACAGATAAAATTGCTCAAGGCGCCCAGTTGCTAGAATTAGCCATGCAGCTCTAGACCACAGTCTAGTTCAAATCAGTCCTCAGAAAGGTCAATTAGGACTTACGACAGCAGGAAGGAGCTTTCACACAGGTCAAGGCTACATTTCCCACCTTGGTGTCTACACAATTTTTAGTACATTTTTGGACCAGCAACACTCTCCAGGATGCGATTGAGAAACTCTAGTGCCAGAAGCATGTCATTGAGGAACGATTAAATCCATGGGCTACCACAACCCTCTAGCTCTCACAAGATGTTGATGGTGCGGTCACGCGACTAAACGCGACATTGGAAAATGTCACTATGGCAACCGAAGGGCCAAAATCCCAAAAGCTTGTGGACCTCATGCAAAGCATCACGACCTAGAGTTAATAGGTGTTGCCTCCACTAATCGCCACCCTCACTGCACTACACACGCAGCTGGAGAACCTACCATCGCAGTGACTCGGGATGAGTCACAAAATTTTGTTGGGGGACTGTTGGAACAGGGTCTCCTCCAAGCTACGAAACTGGTCCATTTAGTGTATTTTTTTATTATATTTAGTCTAGCGTAGAGGTTTTGGGGTGGGTCAAATCCCCTAAAGCATTTTAAATGGTCAAGGTTAGACCAAGAGTTTGGAAACCATAGTTTTCGGACCATTGGAAGCATAGACTAAAATAGTATAAGTAGTTGAACCTTTTTGAGTTGGAGGACAAGCTAAGAATGATAAGAGATTGCTGCTAAGTGTGAATCAATAGATCTGGTCAAGGTTGTTGGGTAAGCACTCTTGCTAATGTGTGTGCAGAGGGCCTCTGTCCTACTATGTGCAGACCCTACTACTATGTGCGTAGGTTGGGTTTTGGGGTATTGTAAGTAGATCTGAAAGATTAATGAATGCGGAAGTATTTTTGAATATTTGAATCCACAGGAATTACTGTGATATGAATCTGTGTTGTTTGATTACTTAATATATGCTGATGTGTTATTGATTAAAGCGGTGAACATAATTGTGTTATTTATGATGCAATCTGGGGTTGATCTATTTTACTTCATTCAAAAATATCTGGAATAGCTGCGTTATATTTATATGAGTTCATGATTTGTTGATTTCTGTGAGTATTATTCTTGTTGCGCACATGGATGCCAAGGGAATCTGTAGATATAGGCTCTGCGATACAAGATCTGGTTACTATAAGGGTGAACTCAGCTCTACTTGACTTACCTACCCTCTCCCAGGGTGCGGAAACCTAGTTCCAGTACCCACCCATACTACTTCGGGTGAGACTTTTGCCTGCACAAGCAGGTCATTGCCGAAAGGGCCAGTAGTATAGGGGTTTGTTGGCAAACCTTCAACATCCGAACCTGGGTCAGGACCCCTTGAGCCAAGAGGTATAAACATATACAAGAATTAAGGCTAGTAGCAGGTTCCAAACCATTTACTATTTCCCACACCAGACCGCACCAATAATGGCGAAGGACCACATGATCAACAGGAACAAGTACTGACCTCGTGGAAGAAGAGTTCCCAAAATTAGTTGCATAGAGAACCTAGCCTTGGGAGGGAGGTAGAAGTCTAGGTGATCAATATCCCACCTACATAATAAACCACAAATCCAAAAGGTTTCAATAAATAATTTATAAAATAAAACTACTAGGAAAAAATATAAGCCAAAATAATTCATAGATATGAACTAAATGAGGGTTTAACTATTGGATTGATCAAAATTTTAGTGATAATATGTAAACACTAGTGTTTACACCGTAGATTTTTTGAGTCCCACGGTCACTGGTAAAGGATGGTAAAAGGAGGTATGCCCAGAAAATTTTGGGGTTTTTTCCTTCAATTCGTTAATTAATCAACTCATCTGACAAGAAAAATACAGAGAAGAAGAGACACGCAACGTATAGAAACCCTTACTCAATTACACGGCATGGTTGAAGGAGGTACATGTTTGCTGGAGGAAGGGTATCTCACAATGAAGCCCAAGAGGTTAAATATGCTACAATCGAGAGGATTTCACCATAATCATTGATGTAGGGTCTGAAACCATTCGGGGCACAACGCTTGATATAAATGCAAAATTTATGGAATGAAGATATTTGGGTTAGGGTTGGAGAGGTAACTCCTCCACTTTCGATCATTCCTGAACCCTAATCCACTGTCAATCTCAAAGGATGTCACGGGTGCATAGGAATAACACATGACCAAAGGTGATGTGGTTGCATGGAATTAGGCCACCATTTCCATGGCACATGCCTCACTTACTTCTCACTAACAAACATTATAGAGAGTAATGGTAGCTTTGAAACAACGCAATCTAGGTTATGGAGCCATGTAACCAAGGAAAATTAGTGTAAGTGATCATAATAATTTATGTGTGCAAGTATTGGGCTACCCATGTAGGGGTGGCTACCCATGTAGGGGTAAACTATTATATATGATCTATGTATATATGTCACATTGTTGAGAATATTGAACAAAACAATAACAAAGGAAATTTTCTTCCCCCCAACAACACAAAGACTTCAAATAATGCAATAATAAAAATTCATACATAGACAACGTAATATACATGAGAGGAAAAAACTTCAATTTTCTATTCCTTCACTCAGTAACAAAATGAAATTACATTTGTTTTAATACAAGAATGGTCGTAGCCTAAAAACCTAAATATAATCAATGTAATTCAATGCAGATTCATTGCTGAATAGACGTTCAACAACTTCTCATCCTTGGGCTATCAAAAGACCCATTTCTACATTAAAACGACACACAGACCATATTATGGCTTATACACGAAAACACGTAAAAACGTGTTCAAAACACAAAAGCACAGACTTTAAATTTTATGTAATGCGGTTCTGAGTCCACATCGTATCTGTGTAAATCAACAAACTCAAACTTTAACTATCATGGTATCTTTTAAACATTGTGAGCTACGATGTGCACTAGTGACGTGGCACCATCGCATCACATTCAAAAAAAAAAGCTTGCAGGCGCTTACAGGAAAACTTAACTTTGTGCTATTGTGATACGTTGCGACATTATCACATCGCAAAACATATAACATAACTGCGGGCAATTGAAGGTAAACTTAAAATGTTGAAATTGCGATGTGCGATAACACAATCGCATCGCATGGTAAATAACATATTTTTCAGTGGCGGAAAGGGAAGTGATAAACATTGCGAAGTGCTCTGCTACCAGCAGTAATCATTTG
The DNA here is from genome assembly GCA_034641835.2 of Pinus albicaulis. Classification (NCBI taxonomy): domain Eukaryota; kingdom Viridiplantae; phylum Streptophyta; class Pinopsida; order Pinales; family Pinaceae; genus Pinus; species Pinus albicaulis. The sequence goes on along the minus strand of CM076580.1, from coordinate 1,180,669,578 downwards.
TAAGTGCGGTAAGGTAAATAGGAGAAATTTAAAGGAATTTCTCGATTTTGCAATGTGATAATGTATAAGGTGGGTCCCGCTAGATATCGCATCGGTGGTAGAATACCATATGGCGAAAAAGCTTAAAGGGTAAAACACAAATTTTACAGTTGCGCTCTGTGGGCAAAAGGTAAGTCAAAATGGTGGTTGAAGAAATAAAGCAGAGTTATGGCCGAGTACTCTATTTTTTATCTTTTTTTTGGATTGCATGAAAACACCTCTAGCTCTTGGATTCTTGGTTGTCTTTCTCTACAACAAAATTGATTGAAATGTGGGCTGCTTCCACTTCTCATTCATAGTGGTGGTTGGGAGTATAATTCTAACACACATATCATGGAAGATGCATTAAAAAAAAGAAATTGATTATAGACCTAATGAAATGAAATAATGTTGACACCATAATGTGAACTAACTAACACCTCTAATCATTACGCTAACCAGTTAAGTTGATAAAAATTCACCTATGGTATATTAACAACAATAGATAATTAATGCTTGTCAAGGTTAAGCTATTAAGGAAGATGTTGAACAAATGTAAAGAGAGAGAGGTCCTTGATAGAATGAAAGAAGTAAGACTTTTGTTAAGACAAGAACATTAAATAGAGTAATATCAAAATATGCTAACGTTGAGACAAAGTCAAAGAGATTTTAACATGATGATGAACCATATAGGTGAGAAAATTTACCAAAGAACTAGTGTGTACAATGGATGGTATCCATGTATCTTGTTAAATATTTTTTTTTTTTATAATCATAAATTATTTGGATGGACAAGAAGAACTATTGTGTATGGAATTAAAAAAAATGTAATCTAATAGTGAAACTGTCGAAATAATAGAAGAGAGAAACTAGTGATAATACTTATGAATATGATGATAGTGGAAATCAAATGATGGTGAATAGTAAAGGTAAACTTTATGTGAAGAATAATACCATATTAAAATGTGAGCCATGCTTTGTATTTATACCAATTTTATGATGTTTTGATGTTGTGTTCCATGAAGTGTATGAAATCCATGGATGTACTTCAAATACTGATTTAACTTTGATGAAGCAAATTGTACCGATGTATAGTTACTTGTAATTTGAAAAACACTTTGTTGTGAAAGTTTTTGGTGATGGATACAATATTTGATTCATGGTTAGCAAGAAATTATTGATACAATATTTGATTCATGGTCGACTAAAATTATTGATACGATATGTGGTTCATGGTTGGCTAAAAACCACAAGAAGTGATTTGGTAATAAAAAGTCCCTTTCAGTTGTAATGGTTGGTTGAGGGTCATTCACAAAAACACACAAGTATAATACCATAGTATGGTTATAAGTAAAACAAGAAAAAACAAAAATAATGATGTAGGAATAGTTGAAACTATTAAGATAATTGAAGAATGAATGAATGAGGCCCTATCATCAATACTGGGTGTCGTCTTCTTCTTGGCTTTATCATCAATAATATTAGGTGCTTGTCCATGCTCACTCTTCTTCTTAATCATTCTAAGTGGTGTAGATTCATTAATAGTTGCATTGTGAATAAAATCATTATATCTAAAAAGGAATCCAATAAAAAAAATCTAGAAATTTCTTAATTTCTGCATTGTGAATGTAATGGAAATGGGAAATGCAAATATAACAAATCAAATTAAATAAATATAATATTTTTTTAATAAAAAATAGTCAAGTCAAACAAATATAATATTTTCTTAATTTCCTTTTTCTGATACTTATAAATGATGGTTTTTTTTTTTTTGTACGCTGAGGTAGTACCTGCGATTTTCTATTAATTAATGTCGAGCAAAAGGGGAAAAAAAGACAGAACTAGACCACAACCTACCCATAGGAAACTAGGTATTTAGGCCATCTAAGTTCAAAATAGTTCATCCAGAACATAAATAGTCTTAACAACAAGAGTCTTAACTGCCTATACTGAAGATGATAAAGTAACCAAAGGATGTCCGAATTCTACTAAAGAAACCTACATAAAGCTGAGAGCAACAAGTCCAAATAAAACTAAGAACAGGAAAGAGAATCAATCCTCTTCAGAATCCACAGGAGTAGGTGCAGTAGCAGTAGCACCAGGGATATCCACAGGGTGCTAAGCAAGAGCTTTAACCTCCTTTTCTAATGTGGAAAGACGAGTACATTGATGCAGTTGCCGCAAAATGATCTCTTGAATGTTCCTGTTAATGTCTGCAATCATGGTCTCAAGTTTAGAATCGGACTTAGGCTCTGGAATTGAGACAATGGCCTTAGCAAGAAGGCACTTAATGACCCAATAGGTGCGCGCAATGTGCTGATATAAGGAGGTGCACCCCCTGGTATGATCAGGGTCGGGAGCAACATGATGCATGTCTTCATCAACCAAATCAGTCTAAGCAGTAGGATGATCTAAAATCTCAGATTCCAAATGAGAGACCTGTTGACGAACAGAAGGAGGTATCTCGTGCAGAAAAGTATGAGCCAAAGGCTCCAAGTGTTTTTCAAGAGGCTTACGTCCACACTTCCAAGATGGTGCAACAGAAGCCTGTGCACTGGAGCTTCCAACTGACTTATGGCTACGGCGAGCCATGGAAAGAGGAATGAAACGAGTTGTGAACACTTCCACCGAGAGAAAAAAAGGGGTTAGCTGAGAAGAGACCATTGAAAAAACAAGAGACTGATACTTAGCAATAACAGCAAAGAAAAGGCTCGATAGCCCGCACAAGTCAAATGACACATAAGAAGAGCGACCAGTGATGCAACTAGGCCAGATCCGATCAAAAAAACACCATAGAAGGCCATTGAAATTAGTCCGAGAAAGAATAAATCCCAACTGAGAACCTGTAGGAAAAGAGCACCAATTAGAATTCGAGAAACCCCAGCAGGAAACCTTTATACGGATGGCATGAGTAGCAACAGAGCCGCAACGTGAAAAACCCCAACAATGAGACAGAAGGTCCCAAATATAATCTGCAAAACCCCAACACGACACCAATAGACAGTTGGCTGAAGCAACAGCAGAGCCATAACACGAACCCCGCAGCAGGAAGGCATGCATGTGACTGATAAGGAAAACCGAATACAAAAGTCACCAATGGTAAGCCAAAAAACCCCAACAGAACACCCATACACAAATGGGGTGAGGAATATCAAAACCACAATGCAAACCCCACAGCGAGAAAGCATGTATGCAATTTATAAGAACACCCCAGTAATGAGACATAAGGCCAGACAGATTGCGAGGCAAAAGGGAAAGAAACAAAGCAACATAGCAACTGTAAACATATAACCTCTGCGGCAAAAACTCCAACCTAAACCTTCCAAAATGCCATTCCCACAGCATTTTTAAAAAAACTATGGCATAAATCCACAGGCACATGGTGAGAAGAAACAAAAAAGATGATACATACCAACCTAAGGAACGTTTTGTCCCCTTGTAACCCTGGCGCACGACACCTCTGCTACAGACACCAACACCCAGGAGAGTAAAAGACAAGAGAAAACAAATGACAAGGAAGAGGTAAACATTCCGGGATAACATAATCCCGCACCATCGACACAATTCCTAGGAAAGCCCTGACAAATGAGCTAGACAGTCCAGCTGGAAGTAGCAGCATGCAATGATCATTTAAGAAAGAGGTTGGCGAACATTCCGTCGAAAAGACACATAAGCTCACTGCATGTGCCCACCACGTATTGTTAGAACTGGTGCGGTAGACCCACTACCACTACGGAAATCTAGAGCCACATTACCCCGATCAATGAAGGCACTCATGTAAGAGCGTGTGTTCAATGAGCCGCCCAAAGTTTGATGTACATCTCCAACCGAGCACGAAGAACCAAAATCCATAGAAGCATCACGTAGATCCTTTGTCAAGATAGTATGTAGAGTCGTCATAACCTGCAATGACTCTTGACGCCATAACTCATCCACAGAGCCGTGAGCATGACGACTCACCCAATTGGCAAGAAAATCAGCAGCTTGATTGCCATCTCGCCGAACATGCAGAGGTATGAGATATTCTATATGTCGAATTTGTTGTTGAAGGTCTTGGATAATTCTTGTAGTTCGCTAGCTTTTAGCAATAGAATCCCAATTTAAACCATGTATGACTTTAGTGAGGATGCCTGTGACCATAGCAGAATCCCCCTCAATCTCAAGCCGATTGTAGTGTTCCCATTGAGCAATCGTAAGGCCAACCTTAACAATAAGCAATTCAACTTCATTGTTCGTAGCATACCCCAACTCAGTGGCATAGACTCCCAGAGTCATGCCAGAGCAAGCCCTGAATAAACCACCCGCACCAGCTTGCCTTGGATTACCCTTAGAAGCACCATCATAGTTCAATTTAATAAAACCTAGTTGAGGAAAAACAAACATACTACAAATCTGGGATGGTAAGGCCACCGATTTCCAACATGAAGGTGCCACCATTTCTTCAGCAAGATTAAGCTGATGAAGGATATGCCACTCTGAAACTGAAAACACCCAGTTCTCGTCATCCCACTTTTGAACCAAAATTGTCTCTCGTATGTCTTGCATAATAAGGTGCCAAGTGTCTTGAGAAGGATGGAAACAACCCTGAAAAATTCGACGATTTCGCTCTTTCCACTGAAACCAGAGGAGAAAACCAACAACCAGAACCCATGCTCTATTAACAATAGTGCTTTTATAATTCCCCTTACACCATGTAAGAAGGTTCTGGAGGATGCTAGCTGTCTGTCTATCAGTTTGCTGAAACAATTGATGAACATTAGTCCAAAGACAGTCCATGACAGGAAAAATGTTGAACAAGTGCTCCATGGCTTCAAAAGAGGAATGGAAAAACACACATTGAGATGGTCCACAAAGGCCTCACCACTGCAATTGATCCCAAGTCAGAATGCGACCATGACCAACTAACCATAAAAAATGCTCATTCTTCGGCCAATGCTTAAGGCCCCAGATTTTCTTCCATAACCGATTTGCAGGGATATTCGAATGGCAAGCTTGCAAGTGATACACCTCCTTTATCGAAAACATACCTTTCGGATGATACCCCCAGCACAAAATATTAGGGCCATCCTGCAAAAGAAGCTTCCAGGTATAGAGTTCCTTATCAAAATTATGCCATTGTTGCGTATACGGGGCATGTGACCAATTGGCCTTAGTTTTCCACTTTCACCATAAAGCATCAGGTTCGAAGTCCCAATAATTTTGAACTGTCTGACAAGTAGGACTGCGTGTGAACAAAAATATTTCTGCCAAGTCAAGCCAGGTGAACAACTTCTCCCACTACTACCAGGAATCCTCCCAAAACCCTACAAGAGAACCATCACGAATCTCCCAAAAACTATGTTGTCTGATGAGATGGTGAGTAGCAAAGGCAAGATTCCAAATCCCCGAACCACGTTGAATAGTAGAGCACCCAAGGCGTGCATGAACTGTAAGATGCATATGGTACTTACGAGTCCAAATGTTCTGCCACAGAGTGTCGCCACCTTGCAACCACCGCCACCATATCTTAGCACCCATAACTTGGTTGAGAATAAACGGATCTCGCAAATGAATCCCACCATTTGATTTCGATAAGATAAGTTTTTCCCAGGAAAGTAAAGCCCATTTCCGCTTATCTTGAACACCCTGCCATAGGAATTTCATAAAAAGACTAACAAGCTCCGCACAGGTCTTATGAGGACAAACCATACCAGATAATTGGTAAATAGGAATTTCTTGAAGAACAACACGCAAAAGAATAACCTTGCTAGGGAGATTTAGGGCACGAAAAGACGAGTTAAGCATAGGTTTACGAAGCCGAGTGAGAAGGCTTGTCCAACAACTAGCTCTGGTCACAGTGTCCAATAATGGCATACCAAGATACTTGAACGGAAAGCCACCCACAGCAAAACCAAGAGCGCGAGTAAGAAAATGTTGGGATTGAGGGGGCGTATTAAAAAAGAAAACATTGGATTTATCCTTATTGACCAACATCCTAGAAGCCTGCATAAAAATATTTAGAAGAGCCAAAATCAGTTTACATTCCTTAAGAGTAGCTTGGAAAAATAACAGAGTATCATCAAAAAATTGTTGATGTGACAAAGTTAACTGAGGCCCCCATAAACGAAGCCCATGCACAGCACCAGCCCGGACATTCTGATGAATAAGGTGACCAAGACCCTCAGCAGCAATAATAAAAAGAAAAGGTGAAAGAGGATGACCTTGTCGTAGTCCCCTTGTAGCATGGAAAGAACGTGAAGGCGAACTATTTAACAAGATAGAGAAGTGGGCAGAGAAGATGGTGGACATAACCCACTGAACCCAGCGGACATCAAAACCAAAGGAGAGAAGAACATGCTGAAGATAAGTCCAATTAAGACTATCATAAGCCTTAGCTAAATCAAGCTTAATCAACGTACCTTTTGCTTTAAGCTGACGAAGGGAGTGAATAGCCTCCTGAGCTGTAATAATACCATCAAGAATTTGGCACCCTTTGACAAAATCAGTTTGTTCAAGTGAAATCAAAGCTGGTAAAATAGGCTTCAAGCGATTGACCATAATCATAGACAATATCTTATAAATAACATTACATAATGAAATAGGATGAAAACCCGACGGAGTATCACAGTTGGCCGATTTTGGAACAAGAGTAAGGAAAGTAGAGTTGAGACCATGAAACACTTGACGAAGTCGACAAGATTCTTCAACTAGCTCAACAATTTCAGGACCCATAAAATGCCAACAAGCCTGATAAAATTCCACAGTAAAACCATCGAGGGCGGGCGCTTTATTTCGAGGGTTATAGTATTCCTCCCAATGACGCAGGAAAAGACCAGCATTTTGATAGAAATACGAACCACCTTCAAAGACTCGTTCCTTATCAAGAAGGTTGGTAAAAATAACAGTAAAGAAACCTCGGGCCCCAAATTTAATATCAAGACGCCCTTTAGGTTGCCACTTGAGATGAATCCATTTCAAAAGATCCTTCACAGTGGGCCAAATGCCAATGAACTTACAAATCAAAGCGTGATCCTTCATATACCCATGATACCGATCAAGTTTATTGGGAGGAATAACAAAATGGGGTTTCTCCAATGCTTTAGGCAGACATTGACCACATTGTTGGGCCTACCATTGGGCCCCAAGTACTGGACCAGCAGAACCAGGGAGAGGCTGACCGCTACTCTCTCCAATCATAATATTTCTGTAGGAGGGGTTCTCCCCCCCAAAAATGGCAGCCATAAACGGCCATCAGAAGCTGCAGAGAACGTGAGACAACAACATGAAAAACAAACCCTACTGTGAAAACTAAAACCCTACCATTTTCTTGGAGCTCCTTCCGTTCCGTGAAAAAAAATATAATTTAAATGTAATGTTATCTTATAAATGATGGTTTTATCGAAAGACGAATTCCAGGAATTTGTGGATAGATAGATGATTGAAATTCCAATTTTGGGTTTATCTAAAGACGAATTTCATTAATTTGTGGATAGGTATAGGTAGAGGATTGAAATATAATTGCTGGTTAGAAGCCAAGATTTAAAATTTGGGCATATATTGGTAAAAAGTATTAAGGGTATATATGAAAATGAATTAATTTATTATATGAAGAGAAATTTATATATAAAAGCATTTATTTATTGATCAAAATTAAGGAAGATAGGAAAATCGTTAGTGATGGTTATGTGAAGGTGCTCATGGTAGTGTGAATGATAAACGAGACCAGAGCAAGGATAAGGTGCGCGATCACCCTCACATGAAGGTCATATTCACAGAGGACTACTACAGTGCATGCAACATCCGGATATGGATCGACCTAATTGGACTATGTGTGGTCAGATATATTGGCATTTTGCATAAACCGTTGCAGCAACAGCTTAATATCTGGATCAAACTCATCCAAAATATTGCTTCCAAGAAAATCACCAAAAACTCGAACAACATCGTTTCTCGTTTGAGAACGATCTTCCTTAAGGAGTGCCGCAACAATATTTATACCATACTGCAAATGGGACGTTCCTAAGCGTTTGAATCCTTGAAGGACGAGTTCAAACATTCGGACAATTTGTGTTACTATATCTGATGCTTGCAGCTTCTCCTTGGATTCAGAGAAAAATTTATTCCCTCCTCCTCCATGAGAAGTGGTTGTGAGTATGGAATTAATTAAGGAGAGCCCCCCTTCAAGTGCTACACTAATCAGATCAACATTCTTTGCTGCTTCTCCATCGTCGATTTTTTTCGCCACTTTTGGTTTAGATTCATCAGTATTAGCTATCTCGTGCAAGTAATGGAAACGGGCAATGCAAAGAGTCACTGAATCAACTAGAACGCCAACGTAATCAAAGTCTGACTTGATGCCACTCGTTGGTTTTCTCATCCAGGCAGCCTTTAGTATTGCCATTCCGTTGTAGAGGTCTTCATTGGCTATATCGCTCAAATTTTCACGCCCTAACGTATAGAGAGTGATGTTGACAGTAGAAAAGCAGAAATGGTTGAGCCTAGATTTGGGAAGTTTTTCAATGACGTTCAAGTCGTAAAACATCCGACGATAAATTCTTAAAACCATGCTCTGGATTTTCAAATCATCGCATCTTGATACAAGGCAACACAGAACGGTAGAAATCCCGGACAAAAGTTGTGGAGGGAAATGAGTATCCTTCAAACCGATGAGCTCCAGCAGCCTCCCCACTTCTTTCAAAACATCGCATGAAGAGAGGTAGTGACGGCATAAAGAACAAAAATGGCCATCTACAATCCGCGACAAGGATTCGTATCCGCTGATGGAACAAAACACATTCCTGTTTTCCGAACTGTATTGGCAATAAAGACGGAGCAGATTAAATTTCTTCCACAGCCCCTTCCAATAATGCTCTGCCTGCACGTCCCTATGTTCCTTATCAGCATTTACCAGACATTCATAAACCGAAATCAATTCCATCAAGAAAATTTTCATTTCTGGTTCGCTCAAGACTTGAGTATAGTCAGGAATGACATCTAAACTATGGGTTCGGCTTGAGTTGTTGAGTATGTACCGTTGCATTTCTTGTCTCAACTCAGCCTGGGGTATAACATTCCTAATGTCGAAGGGCTGGCGGGTGAATGGGTTAAGGGCTTCGTGCTTCGTATCCCAAATAGTCTCCAACGTCCGGCGGTTGTACAGAATCTGAGACGGGTCTTCCGTAGGAGGTAGTCGAACTGGATCATATGCAAAGTCTTGCGTCAACATATCTAGGTATTTTTCAGGAATGTCAATACTCTCTGTATCCATTTCCAGCTCTAGCAAGAGTTTTCCGATCTTATATGATTGGTAGTTGTTGTTTTATAAAATAGATAGTTGTTATTATATACGTAAAGCAGGGACATGAAATCGAATGGTGGTGTCGTTTCTTAATAACTTCTCATTTTTATAATTTTGCATAGGTTTTTAAACTAAAATATTGATAATGAAGAATGTTTGGTGTTATTTGTTTATGGTTAATTTAGTTGGGAATATAAAAATAGTTAATTATATAAATATATGATTGAACATGGCTAATCATGTTTTATTATGATTGATTTTGATTGGTGTTTTTATTTAATTAATTATAATTATTTAAGATTAATTATAGTTGTATATATTGATTATAGTTGATAATAGATGTACTTGTCCCAAATTTAGAAGTTGATCCCTTAATTTCTTTGTGGACCATTGAGGGGCCTATAATCCTCATATCTCACTATTCTCTTGGTTAGGGCTTAGAGGTACACAAGTTTGTACATGACACAGGGACACATATGTGAAAAATAAGAGTGACTAAAAGGTTTTAAGAGGACCTTGACTACGTGATTCCTCAGGTGTCATTAGTCTCTTCGGTGGGGCTTAAAGGTACACAAGTTTGTACATGAGAGAGGGACACATATTGCAAAAAATAAGAATGACTGGAAGGTTTCAAGAGAAGCTTGACTGCGTGAATGAGTGGACACACAAGAATATAGAGAATAATGTTTATAATTGCATGCATAGAGAAGGAAAACCCTCAATGCGCGTAAATGAAAATGTGCAATGTTCATTCTAAAGGGCATGTGGGTGAAAATGAGAAGATATTATGGAAATTTGTTTATATGGAATAGCATATATGGTTTATTAAACCTAATGATGAATGATAGAATTAAGTAAAGAATCCCCATAAACTGATCAAGGCATGGAGGGATATCATTTTGGGAGATACTTGTATGAGATTCGAGGAAATAAGACGGTATGGCACCAAGGGAATATTTACAAATGAATGGACTCACATGTGTCTTGGAAGCTAGTTGAGGAGGGGACTATGGAATTTAGCATGCCGTAGACACACTAGGTAGGAGGATATATCCATAATGATTCTCATGGACAAGAGTAGCCTTCATTTACACACGTATTCCTAAGTGGGTTGTGTTCTTGTCATGGTATCATGAACTAGTTAAGGGGTGGCTTGTTGTAAGATAGAAAAAAGTGAAATTGGGACTACAATTTGGTATAAAATGACTCGCTTTTGTTCAGTTGGAAACTGTAATTCCATAAAAATTTGAATATTCAACTATATTATGATATTCATCAATTGTTATGTGAATAACAATGTAAGTTGTGATGATTTCTACTTGCCACATTGTAAATATTAGTAATGTATTTATTGCATGGTTGAATGAGTGATTGTAATGGAAATAATGATAAGGTTCTTTCCTTGTCCTATTACGTTTGTCACTAGTACACTAAATGATATTTGTAGATAAAGTAGAATTGACCTATTTTTTTTTTTGCTAATTATGATGATGATGATGTGTGAATATACATCATTGTGTAGATATTATAAACAAAATTTGATCTAGAAATCCTTTTTCAACCTTGCAACCTCACATTTATATAGAGGATTTCCATGATATGTTAGTTATTGTTGAGGGAAGGAACATGAAAACCATAGGCTATTTTATGGGCTTGTAATTGAAATTAAGTAAGGTCATAGGTCGATCTCAATAGTCCCACGATAAAGGGAAGGGTTGAATTACTGTTTTATAACATTAGGGAGAGATTCACAATATATGATTCACTACATGTATGAATGATGGGAAATTGAAATCATATTAAAATGATAATGAATCAATATGGATGTTAATCATTTGAATGCATATAAGCATAGAATAACTTCCATAAGAATCCTTACTTAATCTCTTATATTGAAATTATTCTTCATGTTTAGTATGTGTCTTTACACAGGGCAGATCCATTGAAAACCTCTTCGATCATTTGTTACAACCAAGAATGAATGGGAATGATGTCCTCTCCTATATGAGGAGGATATATGGGGATCGAAATTTATCCTTGGTTAGACATAGAGTATTCTAAGATTGATTGGATGGGTATGCCATGTTGTTGATTTATTTTAATAATAGAAAGGGGGACTTGAGGTCCTATTACAAAAGTATGCGAAATAATTCTTGGTGGTGGAATATTACAACATAATCACTTGGGTAGCCAAAGTTGTTTAGCAAGAGAAACCTTATTAGTGTCTAAATAAAGTTGTTCTTTTAAGAAACCTATAATTAATAGTTAAAGGGTTTGTAAATAAGTATTCAATGAAAGCATTATATTGATAAAAAATATATAGTGGGTTTGGTATACTCATAACATCTAAGGAAGAGCAATATATTTTTCTTTACTAAATACATAAATCCTTAAAAATATTATTTTGGAGATCACATTGATATTTCAGATGGATGTCCGAGTTTCTTTTATGATCCGCTAACACGTTCCTGATGAATTTTATTAGAATTTTGTTTGATTATTCTATCAGCCCAGTCTCACTTGTGGATAGTAAGGCATAGAATGATGAAAATAAATATTACATTTTTGACAAAATTCAATCATCTTAATTTTGCTAAAAGCTTTAGGATTATATGAAACTATTTTCCTTGGACAACGAGGTATAGAAAAACTATTTTTCTTCAATAAATTTCATCACTATTGCGTATGTTGCATTCCTTACAAGGATAGTTTCCACTCACTTTGTGAAGTAATGCATTGTTACAACGATCCATCTCTGTTGATTACTTTATGCAGGAACTATTTCACTAATAAAATTTTGTCCCCACTATAAGAAAGCAAATTCAATTGAAACTGGAATAAGGGGTAGAATAACTACTCTTTGTTTTCTTGCCAAAATCTGACAAGGATTACAACTTTTGACCTTTGATCCAACATGTGAAAAACAATTTGGATAGTAGAATCCTACTCTAAGTATTTTGCATGTTGTTTCTTTCCAAGCATAATGACCTCCACAAGCTCCTTCATGAAACTATTCAATCACTCCTTTTGTTTCACTTTTATTCAAACATAATAAGAGAATATTCAATGAATCCTTGCAATACATATTGGAATTTACTATAAAATATTTCGTTTCTCTGAGCTTAAGCGATCTACAATGATTTCAGGTGAATTTAACATGATATTCAAAATTACACAGAAAATGTGCAATGTCTTTATACCAATCAGACAATAGAAATTTTTCATCAGTATGCAGAGGAAGTGGTACTGAACTGGAAGAAGGTTCTTGTGGATTCTTCTCTTCTAAAACTTGAGAAGGTTATTTTGGATTCTTCTCTTCTGAAACATGAAAAGGTTTTTGTGGATTCTTCTCTTACGAAAATTGTATGATCGAGTTCATGCCAATATTTTACAATTTGATTCTACCAACAACTTAGCTAGACATTTTCCTTTTACCAACTTTGTAGGTTTGATATCTAGATCAAACTCTAGGATATTAAAAATCCATCTCCTCCTCTTTCGATATGTCGTAGGATGAATTAATATTTTCTTTACTACAGTGTTAGGTACATAAGAAACTAAAAGGGAATGTAGAACAGAAATCCTAAAAGCCTTCAAATCTTGTACCAAATCATAAGCTTGTATTGTGCCATACTTATTCTCTCATAGAAGGTTAATTTTAGATGTATCATTCTATAGTATGGAACTTGAATGTAAAACTATATACTTCACTAAAAACTTTTTTCCTTTAGAAAAAAGTGTCGTGGTTTTAAGAGCCCTTACTTTCAAACTTCTATATTTTTCTACTTTGCATTTTAAACACCCATTGTAGAAAAATGAAAAGTAAATGCATATTTCATCTAAGTTTCGTTTGTGTTATTTCCTTTTTCTTTAATACATATGATTAATGGCATACATTTAGGTTTATAAAAAAATTCAATTTTTTTATTTTTCAGTTCAACTAATACTATTTCTTGTGAGAAATAAAACATCAAATAATGTTACTTTTTCTTGGTCTATGTGTCGACCTACAAAGAAAATTGTGCCTCCCATTTTATTTTTATTTCTTTTGTTTATTTTGACCAAAAAAATTAATTGGCTCATTAAAGAAAAATGCCTAATTTTATTGTTTGTGAAATCAATTGCTACTAGTTGTTTTAGGATGATTTTATTCAATAGAAACAAGGGAAGAGGTGGGAGGGAGGACAAGAAAATCAAGTCCAACATTTAGGTGGAAGGAGAGATAGCTGAATAAGGGTTTTGATTCACTTTGATGTTGATTATCATGAATTAAGATAATTCCTTCGTAAAGGTATAGTTAATTTGTTTAGGGATGTAGCCAGAACATGAACTTGTGGTCCAGCCTCAGCCACAACACCACCTTGTCCCATATTAGTATAAAATTGGCATTATGGTTCCTCTAAATTCCTTTTCTCCTTTGGTTAAACCAAATGATGATGGATGGAATGTTATTCTAACCTAGACACTTCGTTTAGCTCGGATTTTCCTACTGTCTTTTTGGCTCCTCCTCCTAAGGCTCATGTCTCTCATTTATAGTGAGTCACTTCATGTATTTTTTATTATCCTCATGCGGAACCACAACTTTCTACTCCAACTAGCCAACACTCCCACCCTGCTCACTAGAGCTCCAAGCTTCCTACCATACTTGGTCCTATTAGGACATCTAAGAAAATATTACCACAACCTATTATTAGTGATCAGAAATAAAAACCTCAAGTCACCCTCTATGAGTCCTCTCACATTTCATCAGATTTTGTCACATCACATCTTCACCAGGAACATCAACATGAACAACCTTCTCCTTCTCGCATAAAAGGATGACTTAATTCAATTTGTTTTGCCTCGTTTTGAGGTCAATTTTAATTCTACTAATGAAAGTTTTATTTTATTATGTTGGGGTTGTTTCAACTTTGACTAGGTAATTTACATTATGATCACATATGTATAGTGATATATTTTGGTTTGAATTTTGATTCATTGAAAAAAATAATGACTATATATATATATATATATATATATATATATATGAAGTGTTATGCATGTATGGCAGATTTTTTATTATAATGCAACATTTTATGTATGTAAATGATGAATTCAAAGGAAAAAGGGATAATGGAGGAACAAGGGGTGATGTCCTGAATGTAGATCTCCTCATGGTATTTTGGATGGATGAGATTTCATAACTGACACATGATTAGTTGTACATGGATATATTTGATTATATAATGTGTTTTTACTATGATTATTTTGATATCATTAAGAAAAATTAAATGGTTATGAAACACATTTATTTTAATGTTATAACAAAATAAAACAGAAGTAAAGGGAAGGGTCCCACCTAATAGGGTCAAAAGTCAATTAAAATTAATTTTGTAGACAACCTTTTCAACTATATCCTCTCGTTATATAATCATCCTCATTAGAAATAGAATTACTATAATATTTTAAACTTTAAAAACTTCTAAAATTGTTTGGAGCCTCTTTAAAATGAGGGTAGATCTATGAAGGAAAGGGAGAGAAATGTTAAAAGAGAGGTATGTTATAAATTTCTTGTTTTTATTTTTCCATTTATTTGAATTTATCGCAAGCCGAAGGCTAATATTAATGGTGAAATCAACCTTATTTCACCAGGGGGAGGCTAACTACGTGACTCCATTGAAATTTCTAAATATCTTATAGGTACCTTGTATCCTTATAATTCATTTATAATTGTTTCAAGATTTAGTTATCTTTTTATAGTGCTAACAACTATTTATTTGCAGAAAACAAGCTTCCTACATCCACACTTGCACAAAGATCTCAATTTGTTGTGATTATTTCTTATTGTTAGGTTATTGCACATGCTGATGTTTGCATTGTAGTAGTGAGCGATAAGGCTCGTCAAAATATTTCACAGAAGCTTTCCCTTTCAGGGTTTCGGTTGTACTTTGTTCAATTTAATAAAATATTTCCTTTATTCTCGAGTTCTATTATTTAATATTTCTCTATATTTAAACTAATTTATTTAGCACATCATCTTGTTGTTTAAATAATCTTATTCTCTATAGGAATTAAGGCCATTTATTCTAATATTATATTATTTCGGTTCTTTAATGTTGTTTTATAGAAACTTATATTCTATAGAACCAAATTCCTTTTAACCTAAGTTTTGATTAGCTCACTTCCTTCTTTAAGTATAATTCAATTTCCGAGTTTCTTTTTTTTCTTTTCCATTACTTTTCAGCCATAAAAATTGTATTTTTTATGTATATATTTGTTCTTCATTTTCTAATGTAAATAATTTATTATCTATTCCTATATTATAAAATACAAAAAGGATATAAACAAAAAAACACAAATTCCAGTCTAATTTTTCAAGCACACTATCTCACTATCTCATTTTGATAATGAAATATCAGGAGTTGATTTGTTTAAAGTTTTATAACCTCAAAATAATCATCAACATATTTTGATGACTATACTAGGGAAAAATTTGATCCCTTGGTTTCTGTAAAATCTTGATCAATCTATAGCTATTCAATCATGAGACTAACCCAACCTTGCATTCTTGATCTGTGATCAAACTAACCTAGTACATTCTTTACTTGATTTTTTAATTCAAAATTATTCCTCTAGTGAGGACTATGCAAGAGAGTGGGCCATCATTTCCTGAGACATCAAATTTGAAGAAATAAGGGAATTTGTACAAAGGAAGATACATCAATGTGAGCACCAAAATCACCCTTAAACTATTATCCCACAATTGTATCATTGTACTCCAATACATGATAATTTTACTTAATATGTAGCTTAGTTTAGTCCCTCAATTGAATGACCAATGGCATATTTCGAGTTCCTTGCTCGAATATATCTTTAACAATGCTTCTAATATTTAGCAACTAAATAAGGATTGGTATATTATAGCGCTTCATATTAATGAAGCTAATAAATGTGTGGCTTGGATTAACCAACAACGTGAGTGTGAATGCCAGTGCATACATGATCCCCATCATTGACCTTGTATGAGTCGTGAGCCACAAAATTCCTAATTACTTAGAGGTGATAACCATGAATACACCCTCATCAATGAAATATAGTTTCATACGGTCATGTTAGAAGTATAATCTTGCCATTGCTTCTTTAAAGCCTTACTAGTTTGTCACAAATTACCTCTCTTGTTAAGAAAATCATGTCTGGGATGCTGAGACAATCTTCGAGTGCAACCCAAGATTTCACTTCTTCTAGGTCATGTTATTCTAGTTCTGGTTCTATTGCAACTCTAGCCATATCAGTTGGTTTTATTTACTCATATTTCTATCCTCAACCATGAATACCAATCCTGCCATGTTCATTCAAAAATTTGGACTCTTTTAGTTTGGAGAGGATACTAACACCACCCCTTGGCATATTCAATATTTTTTGAACCTTTCCCCTAATAATTCTCCTCCTTAAGTTTAAGGATCATCTACCTATGTTTTCTAAAAATGGTACTATTACAAACACTTGATATAATTTTCAAATGCTTGCCACAATATTAGGGAAACGGATAATGTTACTTGCATGCAACTATTTGTTTATTATTAAGTCGACAAGGTTGCTGCTGATTTTTTTGAATTTTATTAAAATGATTTTATCACCTGGGATGAATTTTGGTATTGTTTTAAGTCTACTTACAATGATACTCATAATCTAATTAATATATTACCCGATTAAAATAACGTTTATTTCATGAATGGGGAGAACATTAAGAAATTTAATCTGTGTTTTACTAAGCTTTATAATCAGATCCATGAAATCATCTATCCCATAAACCAAGTTTCTATGATACATTATTATAGTGAATTTCGTCCTCCCTATCATAAATGACTTGAAGAAAAGAATTCCAATATCCTTGAATCTTTATTACAATTTTTCCTTGAAATGAAGAGCAGTATAGAAGAACAACTATTCCTCTCGAAAGTAAAAAAAATCAAATACATATGACCTCAATTTTACATTTCATCTAAGATATGAGTAACATGTTGATTCCATATGAAAGTGGGCTTAGCATATAACCTGAAGACTCTACCTCTAGGCATGCTCATGTACCTCAATTGGTTTATCAACCTGTTCCTCTTCTCTCTTGCCCATGGTTTTATTTTTGTGAAGAGTATCATGACGGAAAAATATTTCAAATTCGCATGAGTGCTAAGGATAAAATTTTCGGTAAGAAGCTTGACCACACTATGGCTAATCTTGATTGGGTTGATGAGGAAGATGTTCTAGTCAATGAAAAATGAAGCGAAAATAAAAAAAATGCATTTTTTAATAATGATATTTTAAACATAACTCCAACAAAATCTCCTTATATCCCGTCTATAGTTTTTCACCTATAAATACCTCCAATTCTACCCTAAATGTACATTCTTTCCCCCCATCTGCTTCAATTTTGTTGCCTGGATTTAGAATCTTGACTCATATGGCCAAGAATAAGGCTGATATTTCATTTCCAAATATTGCTACCATTTTGTTGAAGGCTCAGAAATATTTTCCTCAACATTGGGGAAAACCAATTGGTCAGGAACTTAAAGTAACTTCTTTTCCGTTTGGAGTGGTGGCTCTAACTAGGAACAATGGGACCAGTTTCCCTTGAAAAAGTATAAGCAGATGGATATAAATTGTGGTATTAATGATACGAATAATATTAATGTAACTAAAATTGAAAGAGACTTAAATATGCATATCCCAAGACAAATCATGTCTTTATATGTTACTTTTAGTGGATTTCACATAATATAGGAAAATATAGATATTCAAATACATATGAAGTGAAAAACAGGTAAGAATAACTAGTATAATGAATTAGTTAATTAGATTAGTTGATTAAAACATATCACATAAAATATCTCATTTCTTCTCATATACCTTGAAATATTACAATCTCACACATCAATAGTGAATAAATGCTTGACTATATACAAAGCATATATATAATGAAAAACAATTCAAAATGACTATTTATGTCATAGAATCATGGAAACAATATAGAGATAGTATTAATCGATATATTAAGACTCTACTCATGAGAAAATAACTTTTGTTCAGATTTTCTATTCAGATTACTCAAGAGTTACAATAGTGCAAAATTTAAATCTCTCTTTTCAAAAAGTCAGAACCCCTTCTTCATTAACATGAAGCAGATTTATAGTTCAAACTAAAAATACAATAATAATAAAGTGACATAAAATACTGAGATGGTTTAAAATAAACTTCCTTTAAATAAAACAAGAGGGAAATAATAAAATTTGTTGTAAAAAGATTCTCAAGAAAGAGAGGATGAATTTTCTCCCATTTGTTGTCGCAATTCAACCAAATCCATCATTGACTTAATTAAGGAGGATGAGAAGGCTTGGTTCACATTTTCTCTGTGAAAATTTCATTGCTAAGTGCTAGAAGATGTTTCGTGGTACTAGAAAGAAATTTTAGCATAAGCAATTGGCTATGAAGTTTCACCCAATATTTCCAACGACTTTCAAGGTTAACTTAAGATAATTTCTTAAATTTATCAGCTTTCTTCTTCGACCAATCTTGCAATGAATTTTTCAATTCTTTGACATCTAGTAAGGCACCTTCAAGGAATTATTGTATTAAATTTTCATGAATAATATTTTCATTGATGGATTTAGTGAGGTTGTTAGAGATATCTCTATCATTGAAGATGGTAATTTCTGCCTGCTTTAGCTTGATGTCACAATCTTTGAAAAAAAAATCTTTCTGCAATTATTTTATTCTAGGGAGATCAATTGATTTCCCTTTAGTGATGTCTTTCCAATATATATATTTAGAAATTTCTTCTTCTATATCTTCATAATACATCGTCAGATCTCACTGTTGATTCACAAGTGACTTGCTTGATTGGCATAAATCATTGATCATTTTCAAATGGTGTAAAAAGTTGACCTACTGTTGCACAAGGAGAGAGTTAATATCCCCTACCTACTTCCTGAACTCATCTATTTTTGGATTAAATTTCAATTTCTATATCTTGTGTTGAAGTTCCTGGATCCATGCATCTTTTGTTTTCATGTTAGCCTCATACTCAAGGTTCAAGTCATTAAATTTTTTCTGTAGCTATGCAAGATAAGCTTTCCAGTGTTGTTCAATACTCTATATTTCATGTTGTAGGCCCTATTATAGTTGTTGTATTATGACATCATTTTATTTTATCAATTTTTTCACCTCAGAGACCTTGTCTATGGGAGTTGTGGCATACGCTCTTGATAATTGCGATTGCCTTGTGAGGCCCTATGAGGGGTTTATTTGCGGATATTTCCAAACAACATCAAGAGATATATTTATAGGAACTAATTCTTGGGTTTTCTCTACCATTATCCTTTCTACTCATGAAAAACATGTGCTTGGGACTGTAAAACACATCCAGAGGGAGTACCTCTTCAATTTTTAGGATGACTTGGGAATTTTGGAATGCTAGAATTATTTCCAAATAATCCATATCAATTGCCTCCTCAGAAGCCCCAGTAGTAATGGAGATCTTCCCAGTTATCTCAAAAGTGTGAGAAATTTCTTCTGAAACTGAAGTTTCTAGCTCCTAGGATCCTTTAGTCTGAATGGCCTGATTGAACTGATCCCAAATATCGTCTAGCTCACTTCCCTCTTGTAATTATTTGGCTTATTAATTTGATGATGAGGTTGTTTCCTTCTTCTATAATGCATCGCTTCCCTTTGATTAAATCATCAGGGGCTTATCTGGCTGAGTATTTTGTTGAGGAATCCTTAATGAATCCACATGCAATTTTTCTATCCTTTTATTTCGGTAATGTCTAAACCTGTTTAATTCTTCGAGAGAAATTTGAGAAGTCGCTAACCTATCCACTTGTGAATAATTCTGGTTCATTTCAAATAAATTATAAAATACATCTGGTTCATGCCTGAATTGACTTATCTTAACCTATGTAGTGAAATTATTTATTGTATCAATTTGGACAGTACGGAAATTCAAGGATTGGATTTGGTCAATTTCAAGCACAACATGCTTGAAGATTTCCAACGCATAAACACCACATTTAATAGGAAAATATGTCCACATGAATTTCATAGCATCCTTTAGGGATTTGGATAGACCATTCCCGACAAAATGGTAAGCTATTTCATGAGATAGAAGCTTATCAAGTACATATAGTGTAAGTAAAATTAGGTTGGCTAAATTGCTGAAAACTCCAACATAGATAAAAGAATCTTCTCCAAACCATTTTCCTATAGTTGTAAAATAATTGTTGGCTTCTTCGGAATTTTTAGGGGCTTTCTCATCAAAAACACCTTGGAACATTCGCAGCATAACCCCGTGGTAGATTTTGTAGAAACGTGGTTGGAAATAGGACTCCCAAAGTATTCATGGTAAATATGAATAGGCTTAGGGTATTATAGGGTCCATTTCCATCCAATGTGTGGGAAATCATAATTTAAGCATATAACATCCATAATTTAAGAACTCATGTAAAAAGGGGTCATGATATTATTAGAAAAAATGTGTTTTTATACCTAGGAAAGAATTCGAGAGGCTATACTATTGGATAATATAGTTTCCCAGTCCATTACATATGCATATGAAGTAGCATCTATCAACTGTACCCATTGAGCTGAGAATTTCTCGGTATTTGGATACCCATACACCCTACATATCATGGCAACTCTATAACAATATGAGCTAGAAAGAGAGGAAGTAGTATACATACATTTTCCTCGCGCTTGTTCTTATTAGTGTCTCTCCTCCATTTCCTGATAGGTTATGATTAATTTTAATTTTTTTCCATGAAATTTTGGATGAACGTTTTGTTGTATTACTTATGTGGGGGCAAAATATGATACACTTTCCTCAAATCCTCACTAGTAAATGACCCAATTACAATATTATAAGAATTAAGGAAGGTTGTTTTTGCAATATTCAAATTTTCTATGACCCATATGACCATGTCTGTGTATGGAAAAATATTTTCTTATGCATAAAATTTCTGTATATGAGAATTAGCGACATCGCTCCAAGTAGTTTCAGAATTTGATGTGGAATCATATTTTGTGGCCTTTCTCTCCACTACTCTAGGTTTATCATCTTTAAAAAATTTATACATATCCTCCCATGAAGAGATTCCAACGTCTTGTGTGCATGTAGTATTTGCGAATAGTGGGAGAATTTCATTAACTTTCAGAAAAGGAGGAGGTGGTTGATGTTGCATCATAGCCTTCTTCTTTCCTTAAGTAGCTTTCAAAATATACAGACAATATATTTCTTAGCTATAATAATTTTTCACACGCTGTAGCTCGTGCGAGTCTTTACTCTTCCAATTTAAATACACCAACATGCACAAAATTAAATATCTTATATGTACTAATAATTCACTAACAATAATTTCAGAGCCTAAATATACTAAAATGTTATAACCATATTTGTTTTTGGCACAACACTTGGGAAATACCACTATCCTCCAATCCATAAAATGATCCACTAGTGCCCCTTGAGCTAAGATCTCTTTCCTCTTTGGATCAAAAAACTCTTCTGATTCTAAATAATGTATTTTAATACATTACCTCCCTACCATATTTTTCCTTAGCAACGTCCCTCTTTTCTTTGGTCTTCCAACCCATTGACCTAGGTTTTTTTCTCTTCGAAATAGGTATTCATCATGTTTCTTTAAAACCTGCCTTTCTCTCTCGTGGCTCTTTATTCCACATTTACTCAGTGTTTTTCTACAACTGGGTAATTTAATATATTTTATCTCCCATCATATTAAATCTTGTTGATAAAACCCTAGTGATTTTTTGGATTTATTTAAGGGAAGATTATTTTGATCTCATCCACCAACACTGGTTTCCAGATCTTGGCAAAAATATCTTAACTCTAGTTTTTCTTTCCCAAGTAATTTTCACATTTTATTTCCATTAAAAAAATTCATTTGTTAAATCATCATACTTTATTGTTCACATTGTTTCAAATCCATAATGGATTTATATTTTTCACATCCAAAAATAGTTTACTCTAAAAATAGAAACATATTTACATAGAAACAAAGGGGTATTACAGTATTATCTCCTACTCCAAGAATATTTGATTGTGTTTTTATTAATGGAGAAAGATTTAGGAATGACTTGTACATAGTCTCCTTGGAACCCAAATATCTTAAAGAGGTATAAATTAAACTTCAATAATGCTTCTAGGGAAAACCTAAGGGAGAGTATTTGTGGTGGTATCATTAGAAATAGTGAAGGGAAAATTATTTTTGATTAGCTAAAATTAAAATTGGAAGGTAAAAAATAACCAAGCAGAAGTTGTTGCATGGTCAATCGGGATTAACCTTGGCAGATCCAATATTATTTTTTCAATCGTAATTAAAGGATATTCTAAAACTACAATTTATATATTGAATGAATCAAAATTTAGTAAATATTA
This sequence comes from Pinus albicaulis, assembly GCA_034641835.2. Lineage (NCBI taxonomy): Eukaryota > Viridiplantae > Streptophyta > Pinopsida > Pinales > Pinaceae > Pinus > Pinus albicaulis. Next base: position 1,180,646,863 of record CM076580.1, on the reverse strand, counting down.
TCATACAGAATTTTAAACATTCAAAGATAGCATAATGACGTGCATACAAAAGTTCTACACATTCACACTCACCCTCCTTTGATGGATGTATGGAACTTGGGAAGCCTATCTCAAATTAAAAATTTGGGAGAAATGTATGAAGCCTATTGCATGCAATTGTTTATTCTTTGAAATTGTAATCTGCAAGTTCCACAACCGAGATGGTTCTTTCCATTGTAAATTAACAAGAAAAGAATCTTGGCTTCATTGGGCATGCCATACAAAGGAAGCACAACTTTATTCATCTAATTCTAATGGGAGATTTTTGTTGTTGAATGTGAAGACCACTAGTCTCAAATATTGTATCGATGGGCTTCGATATTATAAGGATTCTCTACATGAGGAGAATGAATCATTGATGAGTAATTTTACCAATTATAAAAGAAAAATAGATGCATGGGAGGTCAAGGTCAACTATGATGGAGGACCTAAAGGTGATTTGACAAGTTCATGAAAAAGTCGATGCTAAATATGGCACTAAATCTGGTGCTAAAGATGACACTAAAGTAGATGTTACTTAGTTCCAACTAGCTATGATTGATGAAACAAATGCCAAAAATATTTCCATCCTAATAAAATCTGCCAGTTTTTTTTTAAATGTGAAGAAAAATACACTAAAAATGTTAGTGGAAGAAAACAAGGGAGGTAAAGAGGAATCTAATCATAGGGATTTGTTGTAGTGTTTAAACCATATAATATTGTTGACATTGAAATAATTCAGTTGACATGACCATTGTGATATTCCATTTATGTATTATATTGGTCACCTTAAAAAAATATCTATTAATACTAAAATATTTTATTTAGGATGCACATTGATTTTTTAAATTAGTATTAATAATTTTTTAATGTCACATATGAATATTATATTAAGAACAACAAAGCATTCCAAGAATTTTATTGACAACATAAATAATATATCAGCAATGTGGAAGAACAAATCACTACCCCTAGTAGCTAAAATGAAAAGTAGGAGATCTCAAAGCATGCATGTTTTTTTTCCTAATTGATTCACTTCTTTTACTCTTTGCAAAAACGAAAAAATGATTTAAAAAAAAAACTACAAAACCATCTTTGTTTCAACATTTTGATCAAGGAAGGTAGCCATAACTTCAAAATATTTTCCTACACCATCTCCAAGTGTCAAAAAGTGGGTCCCATCACTTTGCATTAGCTCTACAACATCATTGTGGTCTTATTTATAGTGTTATTTTACAAAAATGATAAAACAACCCATTTCATACACATATTTGGCTAGGAAATGCTTCATTGGGATTGTAATTTAATACTTCATCCATTTCCCAAGTCAAAACCAAGATATGAGAACTTTCAAAAATGGCCTAAAAATCACCATACATTTTAGCCTATTTCCAAAAAAAAAAAAACAGTTCTAACTTTTTTTTCACTTTTTGAGGAAAAGGAAGCCACCACCATGTCTCTAATTATCATCCTCATCGTTCCAATCAAGCATAATTGAAATCCCAACACTTTTAAAAATGGCATTTTTGTATGGGCTAGTTTATTGCCTTGTTGCCCAAGCCATGACTTGATCTTTTCATTTTTCCACCATGTCCACCTACAAAACACTCCTAGATAATCCCCATGAGGTATCCACAAAGGTCACAAATCAAATAAATAGTGATTTTATAGATTCTTTGTGATTTCTACAATAAAATTTGTTTCCTATAGGAGCCATTAATGTCCCAACAAAGCCACTGTTTACCATTACTTATTAGAGAAAGGTTGCAAGACCTAAAAATTACCAAATTGATTTAAGAAGGAACCTAATAAAAAAATAAGGTTGGGAAGTAATGAAAGAAGCATATCTCTAACAACATATAGCCATGAAAATATCATTTTTCCTTCATGAAACACCTACAAAACAAGTCTTCAAATCCAAAGCATCAACACCAGAGCTCCATAGGTAGTAAAGGTATGAAAATTGAAAATTTAGGATTCCATGAAACACTATGCAATTTTATTTCTATGTGTTTAAGTATTGGGCTCAATTCTTGGCTAAAAAAATTGTCTATCTACATCAACTCCCACGTGAGGCGACATAAAGAAACAAAGTAGGAAATATTATGCAAAAAGGAATATGTTGACTTAGGAGGTGAGGTGAAACACTATTTAATTTATCTCTTGTGTGTTTAAGTATTGGGGTCATTTCTTGCCTAAACAAATTGTTTATCTACATAAACTCCCACGTGAGGGGACATGACGAAACAAAGTAGGAAATATCATGCAAAAAGGAATCTGTTAACTTATGAGGTGAGGTGGGATGATATCATGATGGCGGTGTCGTTTCTTAATAACTTCTCATTTTTATAATTTTGCATAATGAAGAATGTTTGGTGTTATTTGTTTATTATTAATTTAATTGGGCATATAAAAACAGTTAATTATATTTATATGTGATTGAACATGGTTAATCATGTTTTATTATGACTGATTTTGATTGGCGTTTTTATTTATTTAATTATAATTATTTAAGATTAATTATGATTGTATATATTGATTATAGTTGATAATGGATGTACTTGCCCCAAATATAGAATTTGATCCCCTAATTCCCATGTGGACCATTGACGGGTCTACAATCCTCATATGTCACTAGTCTCTTGGGTGGGGCTTAGAGGTACACAAGTTTGTACATGGCAGAGGGACACATATGCAAAAAATAAGAGTGACTAAAAGGTTTTAAGAGGACCCTAACTACGTGAATCCTCATGCGTCACTAGTCTCTTGGGTGGGGCTTAGAGGTACACAATTTTGTACATGAGAGAGGGACACATATTGCGAAAAATAAGAGTGACTGGAAGGTTTCAAGAGGAGCTTGACTGCGTGAATGAGTGGACACACAAGAATATAGAGAATAATGTTTATAATTGCATGCATAGAGAAGGAAAACCCTCAATGCGCATAAATGAAAATGTGCAATGTTCATTCTAAAAGGCATGTGGGTGAAAATGAGAAGATATTATGGAAATTTGTTTATATGGAATAGCATATATGGTTTATTAAACCTAATGTTGAATGATGGAATCAAGTAAAGAACCCCATAACCTAATCAAGGCATGGAGGGATATCATTTTGGGAGATACTTATATGAGATTTGAGGAAATAAAACGGTATTGCACCAAGGGAATATTTAGAAATCAATGGACTCATGTGTGTCTTGCAAGCCAGTTGAGGAGGGGACTATGGAATTTAGCATGCCCTAGACACACTAGGTGGGAGGATATATCAATAATGATTCTCATGAAGAAGAGTAGCCTTCATTTACACATGTATTCCTGAGTGGGTTGTGTTCTTGCCATGGTTTCATGACGTAGTTAAGGGGTGGCTTGCTGTAAGATAGAAAAAAGTAAAATTGGACCTGCAATTTGGTATAAAATGACTCGCTTATGTTCAGTTGCAAACTGTAATTCCATAAAAAATTGAATATTCAACTATATTATGATATTCATCAACAGTTATGTGAATAACAGTGTAAGTCGTGATGATTTATACTTGCCACATTGTAAATATTAGTAATCTATTTATTGCATGGTTGAATGAGTGATTGAAATGGAAATAATGATAAGATTCTTTCCTTGTCCTATTATGTTTGTCACTAGTACACTAAATGTATTTGTAGATAAAGTAGAATTGATATCTTGAGCTATTTTTTTGCCAATTATGATGATGATGATGTGTGAATATACATCATTGTGTAGATATTATAAACAAAATTTGATCTAGAAATCCTTTTTCAACTTCACAACCTCACATTTATATAGAAGATCTCCATGATATGTTAGGTATTGTTGAGGGAAGTGTTGGGTACCAAATCGGGCCATCTTTCTATCCATTTCTATTATCCTTTTTGACCTTTTTGTACTCATTTACCTATTCTTTTATGCTAAACCTACAAGGTAAATACCCCTAGCTTGTCCAATTGGAATATTTTAATTAATGAAGTAAATTCAAGGAGTCTTATCTATTCGCGGTACTAAAACATATGTTTGACTGCAGCATTGGAGAACAAAAACCCTCACTTCAGCATCTCACAATAGATCTAGTAATGACCAGCCATATAGAGGCCACACAGCTGGAGTCACAATTCCCTGGGACTATTCTTGGACCTTTTTTCTATCTCGGACATCTGGTGATGGTGCCATTCCAATTTATGTACATTCTAAATATGCGGTTACCATGTTTCAGGGAGATCTGTTAATCTCCCTCAATGTGTATAAAATCCAGATTGTTCCTGTGAATGGGGGTTCTCCCATCGCTATTGTAATCACCTGTTACAGATTAATAGAACACCATCTATTTTGTTGCTCCAATCTTCTCCGTGACTAATGCAGCCCTGATCATAGAGCTGGGCTCGCTCTTCTGATCGGGTGCTGCGTCTTTTTGTGTGTGTTATTTAATATTTTATGCTTGTTGTTGTAGCTCTTTCCTATTTATGATTATTTCTAAAGTTTTATATTTAGTTTCATTTTACAGTCATGTTTTGAATCTTAAACCATGAACCCTTGGTCGGAACGGATTACACGTTTTCCCCTGCATATACCTTGTGGGTTGCCTTGAAAGGATATGCACCCGGATTGATAAATTAATGTCGGAATAGGGTGGATAAATTGTTCACACCTAGACACCAACATTTTGGCCCCGTTTCCGGGGACGCTAACAAGGTGCAAACAACGATCCAGACCAACCAAAGGGTAAATATCTCGTCCTGGGGAGAGAACGAGCTTTCTCACTCTGCTTCAGGTCCTCAGCGTAGGTATTTTTTTTATGTTGTTTATTTTTTCTTTTCTATTTGATTTTGGGCCATTCTCTTGTCCTGGGGAGGGAGGAGTCTTTTGGCACCCTGCTTTAGGCCCTGCATAATATTTATTCCCTTTTATCGCTTGTGTGTCTCTTTTTCGGAAAACCCTAGCTTTTACCCTGGGGAGGGAGGAGTATTTTGATGCCCTACTTCAGATCTGGAAGTATTAGGGATTCCTGTGGTGTGTGTCTATTTCTGGTTCTTGTCCCAGGGAGGGAGGAGTCCTTTGATGCCCTGCTCCGAACCTGAAACCCTAGATTTTTTTTTTGTTAGCTGCCTTTCTTTCTGTGAGTTCTTTCATCTTGGGGAAGGAATGGTCCTTTGACACCTTACTCCAAGATTGAAGCATTATAGGTTCATACCAAGGCCCTCCATCATAGCAAATTTTTTATTAACAAAGAATCAAATAAGAGGGAAAGAAGGAGAGCCCCAAAGAGGGGAGGACTAGATCTGGGAAGAAAAACCTGTATCCAACAGATCGTAGTGAAGGCTGAATCAGAAGCATCCTCTCATGTAGCTACGAGACCAGGGGAAGGGAGAGTGAAGTCTGAGGGACATTCAGTGGAGCAACCAGTGCTGGCTACGGTATAGTTTGGTGATTCGACACAACAGGTTCCTCTAGCAGTGCAAGAAGTATCTAGTATTATACCAGATTCAGAGAATCTTGCGCTGGTGATAGCAGAGGAAGAAATTGCAAGTATAACATCGACGAGTTCAGACTGCTCCAGTAAGGGAAAGGAAGTTGTAGCTGAGGAGTCAAGCCATCAGGCCTCGGGAGAAGGAAATGAGGAAAAGCTTGCATCACCAAGAGACCGGGGAAGTGCTACTAAAGCAACTCAATTTCTAGTAGTAAAGAATCCTTAGCTACCATCTGGAGAGCCTGTTGAAATTTCCAGTGAGTATTGGAAGATATTTATGGCTCCCACAACCTCCACCATTGATTTTCCGATCGGGTATCTGGGAGCTGGCACGCCTACGAAGCCTATTCCATTGGCAGCCTTACCAAAATTTCATGGGCTCGATTTAAAAGATCCCGACACATTTCTATTCAACTTTGACATAGTGTGTCGGGGATATGAATACACAAAAGATGCCCAAAAATTTAAAATTTTCCCTTCTACACTAAAAGGAACGACTCTACGATGGTTCATGGGCCTTGGAGGAAAATCCATTTCCACATGGGATGATATACAAAAAGCTTTTCTGGAGAAATACCAGGATTACTGTAAATCCCAAAACATCAAGGAGGAACTCTTCAAGTTCACACAGAAAGAAGATGAAAGCCTAGAAGATTGTGGAAAGGTTCAAGTACATCTGACAGAGGTCAGGTCATTCTAAATTGGGTAAGTAAATTTTAAAGATTATCCTCCTTCGATCCTTTCGAGAGGACTCGATAGAACTATTGAACATTGTGGGAAAGGGAGACATCTCCAAGGAGACATTTGAAGATATTTGCAATTTATGTATTCAATGCTCGAGGGGGCTTGCAAGGAATAAGCTTGGGATTCGATCAACAAAGGGATCTAGCAGGGGTGTTACAAAAGTAGAAATCGGAAACCTGCTAGACAACTTGAGGAAAGATATCCTCAGCACCCTGTCAGCACAAATGGACACTTTGCAAGTAAAACAGAAGCAACTAGAACTAGATAGGACCATGGTGATATTTTGTCCGAAGTGTAGGAAGAAGCACCTGGAAAGGGAATGCTTGATAAATTCCATTGAAGAATATGAGATCTGTGAGCTGAATCATGCAAAAAGCTCATGCCCTTCCTTGCCAGGCCTGAAAGAAGTATTTCAAGGAATGGGGGAGGACACAGAGCAACTATACTTCATGGATCCAGGAAGCCATGGCAACCTCGACCACCGATGGGAAATCAAGGTATGTACCCAGATCCATCTCAATATTTAAATAATTGCAATATGAATCCTCAGACCATGCCTTAACCCCTCATGTGGCCGCAATACTATTATCCACCTTGGCAGCAGTGGAACCCTCAAGCCAGTTCGAGCTCTTCATGGGCTCCAACTTGGCGAGGATCCCCTCCTGGTCAGTTTCCTCAGTAGATACCATAGCAGCAGCTCCAATTACCCTTCAATGTGCCTCCTGGTAACCAGTCTACCCGTCCTTGGCTTCCAATGCAACCTAACCCTAATCCTAACAATAAAGGAGCTCATTAAGCTAATGTTCTTAATCTTCCTTCATATAGTATCTCCACTGCAGAGTTGTATGAAATGAATTTGCGATCATGTCATACAGTTAATGTCCAACCTCCTCTAGTTTTCATTGAACAAATTGATAGTGAAGGTAAGGAGGTAGAGATGATTAGTAAATAACCAAAAAAAATTGATAGAAACCAGGCGCCTCCTATTAAACAACATAAATCTGAACCACCTTACCTAGAGAGACTACTTATGAGTAAACCAAGCCCTCAAGCTTAATTTGATTTGTTAGGAGAATTGCAGAAATTATTTTTTAAAATTCCCTTATTACAAGCTATGAAGGATGTGCCAATCTATGCAAAGACTCTTAGGGAATATTGTTCAAAGAAACCTGCCAAGAAAACTAAAGATCCCCTCACTATACATGTTATGGGAAAATTATCAGACTTTATGATGGGAAAATCAATGCCGGTGAAATATGGAGATCCGGGGAACCCAATTTTGACATTACATATTAATGGGGTAGAGATTCCAAATTTGTTGGTAGACCTGGGTGCTGCCATTAATGTCATCACCACTGAAACCATGCATGTGTTATGTCTTCGTAATTTGAAGCATACACCTACAATATTGGAACTAGAAGATCGATCTACAATCAAACCTGTAGGGAAGTTGGAAGATGTGAAAATTTCGGTGGATTCATGGCATTACCCCATAGATTTCCTGGTATTACATACACAATCTTCAGTGGGTAGTCATCCCTTGATTTTGGGTAGACCATGGTTGGCCACTGCAGACACTTACATTGGGTGTCGCTCAGGAAATATGGTTATTTCTAACGAACATAACACTAAGAATTTAGTATTATATCCACTAGCAGAACCAAATTCACCCAAAAAACGAGCAGGCAGCAAGAAAGTTGCATCTGCGGTAGAAGCTGAAACGGAAGATGAAGAAGTGAGACCAGTCCTCACTATTGGATAGGCTCTTCAGTTGAAAAGGGAATCGAAAGACGATGTAATCACTTCCTTCATGGATGATCCTTGTTCTGTTTCAAAACCAAACCAGAAGATCCTAGAATCTATCCTAAGCTGTGAGACTCGGGAAACTATGGAAACAGAAGAAGGATTGGAGAAGCCACCTGCTAATACACCCCATGAAAGTGTTCGAGTGGAATTGGAACCTGGGAAAACTTTGAATATTAGTCCAAACCTGTCAGAATCCCAGAAGAAGAAACTTGTAGATGTTCGGCGGAAACATAAAGAGGACTTTCCCTGGGATTATGCAGATATGAAGGGGATCCCTGCCAACTTATGCACCCATCACATATATATCAAGGATTGTCATCCTATAAGACAACCTCATAGGAGACTGAACCCTGCATTGAAAAATGTTGTGAAAGAAGAGCTTCAGAAATTACTGGATATAGGTTTTATCTATCCTATCTCAGATAGCCAATGGGTCTCACCGTTATTAATGGTCCCCAAGAAGAATAGAAAATGGCAGATCTGTGTAGATTATCGAGATTTAAATCAGGCGACGTAGAAAAACCATTTTCCCTTGCCATTTATTGATCAAGTTTTAGACACATTGGCTGGTAAGAAATTTTTCTCTTTTCTGGATGGGTTTAGTGGATATAACCAAATCCAGATTGCTCCTGAGGACCAGGACAAAACCAGTTTCACATGCTCCTAGGGAACATTTGCATACCAGGTCCTTCCTTTCGGCCTGTGTAATGCTCCTGCAACATTCTAGAGAGCAATTCAGGGAATCTTCTCTGACTTGATAGATGACAGTGTTGAAATCTATATGGATGATTTTAATCCATATGGGGACTTGTTTATGGAGGGGTTGAAAAATTTGGAAAAAGTTCTCACAAGGTGTATACAAGCATGTGTCTCTCTGAGTAGGGTAAAATGCCACATGATGATGGGAGAGGGAATCGTTCTGGGACATTTGCTCTCAGCTGAAGGGATTAGGATGGACCCAACAAATATCAAGGTAATTTTTCACTTCCCAACACCTAAGACGACCACACAGGTATGCAGTTTCAATGGTTGTGTTGGTTATTATAGACGTTTTACGGAAAATTTTGCAAAAGTAGCACACCCACTATTTCAATTACTAACAAAAGATTTAGAATTTGTGTGGTCAGATGACTATGATGTAGCCTTTACAAAAATTAAATAATTAGTCTGCAGTGCTCCGATCCTTAGAGGAGAAGACTAGGCATTACCTTTCCACATTCATACAGATGCCTCTCAAACAACAATTGGTGCAGTATTGGGACAGCAAGAGGATAAGCTACCTTACGTAGTCTACTTTGTTAGTAAAAAATTTTCCCCTGTTGAATTAAACTACACGGTGACTGAGAAAGAGTTCCTCATTGTCATTTATGCCATCAATAAGTTTCGGCACTACATTACCGGGTACCCTACTTTCATGCATAATGATCATGTAGCCATCAGGTATCTAATGAGAAAACCTGTTACCCCTGGTCATATTGCAATATGGTTGTTGCTACTACAGGAATTTGATATTACCATAGTAGATAAACCAGGGAAGGACAATGTGGTTGCAATTTTTTTATCTAGGATAGAACATGATGGTAAGGATATACCAATTGAAGATAACTTTCTAGATGAGCATCTTTTTCTAGTTTCTGCTAACACTCTGTGGTATGCAGATATTGCTAATTATATTGCTATAGGTAAAGTGCCTCGTCATTTGTCCTATAAGGAACAAAGGAAGATCATTCACCAGAGTACCCGATACTCATGGATGGCAGAATATCTCTTCCATACAGGGGTTGATCAATAGATTCGACGCTGTGTGGCAGAAGATGATAGATGATATTTTTGATATACTAAAAGCTGCACATGATGGACCCTGCAGAGGAAATTTTGCAGATAAAAGAATGGGTTATAAGGTGCTGCAAATGGGATATTACTGGCCCTCCATCTTTCGTGATGCTTGGGATTATGTTCGAAGGTGTGATAGATGTCAACGAATTGGACAACCTGGGAAAGAAGATGAAATGCCTCTTCAGCCCCAGATAGTCCTTGAGCTGTTTGAGAAATGGGCCATTGACTTTGTTGGGCCCTTCAACCCACCTTCTCATCAGAAATCTTACATCCTGGTCTGTACTAACTATATAACTAAATGGGTGGAAGCTAGAGCAGTTATGAGAGCAACAGAGCAAGTAGTGGCAGATTTTCTTTTTGAAGAAATATTTGCCCGGTACGGGACTCCAAGGGAAATTGTATTAGACGGTGGATCACATTTTATATCTCATATGATAGAAAATTTGATGCAGAAATATGGGGTAAAACATAGAGTGACAACCCCCTATCATCCCCAGGCGAATGGACAAGTAGAAAGCACAAACAAGGTATTGGAAAATATCTTGACAAAGACAGTAGCAAGTCATCGCCGAGACTGGGTACAGAAACTTCTAGAAGCTTTATCGGCATACAGAACAACATGGTGGAATACAAGAGGGTTTTCTCCGTTTGAATTAGTCTATGGGAAATTCCCCTTGTTTATAGTGGAATTTGAGATTAGTACACTCAGAACAGCTCTAGAAGTAGGCCTAGATATATCAGATGCACAAAAACACCGACTGGAATAGCTGAATGAGTTGGACGAGATTCGAGCAGTAGCTATCCAGAAAACTACTGTTGTCCAACAGCAGAGAATGAAATGGAACGATAAATTTATGAAAACTAAGGTGTTTCATGTGGGGGATTGGGCGTTACTGTATGACTCCTGATTTAAGGATTTCAAAGGCAAGCTCTACACTCGTTGGATGGGTCCATATCAAGTGGATGCAGTGTTTGACAATGGAACAGTTAGACTAAGTACAATAGATGAGAACCATGCCTCGTTCTTAGTAAATGAACACCGTCTAAAATTATACCACCGTCCAGCCTCTAAAGATTCCTTTGTTGAAAATCTTTCTGCTGTATCTGATTTAACGATCACTGGAAAAGAGGATACTCTCACTCTGTTCTAAAAGAAAAATAATATATCTATATATATATATATACTGTTGCTACTTACTTGTTTTTCTTTTGTAGGAATAACAAAGAAATATGGCTAGGAGAAAAGTAACACTTGGCATTGTTATTTTACTAAGTATTATTACTCCGTAACTTTTGTTACTTTGTAGTTTCCATTACTTTGCTAAATGTTGTTACTCCGCCGGTGTCATTACTCCGCAACTACTGTTACTCTGTCGGTGCTGTTACTCCGTAACTGTTGTTACTTCGTCGGTGACGTTACTCTGTAACTACTGTTACTCCACTGGTGTCGTTACTCTACAACTACTGTTACTCTGCCGTTGTTGTTACTCTGTAACTGCCATTAATTGATGTGCTCCTATTCACTATCGCTATTACTCCCTATGCTGTTACTCACTGTTGCTACTAGAAACTGTTGTTGTTACTCCCTCTACTATCACTAGTTGTTGCTGCTACTCCGTCAGACATTTTGCTGCTACTCCACCATAAGGTAGGTTTGCAGGTACGTCTCCGTTGATTTTATGGATTTAATTAAATATTCCAAAAAGGAAATTAAAACGTGTCGTGGACGGCCATCATTGAATTGGGGGGGGGGGGCATCATAATGAATGACGACATACCTCGAAAAAGAATTTATGACACATGATCTTTACCTAATCGAATTTAATGATTTCGGTACTTCGTAATCATACTTTTGATATGTTGGGATGTGTATTCATATGCACTGAGTCGTATCAGTCACCCTCCCAACATGCTGCATTAAATTTCAGAAACATACCATAGTAACACCTTAATTTGACAGCATTTCCAAACGTACCAGTATTGTTCATCCGTTGTTTCCAAATCAACCATGACGTTATTTCAGTTTCCAATTTTTTGGAGACCTGTCACTCTCCCTTGCCAGCCAACTACAGTCGTCGCGCTGATTTTACCTCTGCAACAATGGGTGGCCGATCTATTCGACATGAACCTGAGAATACAAGGGGAATTCGGAAAAATCAGGAGGTGTGGCAGGTTTTCGAGAACGTAGGATGGGATGTTTATTTCGGTAGGTTGAGGGGGTCAAATAAAGAAATGATGGTGAAATTTGCATTGAACTTGGGAGCAAGAGGCTCTCGAGTCCATGGAATTTAGATCCCTGTAACTAAGGAAATCATCTTAGAAGTCAGTGGGCTTCCTCAAGTCGGGCAGCGATGGTTTTCGAGAAGAATCCCCCTCCCAAAATTCCTCGAGGCATTTCTACAAGCAGACGATAGTATTGTACTGAAGGGTCAGGGGTATGACAGAAACTCGCTACCATGGCCATGGGGGGGAGTAGCAGAGTTCATCATAAAATATATGACGTGCGAAGGAAGATACTCCACCATCTTCAAATACCATCTCTGCATACTAGCTCACCTGCGATTTCCACAGGTAGAAGCTTTTTCAATGAATGTGCCCTATTTTCTACTAAGGACCCTTCAGTTAATGGCACATTCGGCTCAGGGGTCGCGACAGACATTGGCGGTCACCACTCACGATGGGTTGGTTCAGCTGTTGATAATGAATGCCATTAGACAAATCCCGATTCCATGGGAGTTGTTTCGGGACTCCACAGAAGAACAAATAGTAGCCGTTGTTGCCGCCAGGGCAGAAGAACCCGAAGCTATGGAGGAGGATATAGGAGATGATGATTATGTTGACCAGGAGGAGCTGGAAGAGATGGAAATAGAATAACTTGGAGATGAGGCAGGTACCAAAGAACAAGCCGAAACTTTGGAGTGAATGGCAGATGTGGGGATTGATATAGAAAGGCCCACTAGTACCATAGCCGAGGTTGTCCCACAAGAACCAACCTCGCCCATGGAACTAGCAAATCAAGTTAATAATATGGCAACCACGAAAGTAGAACCACAACAGGCCAGCATGGATGAAGCGGTCGATATGGTGACCGAGGGTACTCCACAAGGATCTCCTGCCACCGTGGAGCTGATGGAGGAGGTTTTGACCACTCCAACCATAGAACCCATGGAAGAAGGGGAATAGAGACAAGAAGGGCCCAAAGCTGAGAAAACCAGGGGACCCATGGAGGAAACGCCGGAAGAACCAGGGTTTGAGGATGACGCTGACCCACAAGAACCAGCATCGACTTTGAGTCCAAATGTTAAGGATTCGCTCCATTTTTCCTTCTTTATCCCAAGAGGAGCGAGGGTAACTCGTTACCCACGACAGAAAGAAGAAGAAGAGTTCGTTGTTCCCGTGGCTCTGAATCTGTCACAAAGGCTACAACCACATGGGGTGAATGCTACGCAGGAGGCAGACACCTCAGAGTCAGAAAAAAGAGAAGAGACAACGATTTCCAAGGCTAAAGAACTAGAAAGGATCCCAACCAGCATAGTAGTAGGAGAACATCTCGCTAGGACATCATCGGTCAAGGTGAGCGTGCACAAAGAAGAAATCGTCATCGGTGAAGAGGAGGGACCAAGGGAAGCTGTCCCGACAAGGTAGCCAATGACACAGCCTGGCCAGAAGGCCGTGAAGCACGAAATAATTGAAGAAGGGTACGTAGTGGAGGAAAACCTGATAGTAGGCATAGCAGAAGAGGTTTCACGGGATTTACCTCCAGCCTCCGAAATAGAGGAAGCATTGATTAAGTAGGAATGGATAGAGCTGTGTGAGCAGTGAAGAATTCAAGTTAAGAAAAAGTATCAGATGCAGTTTAGGGAGAAAAGGCGGCTCAAAATGGAGGTAAGGAAACTAAGAAAAAAAGTGCACAGAATGCAGAAACAGATAAAGAAGTACAAGCGGTGAGCAAAAAAGTCCAAGACTACTGGGGTTGAAGCAGAAACCCAAGTGGACCTGATAGCCACAACCTCTGCTGCCACTCAAACAAACCTGGTCGAACGACTATTTGAAGGCCGAGAATATGCCTTAACAGCCGAAATGCAGTCTTGGAAATCTACTGCAACTCAAAACAAAAATGAGATCATGAGGACTAAGGAAAGAACCTCCACAACCATCTTTGGATATGTGGAGCACATAGATGTTATGATATTAAGGCATGCGAAGTAGCAGCTCAAGATGGAGTAGCTAGAAAAGAAAGTGACCGAACTGAAGGCCGATAAGGAGCAGATGTTCAGTCTGGTGCAAGAGGTTATGGCATGTCATCCCCCTGCTTCGTGTTATTCTTTATTTTTGCATGAACGTTTCCTTTTATTTTGCATGGAAAGTATCAAAAAGGAGATCAGCTATGAGATAGAAGATGGTGTACAATTCCTCCGAATCTTTAGGAATCATGACGTGCCAACTCAACATCTAATGTGTGAATTTTACCTGCACGGGTATCTATTTCATCTGGACATATATTTTAACCCGGTTCTATATGTAGGGGACATTCATTTAAGGGCTCTCACCTCTTATGCTTTCAATCAGATTCACTCGCAGAAGGCTTGTAACAGCTTTGAATGCAATCAAGTAACAAAGCCATTTATAGTAAGAGGAGAACATGAGAGGTCAGTCACAGTGTTCAATAAGCATGACACCTTTATGGGAATTGGGGAGAACATAGATAGAATGGTGAGGAAAAAAAGATGGTGTCTTGATATTTGTGTCAAGAAACTCACCACATTTCAAGAAGAGGCCCTTGATTGCTGTCAGAAAAGGTGGATGATGTCACCTACATCTGTCCGGAACAGGGAACCTTTTGGGGCACCAAAATTTGCACGAGTACTCATCAGAGTGCCTAGATATATGGCATATGTCCAGAAATCTGGGGCCTGGTGGATGGGGATCTAGTTTCAGTTTCCTATTCTTTGGTTGTCTACCGAAATTTACACTCCAGCTTATGATGTTCCAAAGGATTGGTGGAAGGAAGTTCTCCTGTCGGATGGGTTTAAAGTTCTAGAAACAGAGATGGCCTTAGAATATGGTCTCGCCGGGCTTCATGAAACCTATAGTCTACAAAATCCAAAATTGTCGAGGCGGCAGATTGCATGAGGACATGTAGAAGGCTAGTTGGGGGGAGATGTTGGGTACCAAATCGGGCCATCTTTCTGTCCATTTCTATTATCCTTTTTGACCTTTTTTTTACTCATTTACCTATGTTGTTATGCTAAACCTACAAGGTAAATACCCTTAACTTGTCCAATTGGAATATTTTAATTAATGAAGTAAATTCACAGATTCTTATCTATTCGTGGTACTAAAACATATGTTTCACCGCAGCATTAGAGAATAGGAACCCTTGCTTCAGCATCTCGCAACAGATCTGGTAACGACCAGCCATAAGGAGGTCGCGTAGCTGGAGTCACGATTCCCTAGGACTATTCTTGGACCTTTTTGCTATCTCAGACATCTGGTGATGGTATCGTTCCAATTTATGTACATTCTGAATATGCAGTTACCATGTTTCAAGGAGATCTGTTAATCTCCCTTGCTGTGTATAAAATGCAGATTGTTTCTGTGAATGGGGGCTCTCCCATCGCTATCGTAATCACCTATTACAGATTAATAAAATAACATCTATTTTGTTGCTCCAATCTTCTTCATGACTAACGCAGCCCTGATTAGAGAGCTGGGCCCACTCTTCTGATCAGGTGTTGCGTCTTTGTGTGTGTGTTATTTAATAGTTTATGCTTGTTGTTGCAGCTCTTTCCTGTTTATGATTATTTATGAAGTTTTGTAGTTACTTTCATTTTACAGCCATGTTTTGAATCTTAAACCATGAACCCTTGGTCGGAACAGATTACGCGTTTGCCCCTGCATATACCTTGCACGTTTCCTTGAAAGGATATGCACCCGGATTGATAAATTAATGTCAGAATAGGGTGGATAAATCGTTCACACCTGGACACCAACAGGAAGGAACTTGAAAACCATATTCTATTTTATGGGCTTGTAATTGAAATTAATTAAGGTCATAGATCAATCTCAAGAGTCCTAGGATAAAGGGAAGGGTTGAATTATTGTTTTATAACATTAGGGAGAGATTCACAATATATGATTCACTACATGTATGAATGATGGGAAATTGAAGGAATATTAAAATGATAACGAATCAATATGGATTTTAATCATTTGAATGCATATAAGCATAGAATAATTTCCATAAGAATCCTTAATTAATCTCTTATGTTGAGATTATTCTTCATGTTTAGTATGAGTCTTTACATATGGTAGATCCATTGAAAACCCCTTCGATAATTTGCTAGAACCAAGAGTGAATGGGAATGATGTCCTCTCATATATGAGGAGGATATATGGGGACCAAAATTTATACTTGGTTAGACATAGAGTATGCTAAGATTGATTGGATGTGTATTCCACGTTGTTGATTTATTTTAACAATAGAAAGGGGGACTTGAGGTCCTATTACAAAAGTATGAGAAAAGATTCTTAGTGGTGGAATATTACAACATAATCACTTCGATAGCCAAAGTTGGTTAGCAAGAGAAACCTTATTAATGTCTAAATAAAATTTCTTTTTTAAGAAACCTATAATTAATAGTTAAAGGCTTTGTAAATAAGTCTTCAACGAAAGAATTATATTGATAAAAAATATAAAGTGGGTTTGGTATACTCATAACATCTAAGGAAAAGCAATATATTTTTCTTTACTAAATACATAAATACTTAAAAATATGACTTTGGAGATCACATTGATATTTCAGATGGATGTCCGAGTTTCTTTTATGATCTGCTAACACCTTCTTGGTGAATTTTATTAGATTTTTGTTTTATGATTCTTTCAGCCCATTCTCACTTGTGGATACTAAGGCATATAATGATGAAAATAAAATGACATTTTTGACAAAATTCAATCATCTTAATGATTCTAAAAGCTTCAAGATTATATGTAAGTATTTCCCTTGGACAACCAAATATAGAAAAAATATTTTCTTCAATAAATTTCATCACTATTACGTATTTTGCATTCTTTACAGGAATAGCTTCTGCTCACTTTGTGAAGTAATGCATTGTTGTAACCAAATGATGATGGATGGAATGTTATTCTAACCAAGACACTTCGTTTAGCTCGGATTTTCCTACTGTCTTTTTGACTCCTCCTCCTAAGGTTCATGTCTCTCATTTATAGTGAGTCACTTCATGTATTGTTTAGTATCCTCATGCAGAACCACAACTTTCTACTCCAATTAGCCAACACTCCCACCCTGCTCACTAGAGCTCCAAGCTTCCTACCATACTTGGTCCTATTAGTACATCTAAGAAAATATTACCACAACCTATTGTTAGTGATCAAAAATAAAAACCTCAAGTCACCCTCTATGAGTCGTCTCACATTTCATCAGATTTTGTCACATCACATCTTCACCAGGAATATCAACATGAATAACCTTCTCCTTCTTGCAGAAAAGGATGACTTACTTCACTTTGTTTTGTCTCGTTTTGAGCTTAATTTTAATTCTACTAATGGAAGTTTTATTTTATTATGTTGGGGTTGTTTCAACTTTGACTAGGTAATTTACATTATGATCACATATGTATAGTGATATATTTTGGTTTGAATTTTGATTCATTGAAAAAAATAATGACTATATATATATATATGAAGTGTTATGCATATATGGCAACTTTTTTACTATAATGCAACATTTTATGTATATGAATGATGAATTCAAAGGGACAAGGGATAATGGAGGAACAAGGGGTGATGTCCTAAATGTAGATCTCCTCATGGTATTTTGGATGGATAAGATTTCATAACTGACACATGATTAGTTGTACATGGATATATTTGATTATATAATGCGTTTTTACTATGATTATTTTGATATTATTAAGTAAAATTAAATGGTTATGAAACCCATTTATTTTAATGTTATAACAAAATAAAATAGAAGGAAAGGAAAGGGTCCCACCTACTAGGGTCAAAAGTCAATTAAAATTAATTTTGTAGACAACCTTTTCAACTATATCCTCTCGTTATATAATCATCCTCATTAGAAATAGAATTACTATAATATTTTAAAGTTGAAAAACTTCTAAAATTTTTTGGAGCCTCTTTAAAATCAGGGTAGATCTATGAAGGAAAGGGAGAGAAATGCTAAAAGAGAGGTATGCTATAAATTTCTTGTTTTTATTTTTCCGTTTATTTCAATTTATCACAAACCGAAGACTAATATTAATGGTGAAATCAACCTTGTTTCACCATTAGGGGAATTTTGAGGTCTAAAATGAGCCTCCTAAGAAACATTTACAAACAAAATATAGTTTATAAGAACCAATAGGATTCAATATGATGATGTCAACCATGGGAGATGATTCACAACTTTTTAAGTAAAAGGATAAAAAGATTAAAAATAATAAAATAATAAAACTACATTTTGAACTTGTATTTTCAACTTATCTCCCAAAGTTTCTACTCAAATTTATTTTGGGAGTACTTGTTGGATGCAATATTTAATTCCTCATCTCAAGAGTACCCATGTTGCAAATTTTTGATGGACTCTACTACATGTAAAATGAGAAATACATTAAAAAACGTGATTGCAATCACATTTTTCATGTGTTTCTCATTTCTCGTGTAGCAAGGTCCATCAAAAGTACGCAACATGGGTAATCCTTAGATGAGTAATTAAATTTTGCATCCAACGAGTACTCCTGCTCGAAACTTGAGTAAACAATTTGGGAGATAAGTTGAAAATACAAGTTGAAAAAGTAGTTTTTCCTTTTTTCCCTCTAAAATTTGATGATGTAATCAAATATTATTTTATTATTTCCACTATTATTTTATTATTTTCTTAGGAGGCTCATTTTAGACCTCAATTTTCCCCTAATGCCAAGGGGCGGCTAACTACGTGAGTCCATTGAAATTTCTAAATATCTTACAGGTACCTTGTATCTTTCTAATTCATTTATAATTGTTTCAAGATTTGGTTATCTTTTTATAGTGCTAACAACTATTTATTTGCAAAAAGCAAGCTTCCTACATATACACTTGCACAAAGAATCTCAATTTGTTGTGATTATCGCTTATTGTTAGGTTATTGCATATGTTGATGTTTACATTGTAGTAGTGAGTGATAAGGCTAGCCAATATATTTCACAGAATCTTTCCCTTTCAGGATTTCGGTTGTACTTTGTTCAATTTAATAAAACCATCCCTTTATTCTCGAGTTCTATTATTTATATTTCTCTATATTTAAACTGACTTTTATTTAGCACTTCCTCTTATTGTTAACAAAAGCTTATTCTCTATAGGAATTAAGGCCATTTACTCTAATATTAGATTAGTTTGGTTCTTTAATCTTGTGTTTATAGAAACTTATATTCTATAGAACCAAATTCCTTTTAACCTAAATTTTTATTAGCTCACTTCCTTCTTTAAGTCTAATTCAATTTCCAAGTTTCTTTCTCAGCTTTTCCATTACTTTTCAACCATAAAAATTGTATTGTTTATGTATATATTTTTTCTTCATTTTCTAATGCAAATAATTTATTATATGTACTTATATTATAAAATACAAAAAATGATATAAAACACAAATTCTAGTCTAATTTTCCAAGGACACTATCTCACTATCCCATTTTGATAACGAAATTTGAGGAGTTGATTTTTTTAAAGTTTCATAACCTTAAAATAATCATCAACATATTTTGATGACCATACTAGGGAACAATTTGATCCCTTGGTTTTTGTAAACTCTTGATTAATCTATAGCTATTCAATCATGAGAATAACCCAACCTTGCCTTCTCAATCTGTGATCACACTAACATAGTACATTATTTTCTTGAACTTTTAATTCAAAATTATGCCTCTAATGAGGAGTGTGCAAGAATGTGGGCCATCATTTCCTGAGACATCAAATTTGAAGAAATAAGGGAATTTCTATGAAGGAAGATACATAAATGTGAGCACCAAAATCACCCTTAATCTATTATCCCATAATTGTCACCATTGTTTTCCAATACATGATAATTTTACTTAATATGTAGCTCATTTTAGTCCCTTAATTGAAAGATCGATGGTATATTTTGAGTTCCTTGCTCGAATATATCTTTAACAATGCTTCTAATATTTGGAAACTAAATAAGGATTAGTCTATTATAGCCCTTGATATTAATGAAGCTAAAAAATGTTTGGCTTGGATTAACCAACAACATTAGTGTGAATGTCAGTGCATACATTATCCCCATCATTGACCTTGTATGAGTAGTGTGCCACAAACTTCCTAATTCCATAGAGGTGATAACCATGAATACACCATCGTCAATGAAATATAGTGCCATACGGTCACATTATAAGTATAATCTTGCCATCGCTTCTCTAAAACCTTACTAGTTTGTCACAAATTACCTCACCCATTAAGAAAATCATGTCTGGGATGCAGAGTCAATCTTCGAGTGCAACCCAAGTTTTCATTTCTTTTAGGTGATATTATTCCAGTTCTCGTTCTATTCCAACTCTAGCCATCTCAGTGGGTTTTGTTTGCTCATATTTCTATCCTCAACAATGAATACCAATCCTTCCATGTTCATTCAAAAATTTGGACTCTTTCAGTTTGGAGAGGATACTAACACTACCCCTTGGCATATTCAATATTTGTTGAACCTTTCCCCTAATAATTCTCCTCCTTAACTTTAAGGATCATCTACCTATGTTTTCTACAAATGGTACTATTACAAACACTTGATATAATTTTCAAATGCTTGCCATAGGGAAAAGGATAATGTTACTTACATGCAACTATTTGTTTATTATTAAGTCGACAAGGTTGTTGCTGACTTTTTTGAATTTCCTTAAAATGATTTTATCACTTGGGATGAACTTTGGTATTTTTTTAAGTCTAATTACAATGAACCTCATAATCTAATTAATCTATTACGTGATTATAATAATGTTTATTTCCTGAATGGGGAGAACATTAAGAAATTTAATCTATGTTTTACTAAGCTTTATAATAAGATCCATGAAATCATCTATCCTAGAAACCAAGCTTCTATGATGCATTATTATAGTGCATTGCCTCCTCCCTATCATAAATGACTTGAAGAAAATAATTCCAATAGCCTTGAATCCTCCTTAGAATTTTTCCTTGAAATGAAGAGAAACATAGAAGAACAAGTATTCCTCTCGAAAGTCAAAAAATTCAAATACATATGACCTCAATTTTACAACTCATCCAAGATATGAGTAACATGTTGATTCCATATGAAAGTGGGCTTAACATATAACCTGAAGCCTCTATCTCTAGGCATGTTCATGTACCTCAATAGCTTTATCAACTTGTTCCTCTTCTCTCTTGCCCATGGTTTTATTTTGTGAAGAGTATCATGACAGAAAAACATTTCAAATTCACATGAGTGCTATGGATAAAATTTTCGGTCAGAAGCTCGACCACACTATCACTAATATTGATTGGGTTGATGAGGAAGACATTCTAGTCAATGAAAAATGAAGCAAAAATAAAACATGCATTTTTAAAGAATAATATTTTAAACATAAATCCAACAAAATCTCATGATATCCTGTCTATAGTTTTTCACCTATAAATACCTCCAATTCTACCCTAAATGTACATTCCTCCCCCCCATCTGCTTCAACTTTGTTGCATCGATTTAGAATCTTAACTCATATGGCCAAGCTTAAGGCTAATATTTCATTTCCAAAAATTGCTACCATTATGTTGAAGGCTCAAAAATATCTCCCTCAACATTGGGGAAAACCATTTGGTTGGGAACTTAAAGCAACTGCTTTTCTGTTTGGAGTGGTGGCTCTAACTAGGGACAATGGGACTAGTTTCCCTTGAAAAAATATAAGTGGATGGATATAAATTGTGGGATTAATGATATTAACAATACTAATGTAACTAAAATTGAAATAGACTTAAATATGCATATCCCGGGACAAATCATGTCTCTATATGTTACTTTTAGTGGATTTCATATAATATAGAAAAATATAGATATTCAAATATATATGAAGTGAAAAACAGATGAGAATAACTAATATAACAAATTAGTTAATTAAATTAGTTTATTAAAACATATGACATAAAATATCTGATTGCTTCTCATATATCTTGAAAGATTACAATCTCACACATCAATAGTGATTAAATGCTTGAATATGTATAAAGCATATATATATATATAATGAAAAACAATTCAAACTGACTATTTCTCTCATAGAAACATAGCAACAATATAGAGATAGTATTACCTGATATATTAAGACTCTGCTAATGAGAAAATAGCTTTGGATTAGATTTTCTATTCAGATTACTGAAGAGTTACAATAGTGCAAAATTTAAATCTCTCTTTACAAAAATTCAAAACCCCTTCTTCATTAACATGAAGCAGATTTATAGTTAAAAATAAAAATACAATAATAACAAGTGAAATAAAATACTGAGATGGTTTAAAAGAAACTTCCTTTAAATAAAACAAGAGGACAATAATCAGATTTGTTGTAAAAAGATTCTCAAGAATGAGAGGACAATTTTTCTCCCATTTGTTTTTGCAATTCAGCTAGATCTGTCATTGACTTAATTAAGGAGGATGAGAAGGCTTGATTCACATTTTCTCTGTGAAAATTGCATTGCTAAGTGCTAGAAGAATATGTGTCATGGTACTAGCAAGACATTTCAGCATAAGCGATTAGCTATGAAGTTTCACCAAATATTTCCAATGACTTTTAAGGTTAACCTTAGATAATTTCTTAAATTTATCAGCTTTCTTCTTCGACCAATCTTGCCACGATTTTTTCAATTCTTTGACATTTGGTAAGGCACCTTCTAGAAATTACTGGATTAAATTTTCATGAATAATACTTTCACTTATAGATTTAGTGAGGTTGTTAGAGATATCTCTAGCACTGAAGATGGTCATTTCTTCCTCCTTTAGCTTGATGTCACAATCTCTGAAAAAAAAATTCTTTCCACAATTATTCTACTCTAGGGAGATCGACTGCTTTCCCTTTAGTGATGTCTTGCCAAGATATATATTTAGAAATTTTTTCTTCTAAATATTCATAATACACCCTTAGACCAGACTGTTGATTCACAAGTGACTTGCTTGATTGGCATAAATCATTGATCATTTCCAACTTGTGTAAAAATTTGACCTACTGTTGCACAAGGAGAGTGTTAAGCTCCCCTAATCTATTTTTGGATTAACTTTCAATTTCTCTATATTTTGTTGAAGTTCCCGAATCCGTGCATATTTACTTTTCATGCCAGCCTCATGCTCAAGGTTCAAGTCATTAAATATTTTCTATAGTTATGCAAGCTAAGCTTTCAAGTTTTGTTCAATACTCTATATTTCATGTTGTAGGCCCTATTCTAGTTGTTGTATTATGTCATCATTTTCTTTGATCAATTTTTGCACCTTAGAGGCCTTGTCTATGGGAGCTTTGGCATATGCTCCTGCCAATTGTCATAGCCTTGTGAGCCCATATGAGGGGTTTATTTGGGGATATTTACAAACAACATCAAGAGATATATTTATAGGACCAAGTCCTAGGTTTTCTCTACCCTTCTCCTTTTTCTTTTTCTACTCATGAAAAAAATGTGCTTGGGACTGTAAAACACATCCAGAGCGAGTACCTCTTCAATTTTTCAAATGACTTGGGAATTTCAGAATGCCATAATTATTTTCAAATCATCCATATCAATTGCCTCCTTAGAAGCCCCAATAGTAAGGGAGGTCTTCCGAATAATCTCAAAAGTGTGAGCAATTTCTTTTGAAACTTAATTTTCTAGCTCTTGGGATCCTTTAGTCTGAATGACCTGATTGAAATGGTCCCAAATATCATCTAGCTCGCTTCCCTCTTGTAATTATTTGGCTTTATGAGTTGATGATGAGGTTGTTTCCTTCTTATATAATGCATCTTTTCCCTTTGATGAAATCATCAGGGGCTTTTCTTCCTTATTATTTTATTGAGGAATCCTCAATGAATCAAAACGCAATTTTTCTATCCTTTTATTTTGGTAATGTCTAAACCTGTTTAATTATTTGGGAGAAAGTCAGGAATTCGCTAACCTATCGACATGTGAATAAGTCTGGGTCATTTCAAATAAATTATTAAATACATCTGGTTCATGCATGAATTGACTTATCTTAACCTATGTAGTGAAATTATTTGTTGTATCATTTGGACAACGGTGAAATTCAAGGATTGGATTTGGTTAATTTCAAGCATAGCATGCTTGAATATTTCCAGGGTATAGACTCCACATTGAATAGAAAAATAGACAACATGAATTTCATATCATCCTTTAGGGCTTTCGATAGACCATTCCCGACAGTATGGTAAGAAATTTCCCGAGCTATAAGATTATCAAGGACATATAGTGGAAGTAAAATTGGGTTGCCTAAATTGTGGAAAACTCCAACATAGGTAAAATAATCTTCTCCAAACCATTTTCTTATAGTTGTAAAATAATTGTTGGCTTCTTTGTAATTTTTGGGGGCTTTCTCATAAAAAACACCTTGAAACATTTAGAGCATAACCCCGTGGCAGATTTTGTAGAAGCGTGGTTGGAAATAAGACTCCCAAAGTCTTCATGGTAAATATGAATAGGCTTAGGGTATTATAGGGTCCGTTTCCATCGAAATGGATGGAAAATCATAATTAAAGCATATAACATCCATAATTTAAGCACTCATGTAAAAATGGGTCACGATATTATTAGAAAAAGACTGTTTTTATTTGTATGAAATAATTCGAGAGGCTCTACTATTAGATAATATAGTTTCCCAATCCATTACATATGCATATGAACTAGCATGTATCAAATGTACCCACCGAACTGATAATTTCTTGGTATTTGGAGACCCATACACCCTACATATCATGGCAACTCTGTAACAATATGAGCTAGAAAGAGAGGAAGTAGGATACATACATTTTTCCTCATGCTTGTTCTTATTAAGATCTGTCATCCATTTCCTGACAGGTTCTGATTAATTTTAATTTTTTTCCATGATATGTTGGCCGAACTATTTGTCGTATTACTTCTAAGGGAGAGTAGTTGTGGTGGTATCATTAGAAATAGTGAAGGAAAATTAGTTTTGATTATCTAAAATTGAAATCGGAAGATAAAAAATAACCAAGTAGAAGTTGTTGCATGGTCAATGGGGTTTAACCTTGTGAGATCCAATATTATTTTTTCAATCGTAATTAAAGGATATTCTAAAACTATAGTTTATATATTGAATGAAACAAAATTTAGTAAATATTATCATATAGAATTTCAAACATTCAAAGATAGCATAATGATGTGCATAAAAAATTTCTACACATTCACACTCAACCCCCTTTAATGGATGTATGCAATTTGGGAAGCCTATCTCCAATTAAAAATTTGGGAGAAATGTATAAAGCCTATTGCATGAAATTATTTATTCTCTGAAATTGTAATCTGCAAGTTCCACAACTAAGATGGTTCTTTCCATTGTAAATTAAAAGAAGAATAATCTTGGCTTCATTGGGTACACCATACAAAGGAAGCAAAACTTTATTCATCTACTTCTAATGGGAGATGTTTTGTTGTTGAACGTGAAGATTGCAGGTCTCAAATATTGTATCAATGGCCTTCAATATTATAAGGATTCTATGCAAGAGGAGAATGAATCATTTATGAGTAATTTTACCAATTTGAAAAGGAAAATAGATGCCCGGAAGGTCAAGGTCAACTATGATGGAGGATGTAAAGGTGATTTGAGAAGTTCATGCAAAATTCGACGCTAAATATGGCACTAAATATGGTGCTAAAGATGACACTAAATTATATTTTATTTAGTTCCAAATAGTTATGATCGATGAAACAAATGCCAAAAATATCACCATCTTAATAAAATCTGCCAGTTTTTTTAAAAATGTGAAGAAAAATACACTAAAAATGTTATTGGAAGCAAATAAGGGAGGTAAAGAGGAATCTAATCATACAGATTTGTTGTAGTGTTTAAACCATATAATATTGTTGACATTGAAATAATTTAGTTGACATGACCATTGTGATATTTCATTTATATATTATATTGGTCACCTTAAAACTTTTTTTTTCTATTAATAATAAAATATTTTTATTTAGGATGCACATTGATAATTTTTCAATGTCACATATGAATACTATATTAAGAAAAATAAATCATTCCAAGAAATGTTATTGACAACGTAAATAATAAATCAGCAATGTGGAAGAACAAATTACTACCCCTAGTAGCTAAAATGAAAAGTAGGAGGTCTCAAAGCATGCATTGTTTTTTTTCTAATTGATTCACTTATTTTATTCTTTGCAAAAACAAAAAAGGCGATTTAAAAAAAAATACAAATCCATCTTTGTTTCAACCTTCTGATGGAGGAAGGTACCCATAACTTCAAAATATTTTCCTACACCATCTCCAAGTCTCAAATATTGGGTCCCATCACTTTGCATTAGCTCTACAACATCATTGTGATCTTATTTATAGTGTTG
This sequence comes from Pinus albicaulis, assembly GCA_034641835.2. Lineage (NCBI taxonomy): Eukaryota > Viridiplantae > Streptophyta > Pinopsida > Pinales > Pinaceae > Pinus > Pinus albicaulis. The sequence goes on along the minus strand of CM076580.1, from coordinate 1,180,620,402 downwards.
TTTTACAAAAATGATACAAAAATGAGTTTCCTACACATATTTGGCTAGGAAATGTATCATTGGGATTCTAATTTAATACTTCATCTATCCCCCAAGTCAAAACCAAGATATGAGCACTTTCAAAAAATGGCCTAAAAAACACCATACATTTTAGCCTATTTTACAAAAAAAAGCCAGATCAAACCTTTTTTTTTTTACTTTTTGAGGAAAAGGAAGCCACCACCATGTCTCTAATTATCATCCTCACCAATCCAATCAAGCATAATTGAAATCCCAACACTTTTTAAAAATGGAATTTTTGTATGGGCTAGTTTATTGCCTCGTTTCCTAAGCCATGACTTGATATTTTCATTTTCCACCATGTACACCTACAAAAAACTCTTACATAATCCCCATCAAGTATCCATAGTGTTCACAAATCCAATAAATAGTGATTTTATATATTATTTGTGATTGCTACAAGAAACTTTGTTTCCTATAGGAGCCTTCAATGTCCCAACAAAGCCACCATTTACCATCACTTATTGAGGGAGAAAGGTTGAAAGACCTCAAAATCACCAAATTGATTTAAGAAGGAACCCAATAAAAAAATAAGGCTGGGAAGTAATGAAATAATCATATCTCTAAAAATATATAGCCATGAAGATACATTATTTTCCTTCATGAGACACCTACAAAATAAGTCTTCAAATCCAAAGCATCAACACCAAAGCTCCATAGGTAGTAAAGGTATGAAAACTGAAAATTTTGGATTCCATGAAACACTATATAATTTCTCTTCTATGTGTTTAAGTATTGGGGTCAGTTCTCGGCTAAAAAAATTGTCTATCTACATCAACTCCCGCGTGAGGGGACATGAAGAAACAAAGTAGGAAATATCATGCAAAAAGGAACCTGTTGACTTATGAGGTGAGGTGAAACACTATGTAATTTATCTTTTGTGTTTAAGTATTGGGGTCACTAAAAAAATTGTTTATCTATATAAACTCCCACTTGAGGGGACATGAAGACATAAAGTAGGAAATATCATGCAAAAAGTAATCCATTGACTTATGAGGTGAGGTGGGATGATATCATGATCTCGTAATCTCATGATTTCAATTTTTAATGATGGGTGATATATGACACAATTTTTTATGCTTGTTGATCCCAACTACCACCTTATATCAACAACTCAAGCTACCATATGCCACATGCACCACTAGCTCGCCAATCAACTCATGCATACCAACCTTAGAGTTATCAATAAGAAATGTGTGCTTCAAGTATGTGAGGCTAATAGGTTGAAATTTCTATGCATTTATGAGCTTTTCACTTATGCATGGCTAGTAATTTACGGCTAACACCATAACATATCGCATGGTCATTTTAACTCACACAAGTGATTTCTAGATAATAAATTGCTAGTAGTTTGGGTCATTAAAATTAACACCCTTAGAAAAATCATGTCTCATGCCCCATCATCACAACATTTAGAAGGATTAAGAATACCATATACTTATGACCATATTTCCCATTTACAATTGGAAGTTAATGTACTACCTCTAGGATATGCAATTCTAAAAGAAGTAAAAGCAATAAAAAATGCCCTCAAAATATTTAAGAGACCCAAATTCCATACCATTCACCATTAACATGGATGAATAATTTTTTTTCTAGGAATAAAAAGACAAATGCTCACAATGTTGGAACTTAAAAGAAGACATTATGCACACAATATATTTGAGATTTCCTCTAGTGGATAGAAGTTGTACTGCAAATTATTGAGAGAAATTTTATTGATAAAATAAGAAAAAAATCAACAATGTGGAAGAAAATATCACTACCCTTACTTTTCCAAAGAAGAATTTCAAGTAGTATGACATTTAGTTATCCCTAAAAAAATATTTTTCTAAGGGATATAGAAAAGAAGATAAGACTAGTTATCATATCTTGTTTCAAAGTCCAAGAACATTTTAATGTTCAAAATGAGTAGAAATTTTTGGGGAAATGATCAAATTTGGATCGTGGACCTAAGTGATAGCTCAAAATTCAAAGTGTTTGGAAGTGTGCCAAACCTGAGTGACCAGATAGATCTCGTCTTCTCGATTTTCATACCATGAACATTTCAAAAATCAACACCGTATGAAGAAGTTATCGCGATTCTAAAAGTCAAGTAAACTACAATTTTTGGACTTTGACCAAGTTTGACTAGTTTTGGAAAATTCAAAAAAAATAAGATTCCATGAAATATTCCTGGAATATTCCTCGGAATATTCCTTCTGGGAAAATGGCAGATTTACAAGTGGCATTGTTCGATTGGGCAGTGTGCTGACTGTTTTGGTTTGGGCCAATGGGAGGCTGCCATGTGGCAGGATCGGAGGCTGTCACGTGGCCAATTCACAGTGGTCTAATTTTTTTTTACTGCACTAGATTTGAACACGATACCGCCCGCACCTTACCGTATGTGCTATGGTAGTCCTTAACAATACATGTATTCACGTTTAATTTATTGTTTAACGGATATGTATTCGAGGTTTTGAAGGGTCCAGCCCCAAGGGCTAGCCCCTCCCATATGTCCGCGACCCCGAAACCTGGCGTAAAAAAAAACCACAACCATTGGTCCATATAAGTGGTCACATGGCAGTTAAACCACCAACAATTGCGTAATGCGACGGTTTCAGATTAGCCCTGACAATTAATGGTAACCACGTGTAATTCAGAACATGTGCCCAAAAACGATGGTTAGAGTTTAATTCTAGTGGTTAGGTTGGCAGATATTTTGGCACCACCAAAATTTGAGGAAAATGGAAAACTTCTCTGCAGTTAAACTTCAATTCTCCACATTTGGTGGAGGATTTTTAGTGTTCATTGGGAAAAATGAGTTTAGGTTCTATCTTGAGCTATATTCGACCAATTTTGGAGTGCCAATAGTGAACTTAAATTATCTCAAATATTCCAGACTCATTGTTGAGGGCTTTTGAGCCATCAGAGGACTTTTGAGCAGGTTTTTGCTTCAGAGAAGTTCAAGGGGCCACGAGCACCACCAGGGGGAAGCAACAGTTTGAGGCCTAACGAGTGCAGCTAGAGGCCTTTCTCAGTAATCCAATAGTAAATTTTAGATTTTTAATATGTTTTGGAACTAATGGTGTGGTTTTAAGAGCCCGTAGAGGACTTTTGAAGGTCGCGATGCTTCAGAGAAGTTCCATGGGCCACTAGGGCCAGCAAGTGCCAGTAGCAGTTTGAGGCCTAGCCAGGGAAGCTAGAGGCCTTATTCAGCAAACCAATAGTCATTTCTAACTATAATGATAATTCTAAATCCAATGGAGAATTTTTTGGAATATTTTGAGGACTTCTAGAGGCCGAGAACACACATATAATTTTTCTTTGACCCGAGAGCCAGGGGGTGCCACCAGGTGTTGAAGGTGAAGCCGAAGTAGCTGGAGACCAATATCAGTGAACCAATAGTTTATTTGACTATTTTTGGCATTCAGAATCCATTAAAGAGATTTTCAAAGCCATTTGAAGACTTCTGAAGGTCGAAGTGCCACAGGGAAGTTTTGGGCAGCCCACGACCATCACTGGATGGAGGCCTAAATTGGGGAGCTTGTGCTCATTTTAAGAAAATTATCAATCCGTTTTGGAAGTTTGGTATGTGTTGGAGATATTAGGTGAGGTTTCAAGGACAAAAAAATAATTCTGAAGGAGTTAGTGCCATAGAGAAGTTCAGGGTAGCTCAAGTGCACTGACTAAAAGAATCAAGCCTAAGGAAGCCTAGATATGTTTTTAGAGTGATGATAACCATGAAATGGGTATTATGGTATTATAAACCCATTGGTTTAGTTCAGTTAACCATTGGATTTGAGTTTGTAAGTTGTAAAATAAAATTTTCCATAATCCCAAAGAGGCAAGTCAAGATGACAAGAGCTCAAGGAGTCGTAGCCCATGATATTTGGGTGAAATCCTAGATTAAATTTGCTGTTATGTGTTGATTTTTATTTTCTTCTTTATATGGATATTTCACATGTTTAATTTCAGAAAAAACAAGTGAACTTAAAGAACTTAAATAGTTTAAAAAACATACACTTGTTTCAAGTATAAATTCCGCAAAAAGTCAAGTATAAGCTAGATCTTTTATTTTTTTACTGAATGGGAGGTTCTTTAAAAGAATAACAAGTTATCCAACCCATTTTCAGATCATCTTGGTATCAAATCATAGTTTCTTGCTTGACAGAGCACAAGTTTTCTTGTTGGCTTGAAAGGTGTTTGCACTGTTAAAGAATTTGACTGTATGCAAACTGACTTTTGCTTACGATTTTGAGTTTGCTAGAGGTGAAGGGAAAGATACTGTTAGCTAAGTCCATAAGAGGAAAATAAGGAAGAAGGATGAAGAAATTCTCCTTACCCAAAGGATCTCAAGGAAACCCTTGAATCACAAGAGGTTTTGTTTGCAAAGGCTGCTTGAAGAAGAGCTTGACTCTACATCCATTTTGTTCTGAAGCTTTGTCAATTGTTTTTGAAAGCTTTGTAAATATTGTTGAAGTTATTTTATTATTTTTTATAAGATGAAAATTTCATCAAGTGAGGTTTCAAAATCCTCCTCCTTCATAAGATTCTTCGATGAAGACATGAAGCGAGACTTCTACATCTTGAAGGACATGGTGCAAATTCTGTTTGAAGATAGAAGAGAAAGCACTAGAATTCATGAGAAATTCGTTGCTATGAAACTAGAGAAGGAAGAAATTCTCCAAATAATGCATGAGATGGAGATGCAGCTTCATCAAGCCCAAGAGGCCTTGACCAAGAACATGCGATAAGCAGAGGTAAAACACTCAAATTTGTCTTCAAATTCCTCTTCAGAAAGATGTGTAGGTTCATTTGAAAATCACACTAGAGGTATAAGGTCCAAGTTGATGTTTAAAATGGGATATGAAAGCAAGGGTTTAGGAAAGCATGCACAAGGCATGATTGATCCTATTTTGGTTGAGTAAAGACCTAAGAAATTTGGTCTTGGTTATGTTCAATATAATGGTGAAAACTCCCCAGCCATGAAGGCATTCAAGGCAACTTAAAAAATAAATTTTGTCACGAGTTCTAAAACACAAACATGTCAAGTTTGTTTTCAAGTTGATTTCCAATGTTTGAAGCCTATGTTGCAGCAAGAATATTGTATACATGCAGCTTATGGCGAGCATGAGAGTTCGAACAGTTTTCAAGACATGAACATTGATGTTAGTCTTCAAGAGAAAGTTGCAACCTCTACAAGTTCATCTCCTAATGAAGGAAAAAAATATGGGCGTGCAAAGCACCAATTGAGGTATAATTCTTCCCATATTTAAGTTGATTATGTTTCTGATAAGCATTACAAATCTGCATGCTTGAATGGAAGAAAGAGTTGTTGTGCATATTGTGGTCTATGTAACCATGTTGTTTCGATATGATGGAAGAGGATGAAGGCATACAGGAAACAATTGAAGTGAAGGCAACTTGCAAAGAAGGTGCATAAGACTTGCACACATTGCCAAAAGAGGGGACATGTTATTTCCCAATATTGGACATTGCATCCAACTAATAGTCCCAATCACATGAAGCAAGAGGACAGAAATACTGGCAAAAGTGGAACCAAAGATTCCATCATTGATGTGAGAACAGATTTTTCACATGAAGAATATTTTCGGCAGCAAAAGTCAACGTGGAAGTTGCTTGGTAAGAAGTGGTTTGACTTCTTGACACAGTAAGACATACACTCATTCGTACATATGAAAATTTCAGTTATGTATTCATGTTTTCTGTTGTAATCTCACGTTTGATTGAGCCACCTAGATCGATGATCAAGGAAGTGATGTTCAACTACCTTCTATGAATTTCTCGCCATAAATTTCTGGGTGAGTTCAAGGAAGACAATTATTGACAGGAGAACAGGAGCGTTGAATAAGGGGAAGTGTTGACTACCTTCAAGTTGCAGTTGAAAGTCACTAAGACATGCAAGGCAAGTGTATGGAGGTTGAAAAGAAGAGGGTGTTATACTCCCATCTATTGTAAAAATCAGAGTATCAGTCTTTTGGAGTCCAAAAGATTCCCAATGGGGAGGTGTGATCAGATTTGGATCATGGACCTAAGTGATAGCTCAAAATTGAAAGAGTTCGGAAGTGTGATGAACCTAAGCGACCAGATAGATCTCATATTCCTAATTCTGGTCCTAGCAATGGTTCGAAAAACTGACACCATATGAAGAAGTTATCGCGATTTGAATATTCGAATAAACTACAATTTTTGGACTTTGAACAAGTTTGACTAGTTTTGGAAAATAAAAATAAAAAAATAATATTCCAAGGAATATTCCTTAGAATATTTTAGGGAATATTCCTCAAAATATTCCCCAGAATACTCCTTCTGGGCAATGGCAGATTGAAAACTGGCATTATTCGATTGGGTAGTGTGTTGACTATTTTGGTTTGTGCCAATGGGAGGCTGCCACATGGCCCGTGCACAATGGTATAAATTTTTTTGGACTCACCAGAGTCGAATGTGAGACCTCTCGCCTGCAGCACCCGCACCTTACTGTATGTGCTATGGTAGTTCTTAACAATACATGTCTTCGCGTTTAATTTATTGTTTAACAGATATGTATGCGGGGTTTTGGAGGGGCCAGCCCCTCCCATACATATGCAACCCCAAAACCTAGTTCCAAACAAAACTACAATCATCAGCCTGTAGAAGTGGTCACATGGCAGTTAGACCGCCGACAGTTGCGTAATGCGACGGTTTCGGATTAGCCTTGCCAATTAATGGTAACCGCGTGTAATTCAGAACATGTGACTAAAAATGACGGTTAGAATTTAATGCTAGGGGTTAGGTTGGTGGATATTTTGGTGTCACCAAAATTTTTGGAAAATTCCAAACTCATCTGCAGTTAAACTTCATTTCTCCACATGTGGTGGAGGATTTTTAGGGGTCATTGGGAAAAATGAGTTTAGGCTCTATCTTAATCTATATTCAACCAATTTTGGAGTGCCAATAGTGAATTTTGACTATCTCAGACATTCCAAACTCATTAGTGAGGGTTTCAGAGCCATCAGAGGACTTTTTAGAATGTTTTTTCTTCATATAAGTTCAAGGGGCCACTAGGGCCACCAGGGGGTAGCAACAGCTTGAGGCCTAACTAGTGCAACTAGAGGCCTTTCTCAGTAATCCAATAGCCAATTTTTGATGTTTCAGATGTTATAGAACTAATGGTGTGGTTTACAGAGCCTGTAAAGTAATTTTGAAGGCTGATATTCTTCAGATAAGTTCCAGGGGCCACTAGGGCCAGCAAGTACCAGCAGCAATTTGAGGCCTAGTCAGGGCAGCTAGAGGCCTTATTCAGTAAAAAAATAGTCATTTTGACTATAATCAGAATTAAGAATCCAATGGAGGAGTTTACAGAATATTTTGAGGACTTCTAGAGGTCGAGAACCCACCAAGAAGTTTTCTTTGACCCCAAAGCCAGGGGGTGCCACCAGATGTTGGAGGCGAAACCGGAGCAGTCGGAGGCCAATTTCAGAAAAATAATAGTCTATTATGACTATTTTTGGCATTATGAATGCATTGAAGGGATTTTGAGAGCAATTTTAAGACTTTTTAAGGTTGAAGTTCCACAGGGAAGTTTTGGGCAGCCGAGGGCCATTAGTGGATGGAGGCTTAGATTGGGGAGCGAGTGCTCATTTTAAGCAAATGATCAGTCCATTTTGGAAGTTTGGTATGTGATGGAGATAATAGGTAAGGTTTCGGGGACAGGAAAATAATTCTGAAGGAGTTAGTTCCATAGAGAAACTCAGGGTAGCTCAAGTGCACCGACTAAAGGAATCAAGTCTAAGGAAGCCTAGATCTGTTTTCAGAGTGATGAAAGCCATGACAGGGGTATGATGGTATTCTAAGCCCATTGGTTCAATTCAGTTAACCATTTTAGTTGATTTTGTAACTTGTAAAATAAAATTTCGCATAATCCCAAAGATCCAAGTCAAGATGACAAGAGCTCAAGGAGATGTAGCCCACGAGATTCGGGTGAACTCCTAGATTAAATTATTGTTATGTGTTGATGTTTATTTTCAAAATTATATGGCTATTGCACATGTTTAATTTCAGCAAAAAAAAATGGACTTAATGCACTTAAACAGTTAAAAAAAAAACCTGTTTCAAGTATAAATTCCGCAAAAAGTCAAGTATAAGCTAGATCTTTTATTTGTTTAACTAAGTGGGAGGTTCTTGAAAATCATAACAAGTTATCCAACCCATTTTCAGATCACGAAGTTCCACTTTTCCATAGGTCAATTAAATAAACCTCTAGGAAATAACCAAAAGGTTAGTGGGCCATAAATTATATAAATTTTATGTATAGATATGACACGTATTTCATGTCCTATAATTTGTGACTTACTTAAAAAATTAAAATAGAATAATTTATGGGTTTACCAACTAGGTATTTACAATAATAACAAGTGTGTTTGTATGTTAGCTTGACGTGGAATTAGAAAATTTGAGTCTTCAATTATGGGCGGTAATATGATATGGAGTAATATCAAAATATGCGAAGGTTGGGACAAAGTTAGAGAGAGTTTAACATGATGATGATACATGTTGGTGAAAAGGATTCCTAGAGAACTAGTGTGTATAATGGATGGTATCTATCTATCTTATTAGATAGATATTTTTTTAATAAACATCAATTATTTTGATGAACAATAAGAAATATTGTGTATGGAATTAAAAGAGGAAGAAAATGTAATAATAGTAAAACCCTCGAAGTAATAGAAAAGAGAAACCCATGATCACATAAGTATAATGCCATAGTGTGGTTATAAGTAACACAAGAGAAAACAAAGATAATGATGTAGGAAAAGTTTAAGCTACAAGTATGAAGATGATTGAAGAATGCATGAATGAGGCCTTATCATCAATATTATGTGTCTTCTTCTTGGCTTTATTATCAATATTGGGTTTCTTCTTCTTGGCTTTATCATCAATATAATTAGGTGCTTGTCGATCGTCACTCTTCTTCTTAATCATTGTTGGCATAGATTCATTAATCATAGTTACATTATGCATATAATCATTATATCTAAAAACCAGTCCAATAAATTAAATATAGATTTTTTTAATTTCAGTTTTATGAATATAATGGAAATGGGAAATGCAAATAAGAAGAAATTAAATAAATATAATATTTTATTAATTTTCAAATCAAATAATTATAATATTGTCCTAATTTCCTTTTTCTGATACTTATAAATGATGGGTTTATCGAAAGACGAAATCCAATAAGTTGTGGATAGGTAGAAGACTGAAATACCATTTATGGGTTTATTGATAGAGGAATTTCTTTAATTTGTGGATAGTGTTGAACACCTAATCCTCTATGGGTAGGTGTGGAAGGCGAAGAGTCACAAAGGAGTCCAAGTGACCTTGGAAGATCAATCCAAGAGTCACACCATTGTATTATAAATGTACATCTATGGTGAATAATATATGCAACAAATGCCTATCTTTCTATTTGTGTGTTTTATCTTCTCATACACCATGTGTGTGTTTAACATGGTATCAGAGCCCCAGGTTTAGAGGTCCCCATAAAGCTTCCGAATAGCGATGGCCTATGTTGCATTAGTGCAACCTCTACTCTTATTTGCAAACGTGACATGGAGTAGTGAAGTAGAGGATTTTACCTATGAGGTCTTTTGTTGGTTGACGGTGTTCAGACCAGTACCACACTGTTTTGAAGATCTGAGAGGAAGAATTTGTAGGACTTCCAGCAAAGGTTCTATTTGAGATATTTATTGGTCTTGCGTTATGATTTTGGACAGATTTTAAGAAAGCCTGGAAAATATCCACCCCCCACTCAGCAGCCCCAACAACATGCTACCACCTCTATCAAACCCTCCTCTCCACCCTCATTGTCGCTCCCTCACACTGTCGCTTCCTCACCCTTCCCTATGACTACCCCCCCTAGTCATTAGCCCTCCTCCTCCCTCTTCACCTCATCTCCTCAGCCCCTCCCCTCACCCCTCGCCCTCTCCATTCACTGCACCCTCGGCCCCTCATGGCCCCTCCCCCTCACGTTGCTCCACCCACACCCTCACCCTCGACCTTCCCAAATCCTCCTCCCCCTCACTCTCTCTCCTCCCACGGGCTCCCTCTCTACATCTCCCTCACACCCTTGCAGCCCTAACCACCCGCCCACTCACCCCTCTCCCTCCCCACTCCCTAAGCTACACTCGCACGCAGCCCTCCCCACCCCTTGCTCAGACCCCCTCGCAGTCATTCCCACTGGCCCGCTCACCCCTCACCCTCCCCACTCCCCTCTCATGGCCGCTCGTCCCTCCTCCATCCCTCCCCTCCCGGCCGCTTGGCCCTCCTCCCTCCCTATCCTCCCATGCAGATCCTCTGTGTTCCCTTATTTTCGGCCTCTTAATTTTATTTTTGGCCCCTCCCCATTTTTAATATTCGGCCATAATATCATTTTAATTTTCTTTTACAATTTGGCGTCCCTCAAAAATCACCTCCTCCAGAAAACACCTTCCCCAGAAAATACCGCTCCCAAATAAAACCTTCCTTAGATAGCAACTCTGATTTTTTTTTCCCAAATTTTTTACAGAATTTTGTTTGCAGAAATTTATAAAAAAAAAAATGTCGTGGGAAATGAAGTGTCATGTGAAAGTGTCGTGGACCATAGATGAGTTTCCCCACATTGGGATCTGAGGATTGGTAGATGGTTATTTATTTTCTTGTTCCGATGGTGATTCATAATATGCAGCCATTATATTTAGTGAGAAGTCATGTGTGCTTTGAGAAGTAAGTGAGCAATTGCTCCTCTTTAAATATACCGTGGACTCATTATCTCCATATGTCTTGGTTTATATATGTATGATGGAGCGGTGGTATATATATATATATATATATATATGATAGGCATATATTAATTGCGCTTATGAATTGGAATGTCCCTCCATCTTCTTTAAAATTCCATGATGTGTTAATTCATCGATATTTTTCCTATGCAACTGAGCATTATTGTCAATGAGATATTTGTGCGTTGTGCAATTATGGTATTCATCGAAGTTTGATATCAAATTCTTTCCTTCAACATCTCTATATGTCAGGTTGAAATTTGGAAGCCACCTTGATTTCTTATAGCCATAATATAAATCTTCAGATCTATGTGAAATACATTGCAGATCAATGTGTGAAGTGAATTCAGCAAACTTTGGACACCATTGGTCCATGCTTCCAATACTTCCCTTTCATTAAAGAAGGGATACAAATAGTTTGGTTGTATGAAGTAGTAAGTATTTCTCATTGGAGGTTTGTTCTCCACAAATTAGAGTTGTTGGTGTAAAACAGTTCTTTGAAGAAGAGAGAAATCATTTTCCTTAAAGGGTTATTTCACAATGGTTTTTGCTACACATTTACAAAATATTTTGCAGTAACATTGTATTGTACTGACATTGTGAGTGGGCATTGCTTCTTAATTCATAGTTGCATTCAGTGTTTGAATTATAACTTTGATTTGTTGAGAAAATGGATAAAATCAATGATGCATTAGAGTTGTTGCATAACCTCATTCATTCCACTATTCATGATATGGTAAAAATGAGAAAGAACTCTCTTTTTAATATTCAAACTTGCTTGCAAGATGCAGAAGACAAGATTGAGTTTTTGCAGTTGGAGTCTTAGCTCCAGCAAGATGAAATTCAGCAAAAGAGTCATCATTCTGAACCTGTTTCTTTTCAGAAAATTGAGAGGGACTCCCATCGGCAGAAAGAATATAAAGTTACAGTCAACTCACATTCAGTTCCTTGTACAAGAGTAGATTTACATGCAGATGTGGCAGCTCAGTCTGCACTTCCCAAGCCCATCATCAGACTTTGGGAAGAGCTTGTCCACAACAAGCATAGAACAAGTCTTGGATGTGACAAGGATGTGAACTTTCATATTCTTGACTACTCCAAGCCTATCAAATTTCATAGTGCTGGATTTCTTCATGATAGCTCACATACAGCTATTCCAGATCCTGCTTCTCTTCCACAAAAACAACAACAAATTGTAAAATTCCAACACTTTGATCAAGTTGGCCATATGAAATATCATTGTTGTAATCTTCACCCATGCAAGCACTGTGGTCGACACACCCATTCTTCACACAGATGCTCTGAAACAAGCCTCCTACAAGAACAAATATTCATCTTGGATGGATCGCTTCTTAGAAATGGGCATCAAAAACCAAGAAGATGTTTAAGTCGCATGTCAGAACTTGTTCTAGAATATTGAACAATCTTGCAGTTGATTTTTCACCATCGTCTCACCTTGTACCTGACAGGGGGGGAAATGTTGGTCATCTACAAGCTTCGACGCCACATCAAGCGAGCCTGAGCCACAATCTCTCATTCCATATTTAGAGTTGTAGCCAGAGACATAGCAGTTTAAGCAAGCCTGAGCCACAATTCATCATTCTAGATTCAGAGTTGTAGCCAGAGACATAGATGCCCATGAGAATGCCTTTGGTTGGTGGACAACCTTAAACCATCCATGTGAGGTTGATATTCTTCCTCTCTCAGAACACTTCCTCTAGTAGAAGACTTCAGCTTCTTGACAGCTTTGGAAGAGTTCCAAGAAATGCATCAAGCATTCCAGAGCTGGTGGTCATCCTTAAACCATCACATGTTGTATAATTCCCTTCTTTTAGGTTGAAGGTCTCCCTCTTCAAATATGAGGGACACTTTCTATAGCAGAAGCCCTCAGCTTCTTTCCAGATTTGGAAGAGTTCGGGGAACTGCAATAAGTGTTTTGTTCTAGTTTTTGTGTTCATCCTTAAACCACCTCTTTATGCCAACATTTCAGAGAGTTGATTCAGCCTAAGTGCTGCCATGCATACTTTGTAAATTTGTATTACAGCTCTCTTCTTGGACTCACACATACCCCTTTGGATTAAGGGGGGGAATGTTGAACACCTAATCCTCTATTGATAGGTGTGGAAGGCGAAGAGTCACAAAGGAGTCCAAGTGACCTTGGAAGATGAATCCAAGAATCACATCATTGTATTATAAATGTACATATATGGTGAATAATATATGAAACAAATGCCTATCTTTATATTTGTGTGTTTTATCTTCTCATACACCATGTTAGGTAGAAGATTAAAATATAATTGCTGGTTGAATGCATAGATTTAAAATTTTGGCATTTATTGGTAAAAAGTGTCAAGGGTATATATGAAAATGAATTAATTTATTTATATGAAGAGTAATTTATATATGTAAGCATTTATTTATTGATCAAAATTAAGGAAGATATGAAAATCGTTAGTGATGGTTATGTGAAGGTGCTCATGGTAGTGTGAATGCTGAAGGAGACCAGAGAGAGGGTAGGATACGTGATCACCCTCACATGAAGATGATATTCACAGAGAACTACTACAGTTCCTGCAACATCCGGATATGGATCGACCTAATTGGAGTAAGTGTGGTCAGATACATTGGCATTTTGCATAAATTGTTACAGTAACAACTTAATATCTAGATCATACTCATCCAAAATATTGCTTCCAAGAAAATCACCTATAAATCTAAAAACATCATTTCGTGTTTGAGAACCATCTTCCTTAAGGAGTGTCGTAACAATATATATACCATATTTAAAAGGAGATGTTCCTACATGTTTGAATCCTACAAGGACAAGTTCCAACATTCAGATAGTTTCTACTACTATATCTGATGCTTGCAGCTTCTCCTTTGACTCAGAGAAAAACCCATTCTCTCCTCCTCCATGAGAAGTGGTTTTGAGTGTTGTTAGTAATCTCACCTATCAAAAAGAAGGAGCGGTCATGTAAACGAAAGGAGAAACTAAGGACGATGGATAGTAAAAATAGAAAAGATCATGGGAAGAGGGTCGCTAAATAATAGGCGTGGTCACCTCAGAAATCAGGTCCATTACATGGTAATACGACAATGCTCATGGTTCTGCAGTGGAACCATGAGCCAAAGAGCTTGTGGCTAATACCTTTATGTTGGCATCAAACAGACCTTACGATGGTCAAAGTCGAGCCCCCGGAGGAGGTGATGTCACCTTCCTCTGAGCCAATCACAAGAGTTTTGTGGGGTGAAGAAATGAGCAAGGAGACTCATATGCACTCCACCAAAAATATAGAAGGGCCCACCGTGAATTACAGTTGGCATTGATAAATTCAAAGGTAAGGTAAGTCTAGGAGGTGGTATGAAGGTCGGTACTTGATTTTTTCAGCACGTGACCCCCACCTACCCAGCTGCTACCAGCCAATCACCCATCACCACATGTCTCATTGTCGAAATCCTTATGACGTTAGCTTTACAAGTGTCCCCCTGCCTCGTACTCAGTAAAATCCAGTTTGATATAGCATTTTTTACCCTCAACTGTGCAAAGTTACTGGTTATTAACTGGTTTTTCGCACAGAACAGGTTGAACTCGAGTACAAGTCGCTTTCACTCCCGTGTCGTTTTCCCCTTGGCTACCTCACCATTTCAGGTATTTCGTCGTTTTTCCCATTTCACTATTTCCCTTCTGTTTTATTTTTGAATTGTCATGGAGAAAACGAAACGGTCTGCGCCTGAAACCCCACAAACCCGCGAGGTCAGGACTGCTCCTGGACCCGAGCCTTTCACTAACGCTCATGAACAAATCTATGACCTAGTCTACCCCTTTAGTGTAGCCTGCACCAGAGCCGAGCTCTTCGACTACCAACGGAGAGGCGAGGACATATTTAGGATTTTCAAGTCAGGTCTGTATTATCAAATCGCCCCAACAACCCACCCTTTTCCTAAATTCATTAGCTGACTTGGGAAGGCCTATGACAAGGGCAAAGGCATTTTCCTTTCTACCCAGGGTAACAAGATCCTTTGTATTACTCCCCAAATCATAAGGAAAGCCCTTTGCTACCCTCCTAGCCAGGATTATGTTGAATTCTTCGAGGTCTCCCTCTCCTGTCATTTTTCAAAGCAACCTTGGGAGAAACAAAGCGGTTTCCTCATTCTCCTCTCCGATTTGCGCTTGTCATCTTTCCCACTCACAGATGCTATCCCCCTGTCAACTTTCCATACCAATGTACATCCCATCCTAGCGGTCATCTCAGGGATGTTAGGGTCTGAGAAGGTTGATCAGGTGACTAAAGCAGGCATAACTTTCCTATGGCTCATGATGTAGGCAAAGATACTTTTGGATATCCCTTGTTTTTTACCTATTCCTATTCGAGCACGTGAATATATTTGAAGTCTAGGCCTAGACAAATTCTCGAGGAGAAACGCCCAACCCAGATCCGTTTTCAAGTGGACCAACAGTTCGCCAGCAGCCAGAGTGGAAGGGGTATGCAAAGTTTGTTAATGAGTTCATGTCTATAGCCTATGCCATTATACATGACAACCTTCTGCCTAGAATATTTCCTGAGCAGAAGGACTGGCTACAGTTCAATGAGGCAGATTGCATAGGTGACTGGCATCTGTTTGATGACCATACCGAGATCAGAGTCTATGGTGCAGAGGTGCCTCCATACCACCTGCCGATGTTCCCATCTATGCAAGTTTTTGCCCTTGAATTCATCCGAGAAGTCTTGAGAGCCGATCAGGTCCACTTCGTGCCTGCAAAGAAGGGATACATCCTCAAACTCCCAGCTTCAATTGGCCCTTTCACCATTAGTTCAAGACATGCCCTCTCAACCGTGGAAAAAATGTTGCGAGAGATGAATCTCCCTCAGGGAGACGTCTAGAACTATGACCCTAAGGGATTCCTCACCAGTAGGAAGAAGAAAATAAAATCAATAGCTTATACGCATGAACCTAGGCCCTTCATTGAATGGAAATCTAACCTTAATGCGTGGCCTTTGGATGCACAGATGGAGGCCGAGTCCTCAACTGCCGAAGGGAAAGGAGATAATGTGTCGGTCGAGACAGAAGGGCAGGAACAAGACAACCCCTCGGGAAGCCAGGAGGTCATGGATGTTGACGGAGAAGCTCACCCTAATAAAAAACAGAGAACTCAAGGGCTAGACAACATAGAGGTCGAGCTATCTAATGATGAGATTCCTATGCTAAAGGTTCCTGAAAAGGATAAGCCAGGTTTTCTAGTTTCCTTTGACGCTGCCTCATCTTAAGCCCCCTCAAAACTTTCGCAGGCAGTCACAGTGGACAAGCAAGAGGCAAGGGATGAGATCAATACCAGGAACAGGTTTGCAAGGGAAAGACTGAGGGCCGAATTGGCGAAGTTCGTGGACAAGCACCATTCTAGGCTTTCTTCCGTGCTAGATATGGATAAAGAGCAACTCATACTAGCCATTTAGCACTCAACGTTGCACCCCTCAGGTTCTGGATCCCAATACAGAGCTTTGGAAATAATTTTTAACCTAGGAAACATTCCCCTGATAGACAAGCTAGATTTGCACCAATGTATCGGGGATATGCTATGGACCGAGCTGGTGAAACATACAGTTGCCTTATAGAAGCTCGAAAATAAGGTAAAGCTAATAAAGGAGAACCAACAAAGAGAGAATATTAGCGCTAAGGCCACCGCTACCCAGCGGGAGAACATCAAGAAAATGATAAGAGGAAAGGGGGTTGATGATAATGCGGCACTGCAAGGTCTTGGCATCCAGGAGTTGAGACGAAAGCTGAACATGTCTCGTGGTGAACATGTACAGACAGAGGAACTCGTCTAGGTAGAGAAGGAGAAAACGGTTCTCGCTGACTCCCCTGCTCAACAATAGGAAGAGAATGTCCAGAAGGACAAAGAGATTGCCAGACTTAAAGAGAGGTTGTCAGCATGGCAAGTCAAATGGGACAGGCATACATGCGTGGTTCTTATATCAGGTGATCCTGAAACTATCCCTGAGCATCTCACCAAGGCCCTATCCGATTTAAGGGTGTCAGAAGACGAGACCCGCTCAATCCGCCGACTATTAGAAGAGTCTGAGGTCGCCCAAGCAACAAACCAGAAGACGATTGCATCCCTACAAAAAGAGGTTGAAAACCTCCGCAAGGAAGCCCGAGAGCAAGATAAGTCCATCAAAGACTTAAAAGCGCGGATCAAAGGTAACATGTCAATCATGGAAGCAAGGTGACTTGTTTGGGCAAAGATCATAGCAGAGGTTAAGCAGAATTGGGACATCCTTGTACTAGTAAAGGACAAGAAGATCGTGATTCATGAGTTCAAGGCTCAATTGGAGGTTGGACATAGGGAAGGGGAAGAAAAGGCATCAATAGAAAATAATTATATCAGGTATCTCAATGAGCTCTCCCATGAATAATTGCAGGCACAGGGAGTGCTTGACCGTTTTAGGATAGCTATGGAGGTCGGCAGAATGATTGAAAGATAAAATGCACGCGCGAATACGTTTGGGTGTTTAGCACTGATATCAAAGGGAGTGGAGAAGTTCTACCAAAAGTGGTGCAAGCTAGTAGAAGCAGACCCCCCACCATGTTGGGATCCACAGTCAGGCGCGCTATCTACTTTAACGGCCTATGATCAGAAAATGTCAGAAATCATGTGCGGTGCAGACATATCGTTAGAGAAAACTTCTCGGCTAAAGGCAGAGACCATAATAGCTGCACTACACAAGGAATTTTTCCTTCTCTGTCAGGTTGAGAAATTTTTTGCCGTCTGCATGGATTATACAGAGCTGACTCAGATGAAATATATGTTCAAGACCTACAACACAGTGCCATCAACTGGGGAAACTTTGTGTTAAAAGTGTTACGAGTATGTGAATCCTCTAGTCTCTTCTACTTCACAGCAGCTGCCACCTCCTCTACCTCGTCCACATGGATCCTATTCATATTAAGTCTGTTCTCACCATCTAGAAGGCTCAGGCACTCCTCGACGTACCAAATGATGGATATCGAGACTTCGCCCACATGGCCCATTTTTAACTTTTGTTTTTTTCATCTTCTGTGTAATGTAAAAATGGGTGAAATATTGATTTCACCCTATGCACTCTTTATATTTTCTATTTTCTGTTATGTTCTTGTTACAGTCTATGTCAAACCATACTACTTCAGATGATATGTCTTTATGCCTCATCATTTTTTATTAGGATTAGAAACTGCAATATCAACAGGGAATATTTTGTATAAAAAATATATGGTCTTCCTGTGCATGTAAAATGCTATAAAAGACCAAACCACAACATAAGTAAAGGTTCTGAATTTTCTGGCAATAGAAGTGTGTAGTCTGCATAAATATTTTGTATTTTTTGTATTTCTCTCAATGTATATCTGAAGAACCATTTTGAATAATAATATATAATGTTTGTTTGTTGTGAGAATGGATTCCTACTTAAATTGATGAAAAGTATGTATGTATTCAATGTGTTTGTTCAGTTTAATGTTCATTTCACTCATATTTTCCTTCTTGTTATCTTCACTTTCAAAATGCGGACAGTCTATAATTTATGTATGAATTTATCTTCCAATGGTACTCATATCATAACTTACAGTAACACCTTAAATAAAGCTCGAGGCATGATTTCCGTTCCAATTTCTCTTTCTATATCGTTTTCCTCTAAAATATTTTGAAGGGTGGATTCTTATACTTGTTTAAGCCCACCTCACTTAGACTTTCCATAATCATTATTCATGGTCTTCATCTTTATTAACTTTTATAATTGTTCATTACTTTCACATTCGACCCTGTTTGTAACAGCTTTTATTTCATGATTTCTTCAGGCCCTTCTCCTTACAATCAAAGCTCCCAGGTACTACTCTTCTCTCTTTGAGATCCAGGACCACCTCTCAAATATTTCAATCCATTTTTTATCAATAGGTTCCCTTTAAAATCATGCAAGATAACTTGAACAACCTCTTTTCCTAAGATGTCTTAGGCACTGGTCTTTTGCAACTGAAGGTTGTCTCTAAGAGTGACAACATATTTTTGGCATCGTGGTCTGGGAACAAAGTTGAAAATCCTTTCTGTAGAATATGAAATTGTCTCCACCCTTCGATCAAGTGAGCACGAAGGGTTGAAATTTTCATAGCCCTCACCTTGGCAACTCCACTTTATCTAAATCTAAATCAACTGCAATCCTGGCTTACACGAAGCCACATCTTAGGTCATACACCTCTCAACTGAGAACCCCGTCAGTATCTGAACCAAAAAAATTATATTAAAAAGTATTTGCGAAGAAAAGAAACAAGTTTAGACTAACATACCCACATTCTCATTAGAATATTCTTCGTCCTCATCTGAGAAGGCTCAAGTCCACGACCCTAGTTCCACAGCCCGAGTGCTTGAATATCCCCCAGATAACTTTGTTATAGACCATACTAAGATAAAAGACGAGGCTGAATCCATGAATACCTCTCGACTTCCTTTTCACTCTACTCCAGAAGCTGAGGAAGTTAAAAAAGTCACCATACTCCAGAGCTCTTCTCAGACTAACTTGAAAATTGCATCCCAACATATACCTATTGTCATCCATCAGAACCGTCCTCATAATCCACAAACTCCCATGGTTGTGCCAGGTTTCCTAATTAATAAATATGCCCCATTGGCCCTCCCTCAAGTTTTAAATGATATGCCTCAAGATTACCTAAAGCTCTGCCTCGATTCACGGGGGAAGATAATTCCTCTGCCCGGAAGCATATTGAGGAATTTTGTGCATTAGTTGAAAATGTTACTGTGGAACATTTGGACGTATTATTGAGGCTTTTTGTCTATTCTTTGGATGGAGAAGCCCGAAAGTGGTTTAAGTCATTAGCTGACCATTCGGTTACTTCTTGGTAAGAAATGGAGACTACCTTTAATAAAAAATGGGGAGAAAGGAGGGATCATGATTACATCCTCACAAAGTTCAATGCCTTGAAGAAAAATCACAATGAATATGTAATCGATTTCATAAAAATATTCAACAAACTGTACAACAATCTACCCATTGAAATCAAACCCCCTCAAGCAACATCCAAAGTAGTTTTTACGAGGGCATTTGAGTTCGAGTTTGGATTCAATTTGAGAGAAAGAAAGTTTGCTTCAATGGATCAGATCTAGACAGATGCTCTAGAGGTAGAAGCTAATTTTTCCTCTACTGGAAAATCTAAAGGAAGGATAGAGAAGAGGTAAGGAGGAGGCCTCTTCCTCTAATCAAGAAAGAGAAACATCAGAAATCAGGATCGAGGAGATGAACAAGATGATAAAAAAACCTTTCTAACAAGATGGTGAAGCTTGAATTAGAGACTAAAAATTTAATTGCTCAACCCAATCAGATGGTCCCTAACCGAGGTTTCAATCCATAATACCGGAAACCCCCATTGCAAATATTGCAGCAAGATAGAAAGGAGCAGCAGGATCATATCCAACCTCCTTTATATTTGGAAGGACAAATGGAAGGACAAGCTGAGGGAGTTTCTGACTGTCAGGAGGATCATTTTCTTGCTTATTCAGAGGATGAAGATGGATAAATTACCTTGCAAGAAGAGCAAGAGGAGCAACTGAAGAAATAAGTGTCCCCAGAAGACCCATATATTGATGATTATTGCCGAAAATTTGTAGATTCCATGCAAGCCCAACTGCATAAGAAGTATGAACTTAGATCCTCTAGAAATAGGACCTATGTGCAAGAATAGGAGGGAGAATCCTCACCAAAAGAGCCTATTCCATTAGATTCTATCAGCAAATGGAAAAAGCCTATAGAATATCCCTTGCACCCAAAAGCCACTGCATCTTCCTCCTCAAGGTCAGTCCCTGATCCCCCTGTAAATCCTAGGGTTACTACTATGGTCATAAACTGACCAGTCCCCCCTAAGGAACAACCAAAGGAGGCCATTACAGAAAAGAACCCTGCTATTTTCAACCTTCAAAAAGAATTAGAAAAGGTTAAGGTTATGGTTCCCCTACTCGAACTTTGAAATCTCCTTCTTATAAAGCCCAGGTATCCCAATTCATCCTCCCTCATAGAGTGGTTCCTCTCCCTGACAGCCTCAAACTCCAAGAAGAGAGGCCCATGGTAGTCGTTGGCCCTCATGTAGAAGAGTTGGCCTCAGAAACCCCACCATTCTATGTATCTTTGGTCATACACAATCTGCTGCTACATAACTGCATGCTAGATTCTAAAGCTTTACATAACCTACTGCCATTGTCTGTTATGGAGAAATTAGGGCTACAAATCACTCGTCCATATAAATATTTGTATTCATTCGAATCCAAGAGGGTTAAGTTCCTAGGGATGATTAAAGATTTAGTGATGAATTTGGCCTAGATTCCAGCCAAGAGTGTGGTGATGGATATCGTGGTTGCCAATATCCCAGCTTGTTTTGGATTTTTTTGTCTAGATCACGGGGTTAAAATATCAGTGGGTCAATTAAACTCGACCTCACTTATGCTACTATCCCAGTATTCAGAGGAGAGGAAAGGAGATTGTACTGGGAGTCTAGATTCGTAAAAATGGTTACTAAAGTTGACTGTTCAATGAACTCCCCTGTATGTGGCAAAGAAGGTGAGTTCGCTTGCCTTATGTTTGAAGAGGATGAGGATTTCCTACAGGAGGCAATAGTTTTCCCTCTAAAATAGAATCAAACTATAAGTAAAGAAGAGAAGGAGATATGGACTTTGCACTTTGATGGGGCCAATTCAAAAGAAGGGAATGGAACCATAGTGATTTTAATCTCACCCACAGGATAGTTGGTCCATTTCTCATTTAACATGGAGTAAAAAGCCACCAATAACATGGTCGAATACGAAGTGCTACTCCTGGGATTGTAGACAACAAAAAATGTGAATATCCAGAGCCTGAAAGTCTTCGGGGACTCCAATCTGGTAGTAATACAAGTCAAAAATCAATGTTACGATAAGCATTCATCGCTCAGAGCTTATCAAAATGAAATATGGTCCTGGTGGAGAATTTATTCCTAGATTTTAACATATAGTTTATGCCAAGAGATAAAAACCAGATTGCTGATTTGCTCGCTATTGTAGCTAGCAATTTCCACCCACTGCAAAACCTACTGCTCAGGTATGAAGTTGAGGTAAGGTATCGTCCTTGCATCCCAGATAATGTGAAACACTACCAGGTATTTGAGGACGAAGAGAAATTTAACCGTTTCATAGAGACGGTTAGTGAATTCTATAATCTTGTGATAGATGTTTTTGATGAAGAGCCCGATGAACAGCCCCAGACCAAGTGGGAGGAAACATTAGCAGGACATCGTGTGCTGCAACCAAAAGGGAATATCATCCCCAAAGGCCTCATGCCCTTGGAAAGGTTGTTTTATAAAAATGAAATCCAAATTAGTCTTAGCAAACTAGCATAAGATGATTAGGTGAATGATATAAACATTGGGATGAAGGGAGACCTGAATGTAGTGAAGTTGTCCAGGGGAGTTCCGGAGGAATATCGAAACAAATATATTTGGTTATTCCAGGCTTATAAAGATTTTTTCGCCTAGTCGTATCAAGATCTAAAAAATTTCAACATGGAGGTCATACCTCTCAAAGGAGACACTAAGCCTCATAAGCAGAAATTGAGGCAAATCAATCAATTGCTACTTCTGGCAATTGAAAAGGAGTCAAAAAAGTTGTTGTGGGCTAAAATTAGAGTCCCTCTGAGATACTCAGAGTGAGTGGCCAACCTAGTTCTGGTCAAGAAGAAGAACGGAGAAATAAGACTGTGTGTGGATTTCTGAAATCTAAATAGGGCCTCCCTTAAAGATAATTACCCCCTTCCTAGGATGGACCACATTTTGTAGAAGGTGGTGGGATCCTCCCAGATGTCCATGATGGACAACTTCTCAGGATATAATCAAGTGGTAGTCTTCACTGAGGAACAGAAGAAAACATCGTTCACCACGCCATGGGGGACTTTCATGGACGCCTGGATGCCCTTCGGCTTGATTAACGCAAGCACCACCTTTAAAAGAGAAATGGATATTGCTTTTGTGGGGGAACATGATAAATTTGTGGTGATTTACCTAGAAGATATCACAGTGTTCTCAAAAAGTGATGCTGAGCATATCGGCCACCTTCGTCGGTGTTGTGTAACCAGCGCCAAAAAGAGAAGAAAAGAGATATCAACGCCTTAGAAATGAGCCACTTCGAGGGGGCAACCTCCAATACATTACATAAATGAACAATTCTTGGATGATACAAATGAACAAAACATCCTTCTATATATAGGAGTCCATGGGGCCACAATATAACACGAGTGGGCCACGAAATGTAATCCTAACTTGGAAACTGTGAAATAATAATGTAAGGGCACAATAATAACAATATGGGGATTACGGGGGAGTACAACAATAACAATAAGTGGGGCTACACTAACATAATAAGGGACTACACTATTAATATAGGGACTTAACATGCCCCTCTCCTTCAAACAAGTGTTGTCCTCAACGTTTGATTATTTCTTGATGCTTATGTATAAAATTATCATCCTCCCACATGGAATATTATACAGGAAATTTCTTCCACTTGCTGAGATGAAATTGAACGTACTTGTCGAGTTCTTGTTTTTGTGACTTCTTGAGAACTTCTTTCGATGTGATATTGATCTTTCGATTGTTTCATTAGATTCTGCACCAAAGTTAAGTTATCCTTTGAGAGTTGGAGAACTTGTTATTGATGCTCGCTGTGATCTTCCACTAATTTATCATCCATATTAGCTATTATTTTATCCTTCAAACCATCAACTTAGCCTCCATTTCTTCTTTTAAACCATCTATGTCATCTTCGGTTGCTCTTCGTAAGATCAAAATTTGTTGCACTTGGTACCGTAATTTTGATATCTCATACTGCAATTCTTCCACTTCATGCATCATAGTATAGACTTCTGAGGGCTTAATGGGTGTTGAATTATTTTTAGGAGGCATTTCAAAACACAATACTAAAATATATGCTCAATAGGCCCTTGGAATCACTTCAAACTGATTTTTCAAACAAGATTTATGCAATTTGGGAAAACAATACACACCTTTTACTTGCTTTTGAGGAGCTCGATATTGGAATTGGATTATCTCTGTGATTGTGACTCTTCAATATCTGAAATTAAGTAATGAAATAGCCCTCTAAATTCTCTTTTGAATGTCACAGGTCTGACCTGATTTGGATTCTCCAAGACAAAGTTGTGTCCAATCTCCCACAATGACCTAATTATGGACTACTTCAGTAGAGCGAACTTGTACGACTTGCCACTGTCACTTTTTCATCCTTTGTCTCTAAAATTGATAGCCACAAAACTAAAGTCTATGTAATTGCGACCACTTTTTACGGCACTCCAATCCGATGCCCACAGTGTGAGTTATTGAACTTTTCCCATGATCACCTCTTTGAGATGCAATTCAGGAGCCTGAAAAAGAACTACCTTCCACAGATCATATCTCAAAAAATATTGTGAACCAAGCTCTGAAATTTTTTGACAAATTTCCTCAGGATTTCAACTTCGTACCATATGAATTTCAGATTCTGAACCTTCGTAGAAAAACATTTATAGCGCAAATGCCACGATGACCTGTTTAGGAGCCTGAAAAATACCTAACTTCCATAGATCATATCTCCGAAAATATTGCGAATCAGGCTCTGAAATTTTTAGACAAGCTTCCTCAGGATTTCGGCTTCACACCCTAAAAATTTCAGCTTCTGAAACTTCGTAGAAAAAACGTTATAGCGAAAATTCCACAATGACCTGTTTGGAGCAACGAAACCCTAGAATCCAAACCTCTGATACCAAATGTTGTGTAACCAGCTCCAAAAAGAGAAGAAAAGAGATATCAACGCCTTAGAAATGAGCCACTTCGAGGGGGAAACCTCCAATACATTACATAAATAAAAAATTATTGGATGATACAAATGAACAAAACATCCTTCTATATATAGGAGTCCATGGGGCCACAATATAATCCTAGTGGGCCACAATGTAATCCTAGCCGACCTGACAATAATAATGTAAGGGCACGATAATAACAATATGGGGGTTACAGGGGTACAAAAATAACAATAAGTGGGGTTACACTAACATAATAAGGGACTACACTATTAATATAGTGACTTAACAGTCGGACCTTTGAAAAATGTTGTAGGTATGGTTTTTCATTGAACCCTCAAAAGTCCATGTTCGCTTTGGAGGAAGGGAAGTTGCTTGGACACATAGTAACTAAAGAGGGAGTAAAAATTGACCCAAAAATGGTCGAAGTGATCAATGGCATTTCACTGTCGCGGAATAAGAAATAAATTTAGGTATTTCTAGGGAGAATAAACTTCCTGAGAAGGTTTATCCCCAACTATGCTAAGATAGTCCGACATATCACATAAATGCTCGGGAAAAATAATAAAGTAAAATGGACCCCTCAGTCGAGGACTGCTTTCAACAGAATTAAACAACCTTTTGCTGAGGTGCTGGTATTGGCAGGCCCTAACTACAGTAAGCATTTCATGATATTTTCTTTTGCCTCACCCCATACGATAGTCACAATGCTACTACAGAAGAATAAATATGGGAAAGAACAACTAATTTCCTTC
The DNA here is from genome assembly GCA_034641835.2 of Pinus albicaulis. Classification (NCBI taxonomy): domain Eukaryota; kingdom Viridiplantae; phylum Streptophyta; class Pinopsida; order Pinales; family Pinaceae; genus Pinus; species Pinus albicaulis. Next base: position 1,180,594,932 of record CM076580.1, on the reverse strand, counting down.
TTTAGTTAGGTTCTGCGGGATGCGGAACTAAAATACAACATTCTGGAAAAGTAGGCCTACACCTTAGTCAAATACTTAAAGGCTTTCCGGATATATGTGCTTCAGTCGGCCATAAACACCTTCGTCACCATAGTGGCAGTAAAGGATATTTTGATACAGGGAGACAACGAAGGAAAGAGGGGTAAGAGGATTGCCAAAATTTAGGAATATGAGATAGATATCAGACCTATTAAGCTCATTAAAGGGTAGGGGTTGGCTAAAATTTTATCGGAGTCCAATTGCTAAGACTTGGGTATAAATTTATCCATGGAAGGGGGAGAAGTACTAGAGGGTATAGAAGTGCAGCCTGAAGTAGAAACCAATGTGCAGAAGACACATATGAAATACCTCCTCAGCACCTAGTACAAAGATGTCCTGGAGTACCTCCTTACTCTGAGATGTCCCCTAAATTTTGAAGTACCGTACTCTAAGATTAAAATTGCAGAAGTACGCCATGGAAAATGGGCGATTGTATTGGAGGGACCCTTCAGGAATTATATTACTATGTCTTACAGGGCAGGAGGTGGACAAAGTGATGGCCAAATTTCACAAGGGTGTATGCGGTGGACATTATAGCTGGCGATCCACAGCTCACAAAATTATGAAACCTGGTTTTTTTGGCCTCTATTATTTTGAGATGTTCATGCTTGTATCTAGGCATGTGAAAAATTCCAGATGTTTGCAAAAAAGAAAAATTTCCCTCCTCTGCCACTGATATCAGTGCATGTCGAAAAGTCGTTTCGACAGTGGGGCATTGATTTTATTGGGGAAATCCATCCTGCATCCAAAAATCAACACAGATGGATCCTCACCGCCACTGAATTCTCCACCAAATGGGCTGAGGAAATACCTAATATAAAAGCCACGGATGTAGTGGTGATCAAATATGTGGAATAAAATATAATAGCAAGGTTCCGGTGCCCGGTCAAGATCGTCACTGACAATGATCAGGCCTTCAAGTCCGCCAAGTTCATTAATTTTTGTCAACAGTATAATATCACTCTGGGACACTCTACGGCTTATTATTCCTAGGGGAAACGGTTGGCCGAGTCATCAAATAAAACTTTGGTGAGGGCGCTGAAGAAGACCATAAGCGAGAACTAGAAGAATTAGGACTCCCAACTTAAATTTGCACTTTGGGAAAACCATATTACTAGCAAGAGGTCCACAGGCAAGTCTCCCTAGGAACTAGTAAATGGCTAAGTACTGGTGTTTCCCATCCAATTTTCCTTACACGTTGCTAGGTTCCTACAAGACAATGAAGAGGATCCAAATGATCTCATCAGGAGGATGAATGAGAAGGTCAAACTGGAAGAAACCCGAGCCCAGGTAAACAACAAGTTGTCCAACTATCAGGAGAAAATGAAATTCTTGTTTAATAAATGAGCAAAATATAAGGAAATATAGACAAGAGACATGGTGCTGAGGTGGGACGTTAGAAGGGCGGACAAGGGAAAACATGGAAATTTCGACCCACTCTGGTTTAGACCATTCAAAGTGGTTGAAGTCAAAGGCAACAACACTTTCATATTAGAGAATCTGGAAGGCGACCCGATCGAGGCGCCCATGAATGGGAAACTCCTCAAGCCTTACTTCCAATACTGACAGTGGCCTCGACGACCTGTTGTATATATCCTCCATATTGTATATATATTCTGTTTTAAGTTCCAACATATATTTTTGTTTTAACTCATCCCAGAAATGCTTGAAGTTTTGAATATGCCCCAGATATATTCACTAATGCACAGGTTGATGTTCTGTGAAGTTCTTGACACCCTTGGGAGCAAGCGTGTCGTCCCCAAGTGGAGCCAATGTTGTTTAGTAACCTCACCTATCAAAAAGGAGCATTTGATTAAATGAAAGGAGAAACTAAGAAGGATGGTGGACAGTAAAAATAGAGAATAACGTGGGAAGAGGGTCGATAAAGAACAAGCACGGTCACCTCAGATATCAGGTCCATTACATGGTAAGATGACAACTCTCATGGTTCCATGACAAAACCATGAGCCAAAGAGCTCACGGCTAATACCTTTCCATTGGCATCAAACAAGCTTTACGGTGGCTGAAGGAGGTGATGTCACCTTCCTCCAGGCCAATCAAAAGAGTTCCGTGGAGTCTCCTTGCCCATTTCTTAACCCCACGGCCTACCACAAATGAAATTTGGCATTGATAAATGAAAAGGTAAGGTAAGTCTAGGAGGCGGTACGGAGGCTAGTACCTACTTTGCTTGGCATGTGGCCCCCACCTACCCAACTGCTGCTAGCCAATCAGCCATCGCCACGTGTCTCACTGTCAAAATCCTTATGACGTCAACCCTACAAGTGTCACCCTGCCTCATACTCAGTAAAATCCGGTTTCATATAGCATGTTTTACCCTCGACTGTGCCAAGTTACTAGTTATTAATCAGTTTTTCATGCAGAATAGGTTAAAACTCGAGTACAGGTCGCTTTCACTCCCACGTCTCTTTCCCCTTGGCTACCTCACAACTTTTAGGTATTTCTTCATTCTTCCCATTTCACTATTTCCCTTCTATTTTTATTTTTGAATTTTCATGGAGAAAACAAAACAGTTTGCACCTGAAACCCGACAAACCCATGAGGTCAGGAATGCTCCTAGACCCGAGCCTTTCACTGACGCTCATGCACAAATAATTGACCCAGTCTACCCCTTTAGTGTAGCCCGCACTAGAGTCGAGCTCTTCAACTACTAGCGAAGAGGCAAGGATAGCTTTCCTATGGCTCATGATGTAGGCAGAGATCCTTTCGGATATCCCCTCTTTCTTAGCTTCGGCTATCAGGGCTCACTTTCAAGAAATTTCCTCTTCTGGTTCTTTTAAATATTGTTCCCTTATTTTTTACCTATTCCTATTCGAGCATGCAGATAGATTTCAAAGTCTAGGCCTGAACAGATTCTCGAGGAGAAATGCCCAACCCAGATCCATTTTCGAGTGGACTACAATAGTTCGCCAGCAGCAGAGGGGAAGGGGTATGCAAACTTTGTTAATGAGTTCATGTTTATGGCCTATGCCATTATACATGACATCCCTCTGCCTAGAATCTTTCCCGAGGAGAAGGACTGGATACAATTCAATGAGGTGGATTTTACAGGTGAGTGGTGTCTATTTGATGACCATACCAAGATCAGAGTCTCAATTGCTGAAGGGAAAGGAGATAATGTGTCAGTTGAGATAGAATCGGAGGAATAGGAGGAACCTTAGGGAAGCCAGGAGGTCATGGATGTTGACAAAGAAGCTCATCCTAATAAAAGGGTCCTGAGAAGGATATGCCAGGTTTTCTAGTTTCCTTTGATGCTGACTCATCTTCAACCCCCTCAGAACATTCACAGGAAGTCACAGTGGACAAGCAGGAGGCAAGGGATGGGATAAATACTAGAAACAAGTTCGCAAGGGAACACCTCAGGGCCAAACTGGCGGATTTCATAGACAAGCACAATTCTAGGCTTTCTTCCATGCTAGATATCAGTAAGAAGCAGCTCATATTGGCCATTCAGCACTCAGCGTTGCAGCCCTCAGGTTCTGGATCCCAAGTCAAATGGGATAGGCATACATGTGTGGTTCCTATATCAGGTGATCTTGAGACTATCCATGAGAATCTCATCAAGGCCCTATCCGATTTAAGGGTGTCAGAAGACTAGAACCCCTCAATTCATCGGTTCCTAGAAGAGTCTGACGCCGCCCAAGCAGAAAACCAGAAGACAATTGCATCCCTACAAAAAGAGGTTGAAAACCTTTGCAAGGAAGCCCATGAGAAGGATAAGTACATCAAAGACTTAAAAGGGCAGGTCAAAGGTAACATGTCAATCATGGAAGCAAGGTGACTTGTCTAGGTAGAAATCATAGCAGAGGTTAAGCAGCATTAGGACCTCCAAGTACAAGTAAATGATAAGAAGATTGCAATTCACGAGTTCAAGGCTCAATTGGAGGTTGGACGTAGGGAAGGGGAAGAAAAGGCAACAATAGAAAAGAAGTATATCAGGTATCTCATTGAGCTCTCCCTTGAAGAATTGCAGGCACAGGGAGTGCCTAACCGTTTTAGGATAGTTATGGAGGTTAGCAGAATGATTGAAAGAGAAAATTCACGCGTGAATACGTTGGGGTGTTTAGCGCTGATATCAAAGGGCTTGGAGAATTTCAACCAAGAGTCATGCAAGCTGGTAGAAGCTGGCCTCCTGCCATGCTGGGATCCACAGTCAGGCGCACTATCTACTTTAATGGCCTATGATCATAAAATGTCATAAATCATATGTAGTGCAGACATATCATTAGAGAAAACGTCTCGGCTAAAGGCAAAGACCATAATAGCTGCACTACACAAGGAATTTTTCCTTCTCTGTCAGGTTAATAAAATATTTTCCATCTGCGTGGATTATATGGAGCTAACTCAGATGCAGTCTATGTTCGAGACCTACAACAAAATGCCATCAACTGGGGAAACTTTATGGAAAAAGTGTTGTGAGTATGTGAATCCTCCAGTCTCTTCTACTGCACAAAAACTACCACCCCCTTTGCCTCGTCTACATGGGTCCTCTTCATCTTCAGTGCATTCTCACTGTCTAGAAGGCTCGAGCACTCCCCAATGTACCAAATGATGGATATCATGTCTTGGCCCACACAACTCGTTTTTAAATTTAGTTTTTTTCATCTTCTGTGTAAACTAAAAATGGGTGAAATCTTGATTTCACCCTATGCACTCTTTATGTTTCCTATTTTCTGTTATGTTCTTGTTACAGTCTGTGTTGGACCATACTACTTCAGATGAGATGTCGTTATGCCTCATCATTTTTGGTTAGGATTGGAAACTGCATAATCAACAGGGAATATTTTGTATCAAAAATATTTCGTCTGCCTATCCATGTAAAATGCTATAAAATACCAAACCGTAGACTAAGTAAAGGTTCTGAATTTTTTGGCAATAGAAGTGTGTAGTCTACGTAATATATTTTTTAGTTTTGGGATTCCTCTCAATGTATATATGAAGAACCATTTTGAAGAATAATATATAACGTCTATTCGTTGCGAGAATGGATTCCTATTAAATGGATGAATAGTATGTATGTCTTCGATGTGTTTGTTCAGTTTAATGTTCATTTACTCATACTTTCCTTCTTGTTATCGTCGCTTTCGGAATGCAGGTGGTATATAAGTTATGTATGAATTTATCTTCCAATGGTACTCATATCATGATTTACAGTAACACCTTAAATAAAGCTCGAGGCATGATTTCCGTTCCAAGTTCTCTTTCTATATCGTTTTCCACTTAAGTCTTTTGAAGGGTGGATTCTTATACTTGTTTAAGCCCACCTCACATAGACTTTCCATACTCATTTTTCATGGTCTTCATCCTAATTAACTTTTATAATTGTTCATTAGTGTCACATTCGACCCTGTTTGTAATAGCTTTTATTTCATGATTGCTTCAAGCCCATTCTGAGTATGCCCTTCTCCTTACAATCAAATCTCCCAACTACTACTCTTCTCTCTTTGAGATCCAGGACCACCTCTCAAGTATTTCAATCCATTTGTTATCAGGAGGTTCCCTTTACAAACATGCAAGATAAGCTAAACAACCTCCTGTCCTAAGATGTCCTAGGCACTAATCTTTGGCAACTCAAGGCTGCCTCTAGGAGTGACAACAATGAGTATGGAATTAATTAAGGAGAGCCCTCCTTCAAGTGCTACACTAATCATATGAGCAGGCCCTTCTCCTTACAATCAAATATCCCAGCTACTACTCTTCTCTCTTTGAGATCCAGGACCACCTCTCAAGTATTTCAATCAATTTGTTATCAGGAGGTTCCCTTTACAAACATGCAAGATAACCTAAACAACCTCCTGTCTTAAGATGTCCTAGGCACTAGTCTTTGGCAACTCAAGGCTGCCTCTAGGAGTGACAACAATGAGTATGGAATTAATTAAGGAGAGCCCTCCTTCAAGTGCTACACTAATCAGATCAACATTCTTTGCTGCTTCTCCATCCTCGATATTTTTCGACACTTTTGGTTTATATTCATCAGTATTAGCTATGTGGTGCAAGTAATGGAAACGGGCAATGCAAAGAATGCATAGAGTCATTGAATCAACTAGAACGCCAACGTAATCAAAGTCTGACTTGATGCCACTCGTTAGATTTTTCATCCAGGCAGCCTTTAGTATTGCCATTCCGTTGGAGAGGTCTTCATTAGCTATATCACTGAAATTCTCACGCCCTAATGTATACAGACTGATGTTGACAGTAGAAAAGAAGAAATGGTTTAGCCTAGATTTGGGATGTTTTTCGATGATGTTCAAGTCGTAAAACATCTGACGATAAATTCTTAAAACCATGCTCTGGATTTTCAAATCATCACATCGCGATACAAGGCAACACAGAACGGTAAAAATACCAGACAAAAGTTGTGGAGGGAAATGCGTATCCTTCAAACCGATGAGCTCCAGCAGCCTCCCCATTTCTTTCAAAACATCGGATGAAGAGAGGTAGTGACGGCATAAAGAACAAAAGTTCCCATCTACAATCCGCGATAGGTATTCATTGGGTTCGACTTGAGTTTTTGAGTATGTACCGTTGCATTCTTGTCTCGGCTCAGCCTGGGGTATAACATTGCTAATGTCGAAGGGATGGCGGGTGAATGGGTTAAGGGCTTCGTGCCTGGTATCCCAAATTGTCTCCAACGTCCGGCAGTTGTAGAGAATTTGAGCAGGGTCTTCCGTAGGCGGTAGTCGAACGGGATCATATGCAAGTAGTCTTGCATCTAACATATCTACGTATTCTTCAGGAATGTCAATACTCTCTGTATCCATTTCCAGCTCTAATTTATATAGCAACAGTCTTCCGTTCTTATATGAATGGTAGTTACTATTTTATAAAATAGATAGTTGATATTATATACGTAAAGCATGGAGATGAGATCGAATGGTGGTGTCATTTCTTAATAACTTTTCATTTTTAACATTCTGCATAGGTTTTTAAACTAAAATATTGATAATTAGTATTGATAATGAAGAATGTTTGGTGTTATTTGTTTATGGTTAATTTAATTGTGAATATATATAGTTAATTATATTTATATCTGATTGAACATGGTTAATCATGTTTTATTATGATTCATTTTGATTGGCTTTTTTATTTAACTAATTGTAGTTATTTAAGATTAATTATGGTTGTATATATTGATTTTAGTTGACAATAGATGTACTTGCCCCTAATTTAGAAGTTGATCCCCTAATTCTCATGTGGACCATTGAGGGGTTCATGCGTCACTAGTCTCTTGGGTGGGGCTTAGAGGTATACACGTTTGTACATGACAGGGGGACACATATTGCGAAAAATAAGAGTGACTGAAAGGTTTTAAGAGGAGCTTGAGTGTGTGAATCCTCATGCATCACTAGTCTCTTGGGTGGGGCTTAGAGTTACACAAGTTTGTACATGAGAGAGGGACACATATTGCGAAAAATAAGAGTGACTGAAAGGTTTTAAGAGGAGCTTGACTTCGTGAATGAGTGGAGACACAAGAATATAGATAATAATGTTTATAATTTCATTCATAGAGAAGGAACAACCTCAATGTGCGTAAGTGCAAATGTGTAATGTTCAATCTAAAAGGTATGTGGGTGAAAATGAGAAGCGATTATGGAAATGTGTTTATATGGAATAGCATTTATGGTTTATTAAACTTAATTTGAAACTATGGAAATGAAAAAATAAGATTATATCTTGAGTTGAGAATGGAAGATTGTCATTGTGAGAGCTAGATGGGTAATAATGAAGGAACAAAGAGGAGACATCATTGAGGGAATGTTTGAAAATGAAGGGATTATGTTTTTTTTATATGGTATAATATTTGGGGTTCGTTAAACCTAATTTTGAATGATGGAATTAAGTAGATAACCCCATAACTTGATCAAGGCATGGATGGATATCATTTTGGGAGATACTTATAATGGTATTCAAGGAAATAAGATGGTATTGCACCAAGGGAATATCTAGAAATGAATGGATTCACTTGTGTCTTGCAAGCTAGTTGAGGAGGGGACTATGGAATTTATCATGCCCTAGGCACACTATGTGAGAGGATATATGCATAATCATTCTCATGAAAAAGAGTATACTTCATTTACACACATATTCCTTAGTGAGTTGTGTTCTTATCATGGTATCATGACCTAGTTAAGGGGTGGCTAGTTGCAAAATAGAAAAAAGTGAAATTGGGCCTACAATTTGGTATAAAATGACTTTCTTATCTTCAATTGCAAACTATAATTCCATAATATAAGAATCTTCAACTATATTATGATATTCATCAACTGTTATGTGAATAATAATGTAAGTTGTGATGATGTCTACTTGCGAGATTGTAAATATTAGTAATGTATTTATTGCATAGTTGAATGAGTGCTTGTAATGGAAATAATGATAAGGTATTTCCTTGTCCTATTATGTTTCTCACTAGTACAGTAAATGATATTTGTAGATAAAGTAGAATTGATAACTTGAGCTATTTTTTTGCTAATTATGATGATGATGATGTGTGAATATACATCATTGTGTAGATATTATAAACAAAATTTGATCTAGAAATCCTTTCTCAACCTCACAACCTCACATTTCTATAGAGGTTCTCCATGATATGTTAGGTATTGTTTAGGGAAGGGCCTTGAAAACTACAAGCTATTTTATGGGCTTGTAATTGAAATTAAGTAAATTCATAGATCAATCTCAATATTCCGAAGATGAAGGGTAGGGCTGAATTACTTTTTTATAACATTGGGGAGAGATACATATTATATGATCCACTACATGTATGAATTATGGGGAATTGAAAGCATATTAAAATGATAACGAATAAATATGGATGTTAATCATTTGAATGCATATAAACATAGAATAATTTCCATAAGGATCCTTACTTAATCTCTTGTGTTGAGACTATTCTTCATGTTTAGTATGAGCCTTTACACAGGGTAGATCCATTGAAAACACCTTCGATGATTTTTTACAATTAAGAGTGAATGGGAATGATGTCCTCTCATCCATGTCTTGAGGAGGATATATGGGGACAAAAATTTATCCTTGGTCATATAAATATTGTGCTAAGCTTGATTAGATGAGCATGCCATGTTGTTGATATATTCTAACAATAGAAACGGGGAGTTGAGGCCATGTTACAAAAGTATGAGAAAAATTTCTCAGTAGTGGAATGCAACATAATTACTTGGGTATCCAAATTTGGTTGGCAAGAGGAACCTTATTTGTGTCTAGATAGATTTGCAAGTTTAAGAAACTTATAATTAATATTTAAAGGGTTTTTCAATAACTCCTCAATGAAAGCATTAAATTGATAAAATATATAAAGTGGGTTTGGTATACTCAGAACATCTAAGGAAAAACAATGTAATTTTCTTTACTAAATACATAAATCCTTAAAAATATGATTTTGGAGATAACATTGATATTTTAAAATGGATGTCCCAGTTTCTTTTATGATTTTCTAATAGCTTCTTTATGACTTTGATTAGAATTTTGTTTGATGATTATGTCAGGCCATTCCAACTTGTGGATAATAAGGCGTATAATGATGAAAATAAATCTGATATTTTTTTAAAAATTCAATCATATTAATTCTACTAAAAGATTGAGCATTAGATGTAACTATTTTCCTTGGACAACCAAATATAGAAAAAATATTTTCTTCAATAAATTTCATCACTACTACATCTATTTTATTCCTCACAGGAATAGCTTCTACTCACTTTGTGAAGTAATCCTTCATTGTAACTATCCATTTCTATTGATTACTTTATGGAGGAACTATTTCACCAATAAAATTTAGTCCCCACTGTAAGAAAGTAACTTCAATTGAAATTGGAATAAGGGGTAAAAAAAACTAGTCTTTTCTTCCTTGCAAAAATCTGATAAGGAATACAGATTCTCACCTTTGATCCAACCTATGAAAACAAATTTGGATAGTAGAATCCGACTCTAAGTATTTTGTGTCTTGTTTCTTTCCAAGCATAATGACCTCCACATGCTCCTTCATGAAACTATTCAATGAATCCTTTTGTTTCACTTTTATTCAAACACAATAAGATAATATTCAATGAATCCTTGCAATACATATTGGAATTTACTATACAATATTTCATTTCTCTAAGCTTAAGCGATCTACAATGATTTTAGGTGAATTAAATAGGATATTCAAAATCACACATAAAATGTGCAATGTCATTATACCAATCATACAATAGAATTTTTTCATCAATATGGAGAGGAAGTGGTATTGAAATTGAAGAAGTTTCTTGTGGATTCTTCTCTTCTAAAACTTGATATGGTTATTTTGGATTATTCTCCTCTGAACCATGAGAAGGTTTCTGTGTATTATTTTCTTACGAAACTTGTATGATTGAGTTGATGCCCAAAATCTTACAATTTGATTCTGCCAACAACTTAGCTAGACATTTTCCTTTTACCAACTTTGTAGGTTTCATATCTAGATCAAACTCTAGGATATTAGAATTCCATCTCCCCCTCTTTCCATTTTTATCGGGCTAAATCAATATTGTCTTTACTATAATGTTAGGTACATAAGAAATTATAGGAGAATGCAGAACATAAATCCTAAAAGCCTTCAAATCTTATACCAAGGCATAAGCTTGTATTGTGCCATGCTTATTCTCCCATACAAGGTTAACGTCAGATCTCTGATTCTATAGTATGGAACTTGAACGTAAAACTATATACTTCACAACAAACTTTTTTCCCTTATAAAAAAGTGTCATGGTTTTAAAAACCCTTACATTCAAATTTCTATATTCTTCTGCTTCACAATTTTAACCCCCATTGTATCAAAATGAAAAGTATATGCATATTTAATCTAAGTCTCATTTTTGTTATTTCATTTTTCTTTAATACATATGATCAATGGCATAACTTTAGGTTTATAAAAAATTTCACATTTTTTATTTTTCAATTCAACTGATACTATTTCTTGTGATAAATAAACCAAAAAAAATGTTACTTTTTCTTGGTCTAATGTGTTCACCTACCAAGAAAATTGTCCCTACCCTTTTATTTTTCTTTCTTCTGTTTATTTTGACCAAAAAAATTAATCCTCTCATTAAATAAAAATGCCTAATTTTATTGTTTGTGAAATCAATGGCTACTAGTTGTTTTAGGATGAGTTTCTTCAATAGAAATAGACAAAGAGGTGGGGGGGAGAAGTAGAAAATCGAGCCTAACATTTAGGTGGAAGGAGAGATAGGAGACGAAGGGTTTTGATTCACTTTTATGTTTTTTTTTCTAAGTGTAACTAATTCTATTATGTATAAGGTTACTAGTACAAAACAGACACAGTGTCAGCTATGAAAGCCTGAGCACTGTGTTTAAAAGTCAAGTTGTTCACAGAGAAACTAGACTGCCCATATTGGGAAACCAGTCCTATTAAACATCGAGTCTTAACCGCCCTCGTGAGGGAAACCGGTTTGAAAAGCATAGAAACTGAATAAACATAGAAATAAAAGCAACAATTCAGAGACCATTGATTCAGCTAGTCAGCCCAGCTACAAAAACTAGCATTATCTATGAAACTGAACCAAAAAACCTGGAGTGCAGTGTTGAAGCTAGCCATGAGTTGGTGACGGTGGTTCCTCAATGATTCTGCAACCAAAAAACTCTCTGCTGTCCTCCTTGCCAGAGTCGCTCGTGTCCATGCCAGCCGAGGGCGCTTCCTTTTTTTTCTGCTGCTCCTGTGGACAGTGAGGGGAGATGACCAGTGCAGCAGCTGCGTTTATGGGTCCAGAGCTTGGAGAGAGGAGCGAGGTGGCTAGACTAGGAGCAGGGTGGCTGGGTATTTCCTCCCGCAGAGTGAGAGAGATAAGGGCCGTGAGGATAGAATTGGAGGTATTGGGATGGAATTTGAGCTCTGCATGCTGCGAGCTCTGTCTAATGGTGGGCCGAAGAGGGGCAGGAGGGACCGCCCGGGAGGAGCTGCCGCCATAGTCGTGAGCCTGGGAGGGAGGGACAACTCCAGCACGTCAACTTCCACGACCTCTGCCACCGCGCAGATTCTGAGAAGGGTCCGGAGTCTCATCAGAGGAGAAGGTGTTGGGAAGAGGGCGACTATGACCCTGGCTGGGGCCTCGTCGAGCCCTCATTCTCTCCCGAAGCTGCGGCATTTCAGAAGGGGAAAGACAAAGGTGAGCAGGAACAAGAGGAGAGACAAAAGGATCCAGGGGAGCAGTAAAATGAGCTGAGGGCTGAGCGAGACTGAGAATGTCAGGAGAAGCGGAGAAAACACACAGAGGCTCACCACGCAGGTCCGCGCCACCCCTGGACAGAAAATTATATAGACAGTGCGAGCTCTAAGTAAAATGAATACCTGGGGCCGGTTCGATGTAGGCCTGCAAAGAGCAGCGCCACCCTGTGGACGTTTTCACGCTGGCCTCAAGCGAGCCAGAAGTGCAAATTCCGAACAGTGGGGTGGGCGAAATCACCGAACCAGAGGCTTCGTCATTATCCTGCGACTGAACCACCATATCTTGCATCACCGCCATAATCTCCGCCAGTTTGAGCGATCCAAGGTTTATGCCCGTCGCGCGAGTGATGGCATTAAGAGCAAAGTTATTGCATATGCCGGGAGCCATGTGGGCTGCCCAGGTCATTTCCATAGGGAATTGCGCGGGGTGGCGCTCCCCCTTTGGAGCATTAAACAGCCGGATCCGGCGTTTTGATTCACTTTTATGTTGATTCTCATTAATTAAGATAATTCCTTTGTACAAGTATAGTTAATTTGTTTGCGGTAGCCATAACATCAATGTGTGGTCCATAATTAACTACAACACCACCCTGTCCCACATCAGTATAACATTAGCATTACAGTTCCTCTAAATGTCTTTTCTCCTTTGGTTAGACCAAATGATGATGGATGGAATTTTATTCTAACATAGCCACTTGGTTTATCCCAGGTTGGCCTACTGTCTTTTTGTCTCCTCCTCCTAAGGGTCATGTCTCTCATTTATAGTCAGTCACTTCATGTATTATTCATTATCCTCATGCAGAACCACAAATTTCTACTCCAACTAGCCAACACTCCCACCCTTCTCGCTATACCTCCAAGCATCCTACCATACTTGGTCCTATTAGTACATATAAGAAAATAGTGCCAGAACTTGTTGTTAGTGATTAGAAATAAAAACCTTAAGTCGCCCTCTCTGAGTACTCTCACAGTTCATCACATTCTGTCACATCACATCTTCACCAGGAGGATAAACATGAAGAGCCTTCTCCTTCTCGCAGACAAGGATAAATTAATTCAGTTTGTTTTGTCTCATTTTGAGCTCAATTGTAATTCAACTACCAATAGTTTTATTTTATTATGGTGGGGTTGTTTCAAGACTTGGGTAATTTTCATTATGATCACATATGTATGGTGATATATGTTGGTTTGAATTTTAATTCATGGAAAAAAATCATAACTATCTATATATATAAGGTGTTATGCATATATGGCACATTTTTTGTTATAATGGAACATTTTATGTATATGAATGATGAATTCAGAGGAACAAGGGGTAAAGGAGAAAAAATGGGTGATGTCTTGAATGTAGATTTTCTCATGATATTTTGGATGGATGATATTTGATAAGTGACACATGGTTAACTATACATAGATATATTTGACTATATATGTGTTTTTACTATGATTATTTTGATATTATTGGGTACAATTAAATGGTTATAAAACCCCTTTATTTTCATGTTATAACAAAATAAAACAAAAGGAAAGGAAAGGGTCCCACCTGCTAGGGTCAAATGTCAATTTAAATTAATTTTGTAGACAAACTTTACAATTATCTACTCTCGTTATCTAATAATCCTCATTTTAAATAGATTACTATAATCTTTTAAAATTGAAAAACTTCCAAAATTGTTTGGAGCCTCTTTAAAATGGGGGAAGATCTATGAAGGAAAGGGAGAGAAAAGTTAAAACAGAGGTATGTTATAAATTTATAGTTTTTATTTTTCCATTTATGTCAATTTCTCACAAGACGAAGGCTAATCTTAATGGTGAAATCAAGATTGTTTCACCAAGGGGAAACTAACAACATGATTCCATTGAAATTTCTAAATATCTCGCCCTTGTATCTTTCTGATTCATTTATTATTGTTTCAATATCGAGTTATATTTTTATAGTGCTAACAACTATTTATTTGCAAAAAGTAAGCTTCCCACATCTACACTTGCACAAATAATTTAAATTTGTTGTGATTATCGCTTATTGCTAGGTTATTTCATATGTTGATGTTTACATTGTAGCAGTGAGTGATAAGGTTGGTCAAGATATTTCACAGAATCTTTCCCTTTTAGGGTTTTCATTGCACTTTTTTCAGTTTAATAAAATTATCCCTTTATTCTCCAGTTCTATTATTTAATATTTCTCTACATTTAAACTGATTTTTATTTATAAATTCCTCTTTTCATTTACAAAAGTTTATTCTCTACAGGAATTAAGGTCATTTAGCCTAATATTAGATTATTTCGGTGCTTTTATCTTGTGTTTATAGAAACTTATACTCTATAGAAATAAATTCCATTTAACCTAAATTATCATTAGGTCACTTCCTTCTTTAAGTCTAATTCAAATTTCTCAATTTTTTTTTTTCTTTTCCATTACTTTTCACCCATAAAAAATGTATTTTTTATGTATATACTTTTTCTTCATTTTCTAATGTAAAAAATTTCTTATCTGTTCCTATATTATAAAATACAAAAAAGGATATAAAACAGAAAAACAGGAATTCTAGTTTAATTTTTCAAGCACGCTATCTTGCTATCTCATTTTGATAACGAAATTTGAGGATTTGATTTGTTTAAAATTTCATAACCTTAAAATAATCATAAACATATTTGAATGACCATACTAGGGAACAATTTTATCCCTCGGTTTCTGTAAAATCTTGATCAATATATAGTTATTCAATCACAAGAATAACCCAACCTTGCCTTTTGGATCCAAACTAACATATTCCATTCTTTACTTCATTTTTTACTTCAAAATTATGCCTCTAATGAGGAGTGTTCAAGAAAGTGGGACATCATTTCCTTAGACATCAAATTTGAAGAAATAAGGGAAGTTGTACAAAGGAAGATACGTCAATGTGAGCACCAAAATCACCCTTAATATATTATCCCATAATTTTCATCATTTTTTTCCAATACATGATAATTTTACTTAAGATGTAGCTTGGTTTAGTCCCTCAACTAAATGATCAATGGTACATTTACAATTCCTTTCTCGAATATATCTTTAAAAATGTTTCTAAAATTTAGAAACTAAATAAGGATTGGTCTATTATAACCTGTGAGATTGATGAAGCTAACGAGTGTGAGAATTAGATTATCCAACAACATGAGTGTGAATGACAATGCATACATGATCCCCATCACTGACCTTGTATGAGTACTAAACCACAAGTTTCCCGATTCCTTAGAGGTAATAACCCTGAATACACTCTCGTCAATGAAATATACCATCATAAGGTCATCTTAGAGGTAAAATCGTGCCATGGCTTTCCTAAAGACTTACTAGTTTGTCACAAATTACCTCACCCATTAAGAAAATCATGTCTCGGATGTAGAGTTAATATTTGAGTGAAACCCAAGGTTCCAATTCTTCTAGGTCATGTTATTCTAGTTCTAATTCTATTTCAACTCTAGCCATCTCAATTGGTTTTATTTACTAATATTTCTATCCTCAACCATGAATACCAATCCTGCCATGTTCATTCAAAAATTTGGAGTCTTTGATTTTGGAGGGGATACTAACACCACCCCTTGGCATATTCAATATTTGTTGAGCCTTGCCCCTAATAATTCTCCTCGTTAAGTTTAAGGATCATATACCTATGTTTTCTACAAATGGTACTATTAAAAACACTTCATCTCCTTTTCAAATGCTTGCCACAATATTAGGGAAGAGGATAATGATACTTGCATGTAACTATTTGTTTATTATTAAGTCGAAAAGGTTGTTGCTGATTTTTTTGAATTTCCTTAAAATGATTTTATCACTTGGGATGAAATTTGGTCTTTTTTTTAAGTCTACTTACAATGAACCTCGTAATCTAATTAATATATTACGTGATTATAACATTTCTTATTTTCTTAATGGTGAGAACATTAAGAACTTTAATTTGTGTTTTAATAATATTTATAATCAGATCCTTGAAATCATCAATCCCCAAAACCAAGTTCTATGATGCATTATTACAATGCATTGCCTCCTCCCTATCATAAATGACTTGAAGAAAATAATTCCAATAGCCTTGAATCTTCCTTACAAGTTTTCCTTGATATGAAGAGCAATATAGAAGAGTAGGTATTCCTCTTGAAAGTTCAAAAAAAAAAAAAATAACATATGACCTTAATTTTGAAACTCATCCAAGATATGAGTAACAGGTTGATTTCGTATGAAAGTAGGCTTAACATATAACTAGAAGCCTCTACCTATAGGCATGATCATGTATCTCTATAGGTTTATCAACCTGTTCCTCTTCTATCTTTCCCATGGTGTGATTTTTGTGAAGAGTTCATGACAGAAAAACATGTCAAACTCACATGAGTGCTAAGGATAGAATTTTTAGTAAGAGGCCAGAATCCACTATGGCTAATCTTGATTGGGTTGACGAGGAATATGTTCTAGTCAATGAAAAACGAAGTAAACATAAAGCATGCATATCAAAAGAAAAATCATGTCTTTATATGTGACTTGTTGTGGATTTCATATAATATAGGACAATATAGATATTCAAATACATATGAAGTGAAAGCCATATAAGAATAACTAATTTAATAAATTAGTTAATTAAGTTAGTTGATTAAAACATATCACATAAAATATCTCATTACTTCTCATATATCTTGAAAGATTACAATCTCACACATCTATAGTGAATAAAAGCTTGACTGTATACAAAACATATATATAATGAAAAGAAATTCAAAATGACTATTTATCTCATAGAAACATAGAAAAAATATAGAGATACTAGTACCTCATATATTAAAGCTCTGCTCATGAGAAAATATCTTTGGTTCATATTTTCTATTCATATTGCTCAAGAGTTACAATAGTGAAAAATTTAAAGCTCTCTTTACAAAAATTCAAACCCCTTCTTCATTAACGTGAAGCGGATTTATAGTTAAAACTAAAAATACAATAATAGTAAAATGAAATAAAATACTGAGGTGGTTTAAAAAAACCATACTTTAAATAAAACAAGAGGAAAATAATAGGATTTTTTGTAAAAATATGCTCAAGAACGAGAGGATGATTGTTCTCCCATTTGTGGTTGCGGTTCAACCAGATCCATCATTGGCTTTAATTCAGGAGGATGAGAAGGCTTGATTCACATTTTCCCAGTGAAAATTGCATCACTAAGTGCTGGAAGAATATGTGTGGTGGTGCTAGCAATACATTTCAGCATAAGCCATTGGCTATGAGGTTTTACCAAGTATATCCCATGACTTTGAAGGTTAAGCTTAGATAATTTCTTAATTTTTTCAGCTTTCTTCTTTGACCAATCTTGCCATGATTTTTCAATTCTTTGACATCTGGTAAGGCACCTTCAAGGCATTCCTGGATTAAATTTTCATGAATAAGACTTTAAATGACAGATTTACTAAGGTTTTTAGAGATATCTCTAGCATTGAAGATGGTCATTTTTTCCTACTTTAGCTTGATGTCACAATCTCTGAAAACAATTTATTTCTGTAATTCTTCTATTCTAGGGAGATCGAGTGCTTTCCCTTTAGTGATATCTTGCCAAGATATATATTTAGAAATTTATTCTTCTATCTCTTCATAATACGTCCTCAGACAGGACTATTGATTCACAAGTGAATCTCTTCATTGGCATAAATCATTGATAGTTTCCAACTTGTGGAAAACGTTGACCTATTTTTGCACAAGGATAGTGTTAATCTCCCTTGCCTCCTTCCTCAACTCATGTATTTTTGGATTAAATTTTAATTTCTATATCTTGTGTTGAAGTTCCTGTATCCATGCATCTTTTTTTTTCATGACAGCCTCATACTGAAGCTTCAAGTCATTAAATATTTTATGTATCTCTACAAGCTGAGTTTCTAGTTTTTTTCATACTCTTTTTATCATGTTGTAGGCCCTATTCTAGTTTTTTTATTATGTCATCATTTTCTTTGATCAATTGTTGCACCAGATATGCATTTTCTATGGCAGTTATGGCATACACTCCTATGAATTGTGATAGCCTCGTGAGGTCCTATCAGGGGTTTATTTGGAGATATTTCTAAAAAACATCAAGAGATACATTTCTAGGAACCAAGGTCTCAGTTTTCTCTACCCTTCTCCTTTTCCTTTGTTTACTCATGAAAACCTTATGATTGGGACTGTAAAACACATCTAGAGGGGGTATCTCTTCAACTTTTAAAATGAATTAGGAAGTTTGGAATGCCATAAATATTTCCAAATAATTAGTATAAATTTCCTCGTTAGAAGCCAGAGTAGTAAGGGAGGTCTTCCTAGTAATGTCAACAGTGTGAGAAATTTCTTTTTGAAACTGAAGTTTCTAGCTCCTGGGATCCTTTGGTTTGAATGACCTGATTGAACTGATCTCAAATATCATCTTGCTCGCTTCCCTCTTGTAATTATTTGGCTTGATTATTTGATGATGAGTTTGTTTCCTTCTCCTTTAATGCATCACTTCCCTTTGACGAAATCGTAAAGGGCTTATCTTTTTGAGTATTTTGTTGAGGAATCCTCCATAAATCTAGAGCCAAGTTTTCTATCATTTTATTTTTGTAATGTCTGAACCTGTTTAATTCTTCGGGAGAAAGTCAAGAAGTCTCTAACCTATCCACTTGGGAATAAGTCTTTGTCATTTCAAATAAATTTTAAAATATGTATTGTTCATGAGTTAATTGCTTTACCTTAACCTATGCAGTGAAATTATTTGCTGTATCATTTGGAAAGTAAGGAAATTCAAGGATTGGATTTGGTCAATTTCAAGCACAACATGCTTGAATTTTTCTAGGGAATAAACTCCACATTGAATAGGAAAATATGGCCACATGAATTTCTTAGCATCATTTAGGGCTTTGGATAGACCATTCCCAACAGTCTGGTAAGCAATTTCCAAAGCTAGAAGCTTATCAAGGACATATAGTGGAAGTACAATTGGGCTAAACTGTGGAAAACTCCAACATAGGTAAAATAATCTTCTCCAAATCATTTGACTATAGTTGTAAAATCATTGTTGGCTTATTTGGAATGTCTAGCGGCTTTCCCATCAAAAACACCTTGGAATATTCACGACATAACCCCATGGCATATTTGGTAGAAATGTGGTTGGAAATAGGACTCCCAAAGTATTCATGGTAAATAGGAATAGGCTTAGGGTCTTTTAGGGTCCATTTCCATCCAATGGATGGGAAATCAGAATTAAAGTAGATAACTTCCATAATGTAAGTTCTCATGTAAAAAGGGGGCACGATATTATTACGAAAAATGTGTTTTTATTTATACGAAATAATTTGGGAGGTTATATTATTGGATAATATAGTTTCCCAATCCATTACATATGCATATGATGCAACGTCTATCACAGGTACCCACCGAACTAGAAATTTTTGGGTATTTGGATACTCATACACCCTACACATCATGTCAACTATGTAACAATATGGGCTAGAAAGAGAGAAAACATTATACATACCCTTTTCCTTGTGCTTGTTCTTATTAGGGTCTCTCCTCCATTTCCTGATAGGTTCTGATTTATTTTAATTTTCTACCATGAAATGTTGGACAAATTGTTTGTCGTATTGCTTCTATGCTGTCGGAAGATGATACATTTTCCTGAAATCCTCACTAGTAAATGACCCAATTACAGTCTGCTTAGAAGTAAGGAGGGTTATTTCTACAATATTCAAATTTCCTATGACCCATCTGACCATGTTTGTTTATGGAAACATATTTATTCATGAAAAAACTTTGTGTATATGAGAATTAGTGATATCGCACTAGGTAGTTTCAGAAGTGGATGTGGAATCATCTTTTGTGGCATTTCTCTCTAGTACTCTAGGTTTCTCATCTTTAAACAATTTATACATAAACTCCCATGAAGAGATTCCAGTGGCTGGGGTCATGTAGAAAGTGTGAAAAATGGCAGAATTTCAGTAACTTCCGAAGAAGGAGGAGGTGGATGATGTTGTGCCGTAGGATTCTTCTTTCCCTAAGAAGCTTTAGAAATTTAATTTGAATTTTGCTTGTCATGACTAGCCTACAGGGAATAAAACAAAAAAATAAGAAGAATTTTTTTTTTAACCGGAGAATAGCTAAAGAAAATGACTCATATTATAATAATATATGCCTTAATGAGAAAAATCAACCAATCATTAAACCACAACAATCAAATCATTTATTATTTCGAGAAGAGTGAATTCATTACACTAGTTCATTTGTTGAAGAAACATGGGTACACATGGATATCCGTCCAGGTCAGCAGTTATCGACGTTTTTCATCGCATGTTTCCTTAGGATGCACATTCTAAAAATGCGATATCAAATTTCCTCGATATGTACTTTTAATATTATAACAATTATAACATATGGGCGAGAAACATTTATCAGGGATTTTATATTAGGGGTTTCTAAGAGTAACACTCAATCAAGTGTGCGATATGGAGGATTACAATATGGAGAATTGAGATATCATGTGGAAAGTTTCATTGGACTTCGGTAGAATATAGATAGCGAAGTATCAGAAGGAATGGATTATTTGGCATCGGAGATCAAAGATATTGAAGGATGGTCAGCTGAAACTCTCCAACATGTGAAGTGCGATATGTGACGTGGCACTACTATGGGGCCAACCTTAATTTATTATATTTGTGCAATAAATTTTTAAAATTATTTAAGGCATTTAGAATTATCTCACATTTCTTAATTGGGGAATTAATATCGGGGTTTTCTTTTGGAGGCGCAGTATATACAAAATATCCAATTGCGATTAAGGAAATACCTTTTAAGTGTTGTTTTTTTTTAAACAATTATCTCGATATCTAGTCCTGATAATGTTTATTTCTCGCTAAAAAGTCAAGGCATTCAGGGAATTGGCATATTGTCCAAAAGAGAAAATGCAAGCATGAAAAGCCCACCTCTGCTGGCAATATGTAATTTCTTGGGTAGCCTCGCTATGATGTGTGCCTGAGCACAAGGACTCTTTGGGCATCTTGACTGCATAATTGCATCTACAAATGTAACTTTTTATTGACATTTAATAGAAAGTTGTAGATTTTTTCTTTGGAAAAAAACACTAAAAATCGTTTCTTATCACATTTATTACCATAAATGAGAATCTAGGAATCTTATAGAGTCACAAAATCAGCATACAAAATGTGTTGTTGTGATTATGATGAATCTTGAATATATTCTTTGCCATCAAATTTGAGCAATGGAACTCTCAAGTACATGACAC
This sequence comes from Pinus albicaulis, assembly GCA_034641835.2. NCBI lineage: Eukaryota > Viridiplantae > Streptophyta > Pinopsida > Pinales > Pinaceae > Pinus > Pinus albicaulis. The sequence goes on along the minus strand of CM076580.1, from coordinate 1,180,573,368 downwards.
ACTACATCATCCATGTACGTTTTTTCAAATTTTCCCCTTAAATATTTCCTTTAAAAAGGTTTTGAATCCCCTTATAGAGGATTTAATCTAGAGTATAGTCATTGTTCAATATTTAATAGGCTCTCTCCATTGCAAAAATTCTATATCAAGAGTGACATAACTATATTTTAATTTCCTACAAATATTCTTAAATAATTTTGCAGAAATATTTATTTAACAATAATCCTAGTGAAATTTCAACCATGCAAAGGATACAGAGGGTAGAACAAACCTAAAGTGAATCATATCCCAACATTTTACTAGAATGTATGAACATTAGAGAATTTATGAGCTTAGCTGTCACCACATCACTTTAATTTCCATAGTAAATGGCCACCTTTTCCAAAGTGGGAGCAAGTTTCTTGCAATGTCCACACCAAGTTGCATAGAACTCCAAAAGTATTGCAAACAGTCACACGATGAAATCATTCATGTAAGGACCAACTAGCTTCAAAATTTTACGACTAATAGTGCCCACATCATTGACATAATCATAATAGATATGGAAAAAATAGTTCTAATTAACTTTTATTTCATTATTACTCAGGGGTTTTAAAGCAAATTATATGGGTGAAAAACAACAAATCATTACAATGATCCTAAATCAAGAAACTAAGGATTAAACTATAACGCTCAACACATTGGTCCTAAAGATGGTAATAGTAGAAACAAAAAAATAATTTGTTCAAGAAAAATTCCTTAACATTACACAAAATAAATATTTTCATTTCATATTTTCATTCTAAAAACTAAGAAAGTTTAAAAAAACACAGCTACAATTTGAAAAATGAAAAAATGTAATAATTGATATCCAACTTTCCTAGACTATTCAATAATGAAACATTATTTTCACTAAAGCTACTATATTTATGCTTATAAAAATAAATTCAGTTTAGCACTTTTATTAACTAATGTTATGACAAACCAAAAGTGAAATTCAATATGGACAAAATTATCTTTTGAACTTACTACCCAAACACAAACTAATATGTGGGTATTATGGTTAATATGATGAGAATAAACTATTTAAGGCATACATGCAAGCAAATAAATCCATTTCACCTTTTGGATCCCTTCATGAAATGATAAAATACAATGCAATAAAAATAAAATGCAACTACCTAAGAGTCTCTCTCCCTAATGCAAACATTGTAGAGGAAAAATAAATTAGGTTTCACCTTCCTCCTCAATCTTAGGGGCCAAGTAAAACCTACTACAACTCATCTCTGCAATTTTGTATTAAGCAACAACTAGAAATTTTGATGACATGCTTATGGTTACTGTGTTAGACAATGTGGTTTCCTTGGTGAATGAGTTCATGTATCTCAGGGAAAATATCAATGATACATGCTCCTACATCTCAATAATTTTTGCTTCATGTCGTTGTAGAAAAAAAAAACAAAAAGGGGAAAAAAGAAAAAAATATATAATAATTATATTTTTTTAAACCATGAACAAGGAATACCATTGTTAAAAATTTATAATGGTTCAAAGAGAAAATATGGTAAGATAAACTTCGAAACAATGATAGAAAATGGAATTCAACTAAACACCCCAGGATAATCTATTCGGAAAGGGAGAGAATGAAAAATTTCTACAATGCGTTCAGTGAGAAGTTGAAAGAACTTAAATACAAACTTAGGGCTTGATTTTAAATATGCATGCAACTAATGATTGCATGCACATAAATATGACATACTAGGCCCACAAAAAACACACAAAGTATGATTTGAGTTCTCTTTGCATGCACATAAATATGACATACTAGGCCCACAAAAAACACACAGTATGATTTGAGTTCTCTTTGGTATTGTTATATTTACAATATTATTTGGTCTATCTGACATGCTAAGAAGGTTGTGATACTCACTAAATCTAAATCAATTGTGGGAAAATTTTATAAAAAAACTATAATCTTAAATATGGATCTTCCCATCCAACCAACTTAGTATGTCAATATTTTAGACATGTGAGGTCAATTACCTTAGGAAAAATCCCACCACCACCATTCTTTCTAACAATGTTGCAAGTTTATATGTATTAGTGTGTCCTTCCCTAAGTTATATCCTTTCAAAGGATTGTTGTAACCCCATTTACTGCTTGGATAGAAAATGGAATAAAGATGCTAACCTAAAAATATATTTCCATGTTAATCACTTCTCAAGGAATTTAATCTACCCAATAATAACAGTAACGTTGTTGTGAATAACTTAATATCACAAGAATATTATTTTTATTAATAACTTGAGATAAACACTTTTAACACTAAAAAAAAACTTATTAAATTTTTGTTCTAACATAATTTTACCTTCTTATCCTCTCATCAGTACTGGTGAGGAAGGTGACCTTTTGAAGCTACTTACAATTTACATAACCATCTAGGAAGTTTAAATCTGGGACTAATTCTAACTTCTATGCAAAATTGTCTATTTATACGTTGAGTTTCTTTACTACAACATCAAAATTAATTCTCTCCTTTTTACAAAAGAGTGAAAAAAAATCAATATAACCACGATATAAAATGTGTTTTGTGTATATTATTCACGTAATGTCTTGGTTTTCATTTGAAGGCTAAATATCCACAAGGTACAACCCTTTAGTGTTAAGGATAATGGCCTTTGAAGTAATATCGAGGATTTAATCTTGATCATTGAATCATTTGATAAATAAATGTAATCTATTACAAAGACCATAAAAAAGGGAAATATAATGAATTTCAACTAGGAATGATTATGAAACAGTAGGTAGGTCTGTCTCCCTATAGTATTCAGGGGATTTTGCACTAATATATCTCATCATACCCTACCTTCTTTAGTTTATTTTTACAGTCTCCACACATACAAATTTAAAAAGGAGAGAGAAATTAAGTAAATGAAAATACTCCTCATGTGTTTCCCTGTAACCAGTACATCCATAAATGCATACTTTTTCATGTCCCAATTTTTATTTTCCTCTATAGTACACCTAGGACGTATTTCCTGAGCACGGGATGGTCAGGTCATGGGAGCAGGCTTATGTCATTAGGGGTTCCGGGGGAATTTTGAGGAGTTTTTATGGCATCTTATGGAATTCTCTTTGCATATTCCATCATCTCAAAAAATTTCCTTTTGTTCCATTGCATTTTGAAAAATTTCATTAAACACGGTTATTATTTGGGATAACATTATTAATTACACTCAAGCTGGCTTTCCAAGATGAATATTTAACAGAACACCTTAGTGTAGTATCTTGTTGGAACCAACATGAGAAGATCTTCAAGATGGGATGCTAAGAAGTGATTTCTAGTGACCAGAGAGAGTATGAAGGGAGTTTTACCATTTTCCCAACTTAAAAATGACTTTTAATTAGTCATTTGATTAAAAGGTAAAAAGTTAATTAATTCGAGGAAAAAGGCCAAAAGTGACTTGAGTAAAATAAAATAAAATTAAAAGGTTACTTAAGAAAATTTCAAGAGAGGAGCTTCCAAAATAATAATAATATAATAAAATAAGATGATTTTAAAGGCTTGGAGATCTATCAATCATATCTATAAAAGAGGAGGAAGAGATCATTTGGAGACATCTTTGAGTTAATTTTTCTATCTTGTGGAGAGGTTTGGACAATCGTGAGTTCCAAGCTTCAGTAGTGACACCAATACAGAAACCCTTAGGTGATTCACTGAGAGTGGGTAAGCACCCAACTCTTGCCTTGGTGAATTGAATTCACAGGTTGTGCTTAGCTGTTTAGTTACTCTGGTAGCCTAATTCAGTGTTGTACAATATATATTTTGAGGCCATTACCTCATACATTTCCATTTTTTGTACCAACATTTTCTATATTAATAAAATAAGGTTGAGTTTTATTAGATGTGCATTCTGTCAATTTTCAGTTGCAGTTCATATTTTCATGTTTATCTATTAATATTATGGTTTCAATTTGTGAAATGTGTTTCTGAAGAAAATTTTCTAAAAAAAAAAATATTTGGGACATTAAAGTGATATTAGAGTATGATATTAGCTTACCCATGGGTTTATTTCAAAAATACAAGTGCAAGGGATTATTATTATTTTGTACGTGATTTTTTAAGAGGCCCAAATCCATTGTGGTAAATCAATTGTTGTAGAAGATTTTTTTTAAGTATGACGATTATCACTTTGGCCAAATATTTTTAGCCAAAGTTCATTATTGTTAAGTTTCATAGGGGGGATATTTAATTTTTTTCAAAATCCCAAAGTTCATTATTGTTAATTTCTATAGGGGGGATATTAAATTTTTTTCAAAATTCCAAACTTTGACAAAGAAAAGGCGGAACAAATTTGTGTTTGAGCCATTCATATTTTGTAGGTCTCAAAAGGGCCGACTATTATAATGGTAGGAGACAAATATGGTTTTAGTAAAAGGTGTCTAAGTCCAAAATTTATTTTCGAGCCCAAGTTTCGTAAAAAATTTGGATTACCATCAAAATTTTTACGGGGATGCAAATATTAGAAATTTCTTTGGATGTCCAAGAGCCCCCATCTGAAAATTAATGGAAAGAGAGTTTTGATCTGGTGCAACTGGAAAACATTGGATTTTATGTGCAATTTATGGGCATATGAGGCCAAAATTCCTCTTATGTGATATTTTTCTCATCAGATTTTTGAAGGGACTGAAGCCTATCTAGAACCATAAATCGATTGACAGTTTTCAATGAAGGCCAATTGGGACAAATTTGCATTCAGAAAATGGACTAAGTGTAAAATTCAAAATATGAGTCAATTTTTCCTCAATAGAAGGGTCGTCGAGTTGTGTGGGTTAGGCCACAATTTCATTAATATTGTGATCCAGTACAAGACAATTTTTTTTTTTTTTTTTGTAAATTTAGCAATACCTTTCTATTTTCTATTTATAAAAAAAGATAAGCAGGTTGTAAATAGATCAAAACTTGATGGCCTCAACTTTCCCAAAGGAAACCAAGTTTGTCGGCCATCTTAATGAGTTAAATGCCATCTAGTATTGAAAAAGTTGCAGTCTTCTAAAGTCTTCTATTTCCATTCTACTATTCCTATCAAAGTCTAGTTGTAAATAGTAAATGCTATCCGCAAAATACATAAAAATACCAAAGAAATAATTAGTCAGTCATCTGAGGATTCAACCGGTGTTGGGTCTTTGACACTAGAGCCTAACATATCCACTTGGTGCATTGTTTGCAACTGCCACTCAATTCTTCCAAGACGGGTTGTAGCATGAGGTTTCGAAATACAGACCTCCTAAATCTCTTTTTTATGTCATGTAGAATTGAAACCACTCGGGGGTCTCCTCCCATCTCCTGAAGGCTCATGATAGCCTTGGCCAATACACATTTGAGTGCCTAGTAATTCTGAATGGAATGATGAAAAAGGTACAGTCTCCTTCTTATATTCCCAGGGTCCTTGATAAAATCCATGCCTTCCTCCTGTGTATCTGTCTCCTCTTATTTATTGTCAAAGTCTCTCTCCCAACCTTGAATGAGATTTTAGACTTGAGGAGGGTTACCTATAGAGTAGACATCAAAGAGGTTTTCCATAACCCTTTTTCCATTTTCTTCCTCGCTTGCTAGACCCTACAGTGGGCTTTAGAAGTTTATGTTTCCTTTTTTCTCTGACTTGGTGCTTGGAAAATTGTCCTTTTACCATGTTTAGTTTCCTAAGTACAAAAAATAGACTGTTATATTGCAAATTCTTGGACAGTGACACGATAAGACCTATTTTTAATTTAAATAGGCCTGTATATGGAAAGAAAAAGTCAATAACAGTTTTCATGCAACAGTAATTAGGGCCCACATCTATCTTCGTTACCAAGTAATAGACAACACTGTTATTCCTATTGAGGGTGGTATAATTGTATAATTTCAACTTAGACAGAGATAGGATAAAATTTTTACGACGTAAATCAAAGACCCAAAACGCATGAGGATGAGGGTGCAAATGAATTGAATAGAATCTCCCATCACCCACACAACTACTTCTAGGAATATGACTTAAAACAAAGAGATGTTTCCATAGACCCTTCAGAGACTATGTTCCTTGACCGATGAAATGAGGGTGAACGGAATGAGGGATAAAGCCACCACAAACTCAATTACCCGGGTGGTCCTTCATGGCCATGCATGCTATCTCATAGGCCTGAGACAGAGAAGCCCGCATTCCTGCTTTACAAACCAACATTCCATAATTACAAACCACAAACGAGGCACAATCAGGATTTAAGGTAGCATGACAAGGATTTCGAAAGTAGGGATTGACAACAGGGGCCAGGAAGACCATAATCACTAAAGAATTCTGAAAATGTCTTAAACAGAGGGATATAAAAACAAAAAACTGTAAATACCCTTGGCTATGGGCCATCAAACCAAAGAAAATAGACTGTAAAATATACCAGAAACCATAATTCAACAGACACCCATATTGATGAGCCACATGCAAACTCATTAAAATTTGGGTTCCTCCTTCAAAATTAAGACAGGGAACAAGAGCATGTGAATTGCGCCGTGGATAATCAACCCTGAAAATTACTGTGATACCAACTAGACAACTGACCTTTGTATTGATGTTAAGGAGATTCAGCACATACCAGGTAACGAGCAAGAGTCTCAAACATTCAGCCTTCTTCCTCACTACACCTCCTTCTGAATTCTGCCTGAGAACAATGCTCGTCTTCTGTCACACAGCTTGCATTAACCCCTTCTGCCATCGACGCTATTTCCCAAGCCAGTCTGAAAGCATTATTTGGCTTCCAACAATGTCATTGGCAGTCATAATGGTCCATCATGTGAACGTATTGCCTACCATCCTGCTACCACCCTTATGCTTAAGTGACCATGTGGTGCATGTCGCCGCGTGACACTGCACATCGCCCATCAACCTCCGCGTGGCACCCCAATCGGGGGTTTATAGTACATGATAATTGATGGAAGATAACGTGATACATTTCGTGGTGCATGAAAGCTCAAACAATAACAGTTCAGGGGTCGAATAGAGACCAGTTTTTATCAATTTTATCATGACAGTGAAATCACCCTTTTGCAGATCCTAATGCTCATAAATTGTGGCCGCATTGTAATGATTTCCAAAATCTAAAATGAGGCCAACTACTGGACATCAAACCTTGTTGAGATTTTTATGGATATAAAATTAAAAGTGTTGCAAAGTGATTGGCTATATGATGTTGTTGTTGTACGTAAACCACACAACTCCAAATGGAATTTAACTGAGACACTTGTAGTTGATCACAGTGACTAGGTATGGATCGATTTGCTAACACCATTGAAGAGTACATGGACAAGGACTTGGTTGGAGACTATGTTGTGTGCAATATCAATAAAAGGATACCTGTAGAAAAGGGTGAAGTTTTGAGGCAAAGCTTTATATTTTTTTGCAGGGATTCTATTGTGGAGTATTTAATAGGACAAATGAAGAACTGTGTTGTCCATCGTTGAAGATAATTACAGGAAATTATATGTTATCCAAGTTGTGTGCTTTCCCATAGTTAATTAGAGGTTTTATCACCTGGTTAAAACATAGTGACATTGGAGAAATCACTTTGGGTTTGCATTATTGGATGTATTACATTCCAAGTTCCTTTAATTGTTTGTCATTATTTTTTATGTTTTAATGAAAGCAGTGTTGTTTGGTTTCATGCATAGGCAACAACACTATCCTTGGTTTTGGATCAAAGTTATTATCATTCAAATATATTATTTATGTGAAGCCTATTCAATTATCTGAATTGTTTTCCATTAAATTAATACCTATATTACTGTACCAATAAAATGTTTGACAAAGGTTTTCACTGGGAAAAAAACCATTAAACTTAGAACTGAGTGACTAGTTTTGAGAAGACTTGTAGCATAATATCACTGTAGTATGTCATTAATGTACTAATCATGAGCTTTGTATTTATAAATTTCTTGGGTCCTAGTCTGCGTCTATATCATATTTCTATACTACTTATTGATTCCATGTCAGATTCTTTAATTACCAAGATTTATCCAACATCATTGTGTGGCCTAGTAAATATTGCTAAATGTAGTGATAAATTGTGAGTCAGTGTCACAATTAAAATAAAATATGGATAAAAATTTTATAAACTCCCTTAATAAACTTACAGTAGTAGTCAAAATAACCCTTTCCAAGGGAATAATTGGATAAAAATTTTATAAACTCCCTTAATAAAATTGCAGTAGCAGTCGACATAACCCTTTCCAAGGGAACACTTTCTATGTTATAGTAAGAGCAGCCACAAAAGGAACATGAGTTGGAATACAAAATCTTCACACTTGGGAAAAATTTGAGATTTAAGGGGTTTTCAGTAAAATTCCTTCTCAAATTCAAATAAATTGATTCACTCCTCTCCAAGGTCTATCAATTAGATGAGAAGAGCTTGATTTTGGCTCTAAAACGATCCATGCTTGCCTTAGTGCAACCCAAGTATTTTGAGCACCCATATATATGATAAAAACTTCTAGTTGTCTCTTCTCTTAGTAGTATCATGATGTTGACTAAACCTATATGCCCTTACAATGATGACATAATGATGAGAGTCTTCATACTGATAATAGAGATATTTCATGATTTAGATAAAAGTGAGGGTCATACCTTTGGGAAGAGTCTAAACATTCTAGAAATAATGGCCTTGGTTAGATATTATGACCTCATGTTTGAGCTAGAGTGTGACGATTTGATCCCAAAAATGTTCCAATGCTTGTTCAACATTAGGAAACATCATCCTCACAAGGCCATAACACACATGCAATCCATTTTGTCTTCATGCGTGGGAGGATGTGATGTCATTTTCCGGGAGTTACATTCTATATTGTTAACCAATTAGAGGGAGGAACAATAGGATTTTCCTACTTCTTATGAATTATTTGAAAGGTTGGTTGAGAATAACATTGGGTTACTTAGGAGACGATTGACCCAACAGTAGTTGTGGTGGATTTTTGGTGACCAACCATGTAGAAAGAATGAGCTTAGGAGGAAGGGTATTTGATTCATCTGCAATGAACCTTGGGACCTCACCACTCATGATTGAGTGATGCAGAGGAGATGGAAGATGTAGAGCAGGGGGATATTACTTCTGACTTTCAAGATGATGATTCTTCTTTTGATTATTCCATGGGTTCATACAAGGATGCCTCTGAGAAGCATGAGTAGTCATGTGGAGTTGTTGAAAACATCCCATATATATATTCCAGTGTGTATGTTGAGTAGTTAGAGGACACTATGGGAGACATTCAAGATGATGAGTCACCTGTGAAGATTCAACATGAGTATGATATGGTGGAGCATGAGTTCGATGAGGAGGATCATATGCAGAGTATTCATGGTAAGCCTTTTGTGGAGAGCCAGTTGGTGGTTCATGTTGAGCCCATGATGGAGGAGGACGCGTAGCCATCCTTGGGTCTAGTCATTAATGAGGAGTAAACATGTGTATAGATAACCAATAGGGTGGCAGTATTTTCAGACACTTTCCATTAGGAGATGTTGGAGGCTGACAGGAGATATTTACAAGAGGTTGGTAAATTGGAGTGTGGAGTTTCCAATCAGATGAGGGATGATATTTTTGAGATGGCGATGCATCTATATTTGGGCGCACTCATTGATGAAGTGCAGGTAGATGCACAAGTAGTTGCCAAATTTTAATTACTTTCAGGGAGCAACCCTCTTTAGAAGTACATAGATAGGCCTTGCAACACATATTTCCCACTTTTTCCCATTATAAGGGGAGGAGCATGATTTCTTTGAAAAATATTTTTGATGTACAAGATAGAGTAGCAGGAGTTGGGTATGGTGTAGCATAGGGTAACTTATCCATATATAGGTGCCTACGCATTCGAATCCTTCCCATAGGATGGATTTGCGGGAGATCATGAGTTGGTATCCTATTGATGGAGTGGCATTCTTAGTTAGGAGTGTGGTACAACATGGACCCTTAGAGATAGGGGACATTACATGCCCTAGTAGGAAGTAGGGAATAGGTTGGTCATGCATCAGTATTCCATCACCGCATGAGAATTGTGGGGTTGACATTGTTCTATGCCAACTGTTGGATTAGAGAGAGGTGATGAGTTGGTATTATACTAGTGGAGTGACATCTATGGTCTGAGACAAAGCATAGTTAGAGCCATGGGACTTGGATGATGATTAGCCATGGTGGCATTGGGATCCATGTGGATATGTTGGTAGCAAGTTGACTTAGAGATGGGCATGGTATCCAGGTATTGAGGAATCTAGTCATGTTTGGATTTATTAGAGACATGATGTGAACCAATGGTTCATATGTGATCATGGTATCAATTTGCAACTACCTCTATAGTGGACAAGTGCAGACTACTTAAGGGTAAGAAATAATGGGACAGTAGGATTTTTCATGACGCCATTTTTATTTTTCTTTATAGTAAAGCCAAAGTGGCTCTCGAGGGCATAGTATGGCCAAGTCATGGGAGAAATTTTATGTTATAAGTGGTTCTAGTGGATTTTTGAGGAGTTTGTATGGGATCTAATGGAATTCAATTAGCATATTCCATCATCCACATTGTTTTCCTTTTGTTCCATTTCATTCTGACAACTTTCATAGAATATGGTTATTATTGGGTGTAACTTAATTAATTAAACTCAAGGTGGCATTCTGAGAGGAATATTTAATGGAACACCTTACTGTAATAGTTCGTTGGAACTGGAACAAGAAGATCCATAGGATCGGATGCTAAGAATGGATTTCGATTGGTCGGAGAGATAATAGTGGTGATTTACCATTTTTCAAGCTTAAAATTGACTTTAATTTGTCATTTAACTAAAAGGGGGGGAAACAAATAATTGGAGGAAAAATTTCTAAAGTGACTTAAGTGAAATAAAATAATATTAAAAGGTCACTTAAGATAAAATCAAGAGAGAAGCTTCTAGAATAATAATAAAATAATAAAATAATATGCTTCTAGAGGCTTGGAGATCTATCTATCATATCTATAAAAGAGGAGGAAGAGATCCTTTAGAGACATCTTGGAGTCAATTTTTCTTTCTTGTGGAGATGTTTGGAGAACCAAGAGTTCCCAAATTTAGCAGTAGCCATAGGATGAAAACCCTCAAGTGATTCAGTGAGAGTGGGTGAGCACTAAACTCTTCCTTTGGTGAATTCTTCCATAATTAAGTGTTGTAGAATATTTTCAAGCCATTACCTCATCCATTTCCAGTTTTTGTATCAGAATTTTCTATGTTAATGAAATAATGTTGAGTTCTAATACATGTGCAATGTGTCAATTTTCAGTTGCAATTCATATTCTTTTGTTTGTTGATTAATGTTATGGTTTCAATTTATGAAATGTGTTTCTAAATCTAACCATTTATTCCTATTTCTTGCATTACATTAGTGGTCATTCCTATTACAAGGACGTGTGGGAGGATGTTTCACAATCCCATGTAGGAGGACTTCACAATTCCAACCAAGTCTAAGTGGAAAATATTGGGTCCAAGTGAAGAAATGAGATACAAAAGATTTTTCCATTTTATAATAAATATATTATGAAGGTAAAAAGCACAAGGAGATAAACCTAAGCCATCCACTCTTGTATACAACCATGAATAATCCCTCAATCATTTATCCTGAGTGGTTGTGTTTGATTTTCAATACTCCTCTTCAAACCACAATGTGGTTGTGATTTGGTTTTGTTTTAGTGGTTACTAGCCTAAAATCAAATTTTGGTGAGAGTAGAACCCTGTATGTGTAAGCAAAGGTAATTTCTTTCCAATAATCTTCTTCAAAATACACTTTGGTAAAATCCTTTTCACTATTACAATTTACTCTCAACTCTTTGCTGAGTAGAACCGTGTATGTATGAGTAGAGGTAATTTCTTTCCAATACTCTTCTTCAAACTACACTTTGGTTAAATCCTTTTCACTATTACAATTCACTCTTAACACTTTGGTGAGACCTATGTGTGAGGAAAGATAATTTATTTCCAATATTGTTCTTCAAACTACACATTGGTTAAATCCTTTCACTATCACAATTTGCTCTCAACACTTTTCTTTTGTAGAAGCTCTACAGGGTAAAAATAAAACACAGATATTTCCCTAGAAAACCCATACTAAAGCCATAATAATCTCACACTGAGCTATTCTCATGCTTATTTTGATATCAAAGTGTGAGATGGATTTCTAACAAAGTTTTGAATCTATTTATTTATCACTACTCTCACACTGAGCTAGTCTCATGCTTATTTTGATAGTAAAGTGTGAGATGGATTTATAACAAAGTTTTGAATCTATTTATTTATCTTCAATAGTTAATACATTCCACCCTTGTGATTCCTTCTATGGAATTTCTATATATATATATATATATATATATATATATATATATATATATATATATATATATATATATATATATATATATATATATATATATATATATATATATAGAGAGAGAGAGAGAGAGAGAGAGAGAGAGAGAGAGAGAGAGAGAGAGAGAGAGAAGAAATAATTATTATTATAAAAAGTATCAAGGAAAAAAATGGGTGCACTGCACTATTGTGCCAGGTGACTTTAGTTCATGGGTCTGACTAATTGGGACACCACCCTAAAACCGGTCTAGGCCCGCAAAATCTAAAAAAAGATAATTACTTAACAATTTAAGACATACTAGAAACGTGAAAAGGATATCTCACAAAGAATAATTAATAAACCTACGAGTACAAATGCAAAGGCATATAACTGTTTATAAATCCAAAAGAAAATTTGCATATAAATCTTGCCTGCAACTTCAAGGAACAAGTCTCCAAATACCAAAAGATAAGATAATAAATGTGAAAAAATTTCCAATCATAAAACCCCATAATAAAACTCAGGCATAGAATGAAAACATATAAGTAAAAATTAACGCAGTAAAAACAGTCACGAGAACAAAGTCACCATTCATTCTCATTTAAATTGAATTAATACTATCACCAAATGGGTATTTTCCTTTTTTATAAACAATCTTTTTATACAGTGAAACACTATAAGAACAACATATCCAATATTTAAACCATACTTAAGAATTTGGAAAAAAAAACCCTATATATTGTTTCCACAATTTCCAACCTGAATATATCTATATATATGCACATAACAGTGACATCTTCTTTCTAAATATTCTAGACATAATTATAAAGATGTATCAAAGCATAGCTAGTAATCACTAGCAGGCTATCATTGAAAAAACAAATTGACTCTTTTTTCAGTATCCCGAATCTAGCCATAGGACCAGATCTTGTACAAGACAAAGGTATACATTAAAAACTTGGAGTGAGTGAGGAAGAAAAGAAAACCAGCTAAAAATCCTTGTCGATAAGACCTTACATACATAAGTACATACTGAACATGTAGATGCATTCCCACAAGAAAATTATGTTTAATGGTGTCGTGCGAAGATATTTTACAAAGAGAGGAAGTAAAGAATTATTAAAATTCATACCCTGAGTATTCTGACCAATTTGTGCCATGTTTTTGTAAGACACAAAACACACAAAATGGAAAAAAACTTCAACAATATATTAATGAAGGTCTCAAGGAATGATGTACAATGTGTACACATATAAATACATAAATGAATTGTTGAATCAGTTCCCCAGGTTTCTTGGACTATAATAAACAATTACCTAACACAAACTAACCCAAGGATTAGTTGCTTAACATTCCCCCCTTAATCTGAAGGGATATACCAAAGTCCAAGAATGAGAGCTCTGAATGCAGAAATGCACCTTAGCCAAGAGTTGAATGTCTCTCGAAAATGGTTTTCAAGGATGACCACAAACTGAAAATGGGATAACTCAATGTCTCACCAACACTAATTCTTGAACCTATAGAGTAGTTCTCAGAATAAAAAATGTGGTTTTAAGATGACCACAAACTCTGGAACTATCACAATAGTTCCTTGAACAATTCCAAACAAATATGGAAGTGCTCGCTCAGAAAAAACTCAATCAATTGAGGTTATGGCTTAGGATGTGGATCACTAACTCAGGCTCACTTGACATCTCGAACTCGAACCTATAGAAGACCACCCACCAACAAGTCCCCCCTTATTAGATACAAGGTGGGAAATATTTGTCGCCACTGCAAGACTCGTCACTCTCGAACAAATTCTTCGATATGATCTGTAGATCTTCTTGGATGCTTTCATCCATTCCCAAGAATAAATCCATCCAAAACTTAACTTCTCTCTTTCAGTGCTCTTCTTTTTGGAACATATGTTTAACTTGTGATTTCACTTTCCAGAATGCTCGCACGAGTGAAGATCAAAACACTGATATCTCGTATGTCCAACTCTGTTACACTATTGGCATCTATCAACTTTTTCTAGAACTACACCATCCAAAAAAACTACACTTCAATATTTTATAGGTTTAGCAAAGTATGGAATGTGAAAAGATACATCATTGTTATAACCAAGACATGTTCTGTGTTTATTGCATGTCATCTCTTCCCATGGTCTTATAACAGGTTTCACATCAGCACTTCTAACTGCGTCCAAATTTTCACTTGAAAGCACTTCATTTCTCTGATCATTATTTGACTAGTGATGAGGCTCAAACAAATTTTTGTTCTGAACAAAAACCAATTTAGAATCACAAGTTTTCTTTTGAAGTTTGTCTCGCTGTAACTATAATTCTAACTCCAAGAATTCAATTTTGCTTTTAGAATTTTTCAAACATGATAGGATGTTAGAGAGCATATATTTGCTGACTTTTACATCGTTATGACATTAGATAGAATTAAATTTCTTAATAACTATAATAAATCATTTAATTTGGCCATTTTCTCCAGTGTAGTATCAAAGTAAACTTGCAATCAACTCAGAAAAATGGTTGTCGGCTACCACTGAAAATGCACCCAATATAAACAATTTTACAATGATTTAACTAGGTGTCGAGTTTAACATATCATGCACCCATCAACAATACAAGTCAACAAGAAAAAATATCTCCCAATTTGTTTTTTGAAAAATAAATCCACAAAACCTAGCCAACTAATAATTGGTTCATATTTTTCTCATAATTTTCAAAAATGAAAAAAAATCCAACCATATTAAAGCCACCCTAGTAACACAAATCTTTCAAAATTACCACTACGGGAACACAATTTCCTTCCTTTGAAACTAGGCTTTTTTTTTCTTGTTGTTGATTTAGATTTAAAGCACTATCATAGTTGTGAAGTTTTCATAGGCTCCAACCATGCCAATATAACAAACAACAATGATGACTCACAACCAACAAAATTTTTAATTTGCAAAGTAGTGAGTCAACATTGAGATCCAATAAACACTTCAAGGTTCCCACCAACTCTCAAAGAGTTCAACCAATTTTAAAAACATCAACCAAATATTAATTTAAATAAGTCAATGATGGAAGCCTCATCAATGATTCAAAAATTATTATGGCAGCAACACACAATTTGTTTCTTTCTACAGTAACCTCTCCACGTCCACAACACATTAAATAATTCCTCGAGTTTCCTATCTCAATTTCTATACACTACAACCTTATTCCAAAGTAGCCAAAATATTGTCCAGTAATCTCATATTGGAGCAACAATTTTCCTTCTAAAGATCACAAGAACTATTCTTGTGCACTTTTTCATTTAGCCAACAGTGGAAATAAATGATTTTCTAAAATATATAGAAATACACCTTGAAATTTTCTCCAATTTAGTCAATTACCTTATGTCTTGCAATTCAAAGCCAGAGAATAAAAAATCTTAACTGAAGATTTAATGAAACTGGTTGAAAGGTGCCTGCTTTGCTGCCATAATACCAATCTCAGCCTTGACCTTAACCTTTTACAAGGTATTTCAGTAAATGATCTATTTTATGTCAAGATAACAAAAATGATGATACTCAGACCTAAACCTTAAAACTCAACCAAAAAAATGGCAGTGTAATATTTCTGTTTCAGAAAATGCATGTTAAAGATAGTTCAAAGGAAAACTCCAGCGGCTTGTTTTAGTCAGTGAAGGTTGTATACTCTAGGCAGACATCAGATACATCTAAAAACATATAATTTAAAGGTATTTAAAGCTTTTATCAACATTTCCCCAAATTCGAGATTGCTTTCCTCAATATTTCTCCGAAATTAAAGATTCAACGGTTCATCTCGGCTGTGTATTACCCAAAACATGGAAACCCACTGCAAATTCATGTTTTACAGGGTTGAATGGCTGAGAGGATGTTTAGGCAACAATTATTTTCAGTCTATCTATTAATAAGACAGCTTAGCAAGACCTCTAGAGGATGTTGATTGAGAACGCAGGTGTCATCGTTGCAGGTATGGAAGAAGAGACAGTAAAGCTTGAAAATAAAGATAATCTTTTCAACAGCTCATTCAATGCAACATTCGACCACTTCACCACAAAGAGTTAAAATTTTACTGTGCAAGTGAATATTTTTCAACCAACGATTAAAACTGCAATATTATAAAAAATTCACAATGCTGAAGGCCTCAAAGAATAAATGTTCTTCAACGCAATTTAAAATATGACAATATTTTTACCTTCAAAACATGAATTGAAGGAGACACAATTCAATGAAAGACTTCATCTAGCCATAAAATTTTCTTTCCAACAGTGGTTGCAACAGTATTCAGCAAGAGCAAGTAGACCTCCAGTCAAGCACAAATGGTCTTAACTCGAACGCTTCACCTCTGCATCCAATGGTTCCCCATAAATATCACTCTGGTTAAACAATGTATGGCCAAACAATGTATTCCTTCGACTTCCATATCGGAATCTAACTGGGCTTCTTATTAGTCATTGACCATTCCTCTTCATGGAATTTGCAGCGCCCTCGACATGTAACGGCTCCCACATTCGACCAAAACTCTACAAACTTCACTCACCTCACCTTTGATTTGTCCACAACAACAATATACAACGCCTTTCACATTGCCATTTCTTCAAAATATGGCCCACAGAAGGTCTGCCTCTCAACACTTATGGCGCACTCGTTCCTCGAAGATTTTAATTACCAACACACAGCGAGTAATCAAAGAGAGACAGGCTCAATACATCGGCCGAGAATCTCTTCCAAGATCTCATGCTCAATGTATTGGATGGCCACAAACGATTGACTCAATTCAATCAAGAGAATGGGTAAAATTTCGTTCTCAATCACAGAACGAGTAAACCTCAGCTCTGATACCACTGTAAGAAACAAAACACACAAACTGGAAACAAACTTCAACAATATATTAATGAATTTCTCAAGGAATGATGTACAATGTGTACACATATAAATACATCAAGAAACTATTGAATCAGTTCCCTAGGTTTCTTAGACTATAATAACCGATTACCTAACACAAACTAACCCAAGGATTATTTTCCTAACAACTACAAAAAATAAGAGAGAGAATGAATCAGTCTTAGTAAAAACTTTCACAAAATACTCAACACACAATAAGGAAATGAATATTTTCGCCCAATGGAGAGCTACCATGAAGAGTGCGGGAATGCTTTCCTCCAAATTCAAGCTCCATACCTCGATCTAACCCTCATTCAAACCTAAAATTTGACAATAAAAGGAGATACAATAAAATGAGAGTCACAGTAGGGAAACGAAAAGCTAACAAAAATCACCTAGTTCAAATAAAATGTAGAGAATCCTGAGAGCTAGTTGCATCTCAGAATTGTATACCATGCTCTATTATACAATTAAAATCCAATGCATACATGAATCTTAAGACAATCTTAAGGAAGGAATTCTCCAAATTATATTACTCAGCTCCTAAGTGAAAATTCACGAAGATTAACACACTGAGCATCCAAAGAAAAAGGTGGAAGATAAAAATAAAATTATTTTACACTATCTTCTTTCTTTATTTTTTTCTTTTACTATATTCCTAAATATTCAGGTGAGTGTTACATATAATCATGAGGTTATAGGCATTATAAGGAGGGGCTCACCAATGGAAGTCACTTTGGGGAATTAAACTTCTTACCTGATGTGTAGGTTTGACCAAA
The DNA here is from genome assembly GCA_034641835.2 of Pinus albicaulis. Taxonomy (NCBI): domain Eukaryota; kingdom Viridiplantae; phylum Streptophyta; class Pinopsida; order Pinales; family Pinaceae; genus Pinus; species Pinus albicaulis. The sequence goes on along the minus strand of CM076580.1, from coordinate 1,180,555,335 downwards.
GCCTAACACAATCTTGGTGATAAGAATTTCATTGTGGGTTGGTAGATGAATAACCAATAAGCAAGTTTGCCCCAAAATCTTCATATGTGTGTGTGTGTGTGTGTGTGTGTGTGTGTGTGTGCGCGCGCGCGCGTAGGTTTGACTAAAGCCTAACACAATCTTGGTGATATGCATTTCATTGTGGGTAGATGACCAACCAAACTTGCTCCAATATATATATATATATATATATATATATATATATATATATATATATATATATATATATATATATATATATATACATATATTATTTAATATATATTATAATATTATAATAAGAAATTAGAAAATTTGAAGTATTTAAATGTTGAATCATAATTTAATATGGTCAAATATTTTTAAGCATGGTCAATTATATTAATCATAGTCAAGATAGTTCAGAATAAACAAATATGGTTAACCACTATTAATTAAAAATCAATTTTAGACATCAATTATTAACTATAATCAAATAGGCATAGTCTAACGTATAGACAAAATGATCATTTTCACAATATTGTTTCTTTTCAAATTTTGAGTTTACGTTGTCTAAATTTTTTTAGTTTAAGTTGTTTAATCTATATAATTGGAGTGCTGAGGTTTTTCAGATTGTTGAATCTATTTATGCATTCAATGTATTTTAAGTTTGAATCCATTTATGCATTCAAAAATGTATTTTATGTAACAAAAACTATCATTATTGTTTAAAAATATATCATCTCATTAAAGTGAAAATGTCTATTTCTTCTATAAATTAAACTAAGCTTATTTAAATATATATGATGCTAATTAATCTTAAATAATCATGATTCATTATCAATTATATAAAAAAATCTATCAAAATCAAACATGATTCATATTAATTATGACTCACTATAACAACAAACATGATTGTTAATAAAATATAATATATAGTCATCCATCCTCAATTATAATCAATTATAAACAAATATAATTAATTTTAAATAATCCATTAAAAAACAAATATCTATAAAGTAATATGACAAAAAGTTAACATGTTCAATAAAAAGTAAACATAATCAAATATGGTTAATAAAAATAAATTTAATGAGATTTAATTAACATAAACTAATTATTATAATCATAATTAATAAAAAATATAATCGATTATAATTAAATATAATTAATAGTATTTATATTTATAATTAAATTAAACCAATCATCATCCACCATAATTAATCCCAATAATCTTAATCAATAATAACTAAATGTAATAACAAATTTATATTAACAAATAACCCAACAATAAACGAATAATACCAAAAATTCTCAATCAACCATAAATACCTTTTACTTTAAAACCTATTCAAAAGTTAACATAGACTGACCAACACCATTAGATCTCAACTCCTTCATTTAGATATTATATAATAGCTTGAATATAACGATTCTTAAAATGCGGAATAAATACTAAAAGAATAAAAAAATAAAAAATTCAATTACCAATAGATCATACCTCCAGCCATTGATGGCTCACAATATATTTTGTATGCAAAACTTCAGGCTGCTTCACTATATAAAAAACTTTTCAACATGCGGAGCAGGCACTTGTGCATTCCAGTCCAGCGTGGGGTTTGGCAGGCAAACAAAATCTTTCGAGAACATCGAAACTGATTTTCGAGTGCAGCTATTGAGCAGAGATTGATGCTACCCTCACACGCATGCGGCCTTTTGATCCAACTCAATGCAAAACCAATAAACAATTAAAGCCAATGCTTGATCAGTTTCCGGGTCCGGTAGTAAATACATGATGTAACTATTTCATTCCTTTCGCTGCCATAAGTGATTGGGCTTACGGAGCCCAAGCCCCTTCTCCTGAATGGTGGGACTCCGGGACTAACTTCACACAAGAAAAAAATTAAAAGAATACAGGAAATCTGAAGGCACTTCCAAGCTCTGCTCACTCTAGCTTGATGGTGTAAAACTGAAGGGGATTGATTTGGTGAGCTTTGGGACCAAACAAAAATATTTATAGCCAAGCTTCCATCAAGCTTCTCTTGGCTATGTGTCAAGTGTTCCAAAAATCATGGTAGAGAACTGCAGTGGGAGTAATGGACCACTTTAGAAGCTCTCAATAAGAAATTAATTAACTACAGTTGATTTCTATAATTTAAGGAAATTACTGCAGTTGGTTTCCATAAATTAAGGAAATCACTGCAGTTGGTTTCTAGAAATAATTACTGCAGTTATTTCCAGAAATCGGCGCGTTGGGACCTTAACATTCTCCCACTTGGTCCATACTTCCAATATTAATATCTCATCTTAAAACCCATTGATAATCTGTATTAAGTAATAGATACATGAATCATGGCGAAAAGTCCTCTAATGACGAGTATTATCTTCCATGTATTACTATGTATTTATTTCTATTAAAATTTATGTGGCAACAATTTCTTAATGAATAAACCCTATGTTAATTATAGGTCCTACATAGATGAATTCTCTCAAATCAAATTAAGGTGCACATAAATATGAGAAAAACATCACAATAATTAAGAATTTCATTAAAAATAACATTGTTCATACAATGAGAAACTATATAATGGAACCAAGTCCCATATTCATTACATGATCCTTGAATTTAAACGGTGGCATGCCCTTAGTAAAAGGATCAGCGATCATCAACTTAGTGCTAACGTGCTCAATAACCACTTTATTTTCTTTAGCACATTCCCTTATAGCTAAATACTTAATGTCGATGTGTTTATTTCGACTCTCACTTTTTTTGTTCTTATCCATAAAAACAACAGCTAAATTGTCGCAATATATTCTCAATGGCTTAGAGATAGAATCCATAATTCAAAGCCCAAAAATGAAACTCTTAAGCCATACACCATTTAAAGTAGCCTCAAAATAGGAGACGAACTCGGCTTCCATAGTGGAAGCGACAATCAAGGTCTGCTTGGCACTCCTCCATGATACAACTCCACCGGCCATCATAAAAATGTATGCTGATGTTGACTTGCATGAATCGACACATCCAACAAAGTCAGAATCTGAGTAGCCAATTACATCCAAATTGTTCGTCCGTCTATACATAAGAATTTAGTTTTTTGCTTCCCTGAAGGTACCTCATTACTTTATTTGAAGCTCTCCAGTGGTCTAAACCTGGATCACTATGATATCATCCCAACATTCCCACAAAAAATGCAATGTCAAGTCTTGTGCAGACTTGAGCATACATTAGGCTTTCGAAAACAGAAGCATATGGAATGTTCTTCATTTTTTCCCTTTCAAAGTCGTTCTTCGGACATTGGTTCAAACTGAACCTATCACCCTTCACAATGGGAGCGACACTTGGTGAACAATCCTTCATCCGAAATCTCTCTAAAATTTTATTAATATAGGTTTCCTAAGACAGACCCAAGATGCCTCGAAATCTGTCTCTATGGATCTTAATGCCAATGAAATAAGATGCCTCACCCATATCCTTCATATTGAAATTTTTAGAGAGGAATTGTTTCACCTCATGCAGCAAACCCTTATCATTGGTTGCTAGCAAAATGTCATCCACATATAAAATAAGAAAACAGATTTGACTCCCACTGACTTTCAAGTATATACATTCATCCATAATGTTTTCTACAAAACTGAAAGAAGAAATTACATTATGAAATTTCAAATACCATTGGCGGGATGCTTGTTTTAAACCGTATAATGATTTCTTGAGCCTGCAAACCAATTGCTCACCATCACTAGAGGAGAATCCTTCAGGTTGTTTCATGAAAACCTCCTCCTCTATATCTCCATTGAGAAATTCCGTTTTCACATCCATTTGGTGCAAATCCAAGTCAAAATGGGCTACTAATGCCATAATAACATGCAAGGAATCTTTCTTAGATACAGGTGAGAAAGTCTCCGTGTAATCGATTCCTTCTTTATGAGTGAATCCCTTCGCAACAAGTCTTGCCTTGTATCTCTCAATGTTTCCCAATGAGTCTTTCTTAGTCTTAAAGACCCATTTATATCCAATGGCTTTTACACCATTAGGCAAATCAACAAGATCTCAGAATTCGTTACACGTCATAGAATTCATTTCTTCTTTCATGGCATCGTACCATAATTTTGATTCTTTGCAACTCATGGCTTGTGAAAAAGACTCGTGATCATTTTCATCTCCAATGTTGTAGTCAGATTCTTGCAGATACACAACATAATCATCAGGAATTTCTGATCTCTTTGGTATAGTAGATCTTCTTAATGTTGTACCACTATCTTCCTAAGAAGTATGTGGTTCAACTCGTTGTTCAAAAATTCTTGGCAATTCTTGAACTATCTGATCTACTGGAATGTCGTTAGCAGCTTGTGGAACTTCAACAATTGGTTGTTCAACACCAGTTTGTACTTGAGGGGTGCTATGAACAATAACCAATCTATCACTTGAGGTGGAAGGTTGAGATTCTAAATGATCCTTCTTAGAAACTATGTTCCTGGTTTGATCGCTCCCACTGATCAAGTCATTTTCAAGAAACTTTGCATTTCTTCATTCCACAATCCTAGTGTTGCGAGATGGACAGTAAAATATGTAATCTTTAGACCTTATAGCATATCCAATGAAATACCCACTAATGGTCCTTGGGTCCAGCTTCTTCTCTTGTGGATTATATATTCTCACTTCAGACGAGCATCCCCAAACGTGCATATGTCACAAACTCAGTTTCCAACCTTTCCATAATTCAAATGGCGTTTTAGGAACAGCCTTGGTTGGAACTCCATTTAATTTTTACATTGTCGTCTTAAGTGCTTCAGTCCACAAGGATTTAGGAATATTGGAGCTGCTAAGCATACTCCACACCATGTCCAACAATGTTCAGTTTCTTCTTTCTGCTACACCATTCTGGTCGGGTGAACCAGGCATGGTGTATTGGGAAAAAATCCCATGCTCTTGAAGAAATTTTGTGAATGGCGCAATTGCTTATCCATCTTCTGTGTATCTACCATAATATTCTCCACCTCTATCTTATCTCACAATTTTAATTTTCTTGCCGCATTGTTTCTCTACTTCAGCCTTAAAGATCTTAAAGGCATCTAATGCTTCGCTCTTTTTATGAAGCATGTAGAGATACATATATCATAAGTAATCATCTATAAAAGAGATGAAGTATTTCTGACCATGTGAGTCCATGTCTGGACTACATATATCAGTATGTATGATCTCTAATATGTCCGAACTCCTATTGGCACCTTTCTTTGACTTGTTGGTCTGCTTTCCCTTTATGCAGTCCACACAAGTCTCAAAATCTAGAGCATTAAGTACCCCTTCATTTACCAATATTTTAATTATTTCTATGGAGATAGGACCTAGTCTCCGGTGCCGTAATTTAGAGAAATTTTCATTAATAACACATCTTTTAGTGCTAGTGTGAACATGCATTAAATCATAAGTGACATTGTTTTGTAAATTGATGTAGAAAATACCATTAGACAAAATACCATTCCCAACACATTTAGATTTATAAAATAAACTGAAGGATGTTTCTGAAAAGTTAAAGGAATATCCAAAAGGTACAAGCCTTGAAACTTGAATCAAGTTTCTAGAAAAACTTGGTACATAAAAGGTCTTTTCTAATTCTAAAACAAAGCCACTACTTAAAGTTAAATAGCATGTTCCTATAGCTTCCACATGCGAGCCCATCTTGTTTCCTGATAAGATGCTTTGGTCACTTCCCACTGGCTTCCTTAGGTTTTGCAAACCCTGCAAGGAATTTGAAATGTGAATTGTTGATCCAAAATCAATCCACCAAGTGTTAATATTGACATTAACCATATTACATTCATAACAAAGAAACGAGATTGGATTACCTTTGTCCACAAACCATTTCTGAAATTTGGCGCATTCCTTCTTCATGTGTCCCTTCTTTTTACAGAAGAAACACTTGGAATCCTTCTTGTTATCAGCTTGAGGAGGTATTTTACCTTTCCCTTTCCGATTGGCTTGAGATTTGCACTTTCCTCGTGTTGCCAGCATTGCACTTTCTCCCATTTCCATCACCAGTCTCTCTTCCTCTTGAACACACATGGTCATGAGTTCATTAATTGACCATTTATCCTTATGTGTGTTGTATGAGATTTTGAAGGGTCTGTATTGGTGCGGAAGGGTGTTCAAGATGTAGTGCACCAGGAAAGACTCTGATATTTCAACCTCGAGTTTCTTCAATTGAGCCATAGTGTCCCTCATTTTCATGATGTGCTCGCGCAAACCTTTTACACTGGTGAGCCTTAGGGATGAGAACTTCATGATTAGGGTGCTTTCTAGTGGTTTATCTGAAGTGACGAATTTATCATCAATTTCTTTCAGCAAGTCTCAGACCTTTTCATGTTGTTCAACGAAACCACGAATACTAGCTGAAATTTTAGTCTTAATGAACATCATGCTTAGGCGATTAGATCGTTCTCATTGTTCATAAAGCGTGATGTCCGCTGCAGTGCTGGTATTATTGAGTGACGGTGGTTCATCTTTCCTAATAACATAGTCTATGTCCATCCACCCCAAATGAAGGAGAACTCTCTCCTTCTAGACCTTATAGTTATCTCCTTTAAGTTCAGGGATATCAGTATGAATTTCAAAGAAATTTGCAGGTTGTACAACTGCATAAAATTAAAGATCACATGTTTATGTTAAAATTGAGGCCTAAATAAAATTTCATGCTTTACCAATGTAAATCATGCTTAAAATTGAATCTAATGACATAAAAATTGTCTGTGGACTAAATTTTCAATTCAAGCAGATTCAGTTATTCTTTATGATAGAATTTATCAAATTTTTCACTTAATTCATAATTCTAAGGGTATATTATGGTTATAATTTGATATAAATTCTATCTTAGTTTTGAACTTTATGATAAAACTATTAATTTATAACTCCTGTGGGTAAGTTATGAATATTTCATCCTAATTAATTATATAAATATAACAAAAATTCCTGTGGAATAAAATTTATTACATTTAATATAATTAATTACAATTAATGTCTAAATATTTTTTATGTGATCCTAATCAGTCATAATACATAATTTTATTTAATTAGAGATGCTGTGGCTATTCTCTAATCAATCAAAATTATATGGGTCACTAGACATTATTTACATAAAAATTAATTTGATATGAGAATAATGATAATTTGCATAAATAAAACTATAAAATTTATGCATAACATTTAACGATTGGTCTCGTATACTCATCCAAAATAGCATGTTTTAATTAGAACTGAAATAATTAATTCATGCAAATTAAATACGAGCATATTTTCCAAATTGCATATAATTAAACTAAATAAATATTATAAGCATAAAAATTGAGCAGAAATTAGACATATTTCCAAATAAATGCTTTAATTCAAAAAATTCTCAAAATATGACATTTTAGCCAAAATATGTCTATAACCACCAAGGCAGAGATAAAAAATGCTCCGATACCAAATAATAGCTTGAAAATAACGATTCTTAAAATGTGAAATAAATACTAAAAGAATCGAAAAATAAAAACTTCAATGACCAATAGATCGTACCTCATGGCTCACAATATATTTTGTATGCAAAAATTCAGGTTGCTTCACTATATAAAAAACTTTTCAGCATGCGGAGTAGACACTTGTGCATTCCAGTCTAGCGCGGGGTTTGACAGGCGAACGGAAGCTTCCGAGAACGTCGAAACTGATTTTTGAGTGCAGCTATTGAGTAGGGATTGATGCTACCCTCACACACACACAGCCTTTTGATCCAACTCAATGCAAAACCAATAAACAATTAAAGCCAGTGCTTGATCAGTTTTCGGGTCCGGTAGTAAATACATGATGTGACTTTTTCATTCCTTTCGTTGTCATAAGCGATTGGGCTTACAGAGCCCAAGCCCCTTCTCCTGAATGGTGGACTCCGGGACTAAATTCACACAAGCAAACCATTAAAAGAATATAGAAAATCTGAAAGCACTTCCAAGCTCTGCTCACTCTAGCTTGATGATGTAAAATTGAAGGGGATTGAGTAGGTGAGCTTGGGGACCAAACAGAAATATTTATAGCCAAGCTTCCATCAAACTTCTGTTGACTACGTGTCAAGTGTTCTACAAATCATGGTAGAGAACCGCAGTGGGAGTAATGGACCACTTCAGAAGCTCTCAACAAGAAATTAATTAACTGCAATTGATTTCCGTAATTTAAGGAAATCACTGCAGTTGGTTTCCATAAATTAATTAAGGAAATCACTGCAGTTGGTTTGAAAAATAATTACTATAGTTATTTCCAGAAATAGACGCGTTCTAAGGTTAACATTATATATATAATATTTCTTTTATATATTATCTATTTTATAAAATAACAACTATCATATAAGATCGAAACAAATTGTTTCTATAATTAGAGCCGAAAATGGATAGAGAGAGTGTTGAAATTCCTGAAAAGTACGTAGATATGTTGATGCAAGAAATTGCATATGATCCCGTTAGACTACCGCCTACTGAAGACCCCTCTCAGATTCTCTACAACCGAGGGACGTTGGAGAATATTTGGGATGCCAAGCACGGAGCCCTTAACCCATTCACCCGCCAACCCTTCGACATTAGCAATGTTATACCCCAGACTTAGCTGAGACAAGAAATGCGACGACACATACTGAACAACTCAAGCCGAACCCAAAGTTTAGATGTCATTCCCGACTATACTCAAGTCTTGAGCGAAACAGACATGAAAAATTTCATGATGGAATTGATTTCGGTTTATCAATGTCTTGTAAATGCTGATAAGGAAAATAGAGACATGCAGGCAGAGCATTATTGGAAGGAAAATAGAGACATGCAGGCAGAGCATTATTGGAAAGTTTTGTGGCAGAAATTTAATCTGCTCCGTCTTTATTGCCAATCCCGACCTGAAAATAGAAATGTGTTTTGTTCGATCGGAGGATACGAATACTTGTCGGGGATAGTAAATGGGCAGTTCTGTTATTTATGCTGTTACCACCTCTCTTCATGCGATGTTTTGAAAGAAGTGTGCAGGCTCGTGGATCTCATCGGTTTCGAGGATACTGTTCGGGATTTCTACCGCTTTATGTTGCCTTGTATCGCGATGTGATCATTTGAAGATCCAGGGCATGGTTTTAAGAATTTATCGTCGGATGTTTTACCACTTGAACATTGAAAATATTGTTCTAGGCTCAACCATTTCAACCATTTCTGTTCTTATACAGTCCACGTCACTCTGTATACATTAGCGCGTGAGAATTTGAGCGATATATCTAATGAAGACCTCTACAACGGAATGGCAATCCTAAAGGCTGCCTGGATGAAAAATCAAATGTGTCGCATCAACTCAAATTTTGATTACGTTGGCGTTCTAGTTAATTCAGTAACTCTTTGCATCTCTCGTTTGCATTATTTGAAATTTATAAATAAAATAAAAATATATATATTAGCAACATTATATAACTCAACTCTATATATATATATATATATATATATATAGATACGAAGTTAATAAATTGAATTAACTTGAATATATCTTTTTTGTCCTTTATTATCCTATAACAGTGTTCTCATTAATATGTTTAATTTGAATGTATATTTTTTCATCATTCTTTTTTAAATGTTGTTATCTCTTTTGCCTATTATAAAAAATAAAAAAATACTTTTATAAATATATATATAAAGTATTAAAGAACAATTAAAATTTATAAATCAAAGTGAGAAAATTTCAACAATACATGAAAGGATAAACTTAACGGTGTGTTGTGTCTCTGAAAATATTAGTACTCTTATTCGTAATCGCAATTAGTAGGATTATGGGATTATGTTTAAGAAGTTTTACTTGATGAATGGTAACGTTAAAACTTTTATTTACAAATGATGCTAATCCCAACAATGTAATCATTTTTGGTGAGAGTCACGTACATGTTTTATGTGCATGTATAGTATGAGAAACTCTAATTCTATAAAACATATATTATGAACAAATCTTAGAAACTTAATACTATAAACTCAAATATTATAAAAACGTACTAATATAAAAAACCAAAATATTATAATCCTTAATATTGTAAATCTTTACTATTATAAACAAGTACCAATATTATAACTGAAATGTTATAAATCCAAATATTTTACATCGTTTATTATAAAATCTAATGTTATAAAATGTTAAACACCAATATTATAAGTGAAATATTATAAACCCAATGTTATAAACCCAAATATTAAACATCATTTATTATAAAATCCAATGTTATAAAATGTTAAACACCAATATTATAAGTGAAATATTATAAATCCAATGTTATAAACTCAAATATTCAACTCAAATTACTTGTTATTTGCCGGAAGAAACTTTGATAATCGGGAGATAACTTAGAGAGAGAATTCTATCATATCACCTGAAGATAGTTCATGTATCCCCAGGTCCCATTCTTACCAGCAGTGAATCCTTTTGTTATAGGAGTGACCAAGTATATCTCCTACGTGATATACCTCTTTTTGGTGGTGGAGTATATCTCTCTCTGGTGGTGAAGAATTTGAACCCTAATTTATGCAGTGGCCCCTCTGTGATATCTATCTTTGGTGGATATATATCCTTTTGAACATATGTGGTGTTCTCTATGTGTTATGTCTCTTCGGTGGTGATACATCTGTTACATAAGGCGATTTGCGCAATGGTTTTTAAGGTTCAGCTCTACAAACTTCAGCCCTTGTAGGGCATCAACTTTGAAGGAGAACTCACATATTTCTAAAATTTCTCCATAATCTCTGTGGAAAATAAGTAGGGAATCAAGTTCAAGCAATAGTGGTTAAACACATTCTGTAGCTCATATCATATCTATTTTTCTGCAGTGCAGTGATTTGGTACAATACCTCTGGTGTAGCGTCGCATCAGTTCTGGATACATCCTCTGAGATTCTGGCTCACAACAAGTTCTTTTAAACTTCAATTTTGGGACAATAGGAGCAAGAAAAATTAAAAACAAAATCTCAAATTGAACAACCTGTCTCACGAAAGCAATAATGGTCGAAAATATACTTGAGCATAAACACACACTCATTCGTGTCAAGGTAAGTTGTCATGAACATAAATTGGATATACTCAAGGAAACAAGAATATATCCTAAAAGGAACAAGAATATTTATAAATGAAGTTCTCATTCTTGAAGACCAATCTTAACTTAGGAAAGAAGTCCAAAAGGTTAAGGATGCAAGAAAAGCCGGCAATCATTAGGAATAGGAAAACTATTATTAGAGATAGAGTCTCAAGCACGAGTGATAAATAGGGATTTGCATCACTCTGAATCCCCTTCTGAAAATTTTGTGGATTTCCATGGCGTAAAGGTCATATGTGAAGTTGGATCCCGAGTGTATTGACCTTATTCTCTTAGTTGAAACATGGGAGCATGATGAATGTAGGGTCCCTCACCTCGAAGGTTTCACTCTTTGTTCTGGTTGGAATAAGAAATCCTCTCGGAGGGGTTTTGGTGGTATAACATGCTATATAAGAAACAATTTTTCCTCTCACATCCGACTTCATAAAATCGACCCCTTCAATCAATACATTTGGATCGAAAATGATTCTACCACCAATACGATATTTCTTGCAATCTACTATTTCGCTCCCATCAACTCCACATCCTATAAGAAGAAAAACATAGATAAGAATTATCCTTATCTCCACAAACTTACCTAGATAAGAAGTATCCTTATCTCCACAAACTTCTCAATTTGGCTGTAATGCATGGCTTCCCTCGGCTTTGTATGCAAAGCCTTATTGTGCCTATATTTAAAAATGGGGACAAGAGTGTTCCTTCCAACTACAAGAACATTATGGTTAGCCATATCATGGCCAAGCTTTATGGGCTCATTTTGGAGAAGAAGCTTAGCCTTTGGCTTGAAAGCCAAGGAAAAAAAGTTAAAGGACAAGCTGGTTTTAGGAAACATCACTCAACTATTAACCATCTGGTCACTCTTAGAATCATTGCGGAGGAATTTCATAATAGTAAAGTCGAACTCTTTTGTTGCTTTGTGGACTTTAGAAAAGCTTTCGACACTATCCCTCAAGATAAACTTTGGGAAAGACTTAAAGATATCATGGTCCCTCCTAAGCTCAGGATTGATGTGATCTGTCTCTATGAGACCGTCACTGCCAAGCTTAAGACCAACGAGGGGTGGTCTAAAGACATTAAATGCAATATTAGAGTTAAGCAAGGGTTTCCCCTATCCCCTAGCCTTTTTGGCATATACATCGATAAGCTAGAGAAGCGTCTGGAATCTGTGGGGTGCAAAGGCACCAAGCTTGTTAGGGTTCTCATTACTCTTCTCCTCTATGCCGATGATATTGTTGTTCTTGAAAAAAACCGTGATGACCTTGACAAGCATCTCCATATTCTCCATGACTACTGCTCCAAGATGGGTATGATAGTTAATAACGACAAGACTAAAGTCATGATCATTAAATCCAAAAATATCACCCATGGTAGATTCATGTATAATAACCAGTTCTTAGAGCATGTTTCTTCTTATAAGTATTTGGGAAATGACTTCTCTCATCATCTCAACTAGAATTATAGCATCGAGAAAAGTATTATTGGGGGAAAGAAATATTATTATGAGCTTGAAAACAATTGTAAGTCAGTCATTATTTACATTTCGAGTAAAAATAGGTTCCTCTTTGAGAACATTGTCACCCCTATTGTCTTATACGGATGTGAATTTTGGGGTTGCAATATTTCTAGAGTGTCCTAGAGGAAGACTTATATGATTCAAAATAGATTCATAACCTACAACCTTAATATCAAGCGAAATACTCCCTATCCTATCCTGTTGATTGAATTTGGTTTTCCCCCCATTGAAAGTACAAATATGTTTATAAATCTTATGTATAAGAAGAATCTTGACAACATGGAATAAAAAATGCTCCATAAAATTTCTTCTAACTGTAGTTAAAACCCTCACCTTCGCCTCAAGCACAGGTGGCATAAGAATGCCCAGTCCTGTCTTAACCATTGGGGAATTAAGGAGGAGTTCAATATGGGAAGCAAAGATAATATCAAAAATACTATTTCCTCCAAGTTTAAGGACAAGCTGTGGGAGGATCATGAGTTGGAGGGTAAAAGGAAGCTAAGATATTATAAGGAAGTGATCAACCCCACCCATGATAATTAGATTTATCTCTCTGTGTTGTCCAACACTAAGAAAAAAATGAACATTGCTATGCCAAAAACTAATTCCCATGAGCTTCGGAGTGAGACGGGGTAGTGGTCTATTCCCAAGACCCCTTGAACAATAGAATCTGTCAGAAATGCGATTCTAAGAAGGTGTAAGATGAAAAGTGCTTCCTTTTAGACTGCTTGACTCTTACTCACATTCGTTCTCAATTCCATACCATCTGTAACACTTCCATTCTTTTTGACCTATTAAGCCAACCCACCTATAGCGATCTTGGAGCATTTATTTCCCTTCTCTTTGACCATAGAAACAAGATTTTAAAGAATCACACTTAGAGTCTTTCTCCTCTATTAAAGTCTGATAAGCTGTATTGGTCTTAACATATGGTAACCATCATCATCATCATCATAAACTAAATAATATAAACCTCAAATATTATAAACTATTGATACTATGAACCAAATATTATAATCTGGAATGTTATAAACCACATATTATAAATGAAATATTATAAACCCTAATGTTATGAACCAAATACTATAAACTCCAACATCATAAACTAAATATTATAAACCCTAAAGTTATAAGTGAATTTTATAAACCAACATAAAAATAAATCTAAATATTGAACTTGTTATCTTCCTACATTTCATATATGATTTAAAATATTTAGATTTAAAATAAAATTAATATGATTATAGTAATTAATTAAACATAAATAATCACAATTAAACATTCTAAACTATAATTAAATAATAAATATATTTAATTTAAATAAATTAATTTCAAACACTTTTAATTATAAAAAATTATATTTATAATTATTATATTTAATCTTTCTAATAATATTTATATTTTAACATTTATTACCTATTATACTATATTATATTACATATCAACCACATTATTAAATTATATTACATATTATATTATATTATTATGTTAGGTTATTAATAGAAAAAACATATTAAAAGTTAGTAATAATGTGATTAAGAAAATTAATATTAATATAAAAATAAATTGTTATAGAGTACATTATTATATTAATAATATAATTACATATCAATCACATTATTAATTTATATTATATATTATATTATATTAGATTATATTATTAGATTATTAATAGAAAAACATATTAAAAGTGAGTAATAATGTTATTCAGAATATTAATATTAATATAAAAATAAATTGTTGCATGGTATATTATTATATTAATAAAATATTAATGTTAATGTTATAATTAATGCAATATTGATAATATAATAAGTTATTGATACAACTTCTTATTATTATTCATATTTATTATAATAATGATAAATTACTAATAAAAAGATATTATGCCCAATAAATATTAATGTTATATAATTGTTACCAATATATTATTATTATTATTATTATTATAAACTTAATAATATTAATATTACTATAAACTTTAATTATTATTAATATTTCTATAAACTTATTAATAGTATTTTTGGAATAGTTTAATTAATTATTATCATTAATAATTTATTTTATTTATTTTTGGGTTTATTAATTTTATGAATTTATAATATTAAACTTTTGGGTTTATTACTCTCTTAAGTTTAAAATATTAATTTTTTTTTTCTAAGTAACTTTAAATATATTAAAGAAACATATAGTACAGCAAGTTCATGGCCTACAGAGGCGACATACCATCAGTGAAATAGCAAAAATTGAGCCGCCCACAAGGGGAAACCAGCCCGAGCAATGTTTTTAAGCTGCCTCTACAGAGGAAACGAGCTATGGCATACAAAAACTTGTTACAACCAGAAACAACAAAAATGACATAAAGACTGAACATAGTTGCTTGGGCAAAGTTAATAGCACTAGAGACCATAATCCTCCGAGGTCGGTTCTTATTCAATCCTACACCAGTAGCCATCATCGTCGTCAGGAACAGGGCATCTTTGAATTGTTGCTACACCTGCTTCGCTACCCCCATCCTGCAAGCCAATGTCCTGGAGGATACTAGAACTACAGTCGCCAGCTTTACGTGAGGTGCCTTTTTCCACAGGCTGAGGGGCTTGCGCAACATTAGGGGGGGCTGACAAGTTAACAGGATGCGAAAGAGGGGGGGGGCATGGATTTCCCCAAGGATTTCCTTAAACGAAACAGAGACCGTCGCAATGACCAAGGGGCGATTAGAATTGCACTGAAAGTGAAAGATGGAGGTGGACGGGTTATGAAGAGAAGAAGAGACAGCAGGATGGGATTTTGGAGGTGAAAGAGAAGCATAGGCACCATGCCTGGGGGAGGAGGTGAGTTGACGCCCACGGCCCCTCCCACGTTGACTCCGCGTTGGAGGATAGCAACCACGGAGGCTCTCTGACGAAGACGACGAAGGGCTGGAGGAAGGGGAGCAATGCCGACTGGATGTGTGAGCTCTGGAACTGCCCTGCCTGCATCTCAAACGGTGCCTGAGCCTCGGCATGGTAGCACTAAGACGAAAGGAGAAAGTTGAATTGACAGGAGGCGGCAGAGGGGGAGAGGATGAATTGAGACCAAGTAGAGAAGCGAAATGCAGGGGGCAGAAGGGGCTATGCAAGAAATGGAAACCAGGGAGGAAATTGACACAGCAACCCAGATAGCAACGCCTGCCAAGGGAGGTGCGGAAGCTGGGCAAGTCAGCCTCCGGAGAGAAACTGGACCCAACAGGCAGGAATTGCATCGACATGGAGACCACTAGCTCGCATTGAAACCAAGGCAAGAACCCTGAAGCCAAATTGAAATACAGGGACGAAGAACCAGAAGAATTCATTTTGAACAGCCTACCACCTCGACCTCCCCACTGGCATAAATGTCGTTCAGGGTGACGGACCGGGGTATTAAATACTCCAAGGCCTATTAACTGCGGCCTGCCGGTGGCCATGTGGCCATGCCACGCGTAGTCCCACAGGCAAGCCGCCATCCCGTCAACTGTTGCCACCCGCATTCGGGGTTAAAATATTAATTATTAATATTTATTAATCTCTTGTATTTTTCATACTAAATTTTTGAGTTTGTTGATTCTTTAAATTTATATTATACTACATATTATATTAAGTTATTCATAACAAAAACATATGAAAAAATAGTAATAATGTTATTAATAATATTAATATTAATAAAAATAAATATATTATTACAATAATAAAATAATTTTGTTATAATTAATGGAATATTGTTAATAAATTAAAATTTTATTTAACACACACACACACACACAAGCATAATACTATAATATACTATAATATATTTTTATTCAATATATAATATATACTATAATATACTATAATATACTATAATATATTTTAGTTCAATATATAGTCTATATTATTAATATAGACCAAGAAAATATATAAAATATATTGACACTTATATTAATAAACAAATAATTATTATTAACAATAACATAATGGTAGAGATAAATACATATTATTAGTAATAATTAAATTTTATTATTATGTCATATGTGAATTATATTTTAGTTTTAAATATGACTTTTAATATATTACAAAAAGTATATGGTCATCCATGGTCAACCAATATATAAAATAAATAATGGTCTATAATGGTGAATAATGGTCTACTATGGTCCAATTTCACATTGTGACATATATTATCTCTATATGAAAATGAACCATGCTCAACCCTGGTCCAACGTCACATTATAATGAATTTTGTATTGATATGAAAATTGATCATGGTCAAGCATGAGTAACCATGTCTAATGGTCACATTGTGACAAGGGCTCTCTCAACATAAAAATTAACCATGGTCAACCATGTTTACTTTAGGGTTTATAATATTTATGTTATAAATATATACATTGGGTTTATAATATTAATCCCTCAAGTTTAATATTATTTGCTTGGGATCACAATCCCTTGGGTTTTTATTATTAATGATTTGGGTTTATTATTAGCTTGGGTTTATTCCTAGGTTTCAATATTATTCCTTGGGTGTAATTTTGCTCCCTTGGGTTTATAATCCTTTGGGTTTTTAGTATTTATCTGTCAGGTTTATTATTTCCTTGAGTTCATAATATCAATCATGGTCAACATGGTTAGCCATAGTCAATCATGGTCAGCCATGCTCAACCATGCTCGAAATTTTTTGATAAAATCAATAATGGTGAGCCATGGTCCAACATTTCATTTTGACAAAAATTGTCTCCATACGAAAATCAATCATGGTCCAATGTTGCACTTGACACAGATTGTCTCAATATTAAAATCAACCATGGTCAACCGTGTTTATTTAAGATTTATAATATTTATTTTAGTGTTTATATACCTTGGGTTTATAATAGTAATGTCTTGGGTTCAATATTATTGCATAGGGTTCATAATTCCTTGTGGTTTTAGTATTTATCCCATGGGTTTATTGTTTCCTTGGGTTTATAAAATGAGTCCCCTAGGATTATTAATCTAAGGATTGAATCATGGTAAAGCATCGTCCAACCTCACATTCTGACAAAGATTTTCCAAATATGAAAATCACCCATGGTCAAGCATCGAAAAACATGTTTATCTATGGGTTTACAATATTTATCTTAGGGTTTATATACCTTGGCTTTATATTGTTGTCTTCGGTTGAATGTCATTCGCTAGGGTGTATAATCCATTGGGTTTTTAGTATTATTGAATTGTTTTTATTATTCCCTTATCTTTAAAATATAAATCTTGTTGAGCGAGTCAATCATGGTCAACCACGGTCAAACATGGGCTCTCTCAACATGAAAATGAACAATGGTCAACCATGCTTATTTTAGGTTTTATAATATTTATGTTATAAATAAATACCTCGGGTTTATAATATTAATCCTTGTGGCTTAATATTTTTTTTGGGGCTCACAATCCATTGGTTTTAGTATTAATCATTTGGGTTTATTATTTGATTGGGATTAATCCTATGGTTAAATATTATTCCTTGGGTTTAATATTGTTCCCTTGTGTTTATAATCCTTTGGTTTTTTAGTATTTATCTCTCAGGTTTATTATTCTCTTGGGTTCATAATATCAATCATGGTCAACACGGTCAGCCATAGTCAATCATGGTCAGCCATGGTCAACCATGCTTGACCATTTTTTATATAATACATCATGGTGAGCCATGGTCCACCATTTCATTACGACAAAAATTGTCTCCATATGAAAATAAATCATGGTCAAGTGTGGTCAGCAATGGTCCAACATTGCACTATGATATGGATTAACTCAATATAAAAATAAACAATGGTCAACTGTGTTTATTTTAGGGTTTATAATATTTATTTTAGTGTTTATATACATTGGGTTCGTAATATTAATGCCTTCGGTTTAATATTATTTCCAAAGGTTGATAATTCCTTAGGGTTTTATTATTTATCCCGTGGGTTTATTATTTCCCTGGGTTTATAAAACCATTCCCCTAGGTTTTTTAATCTAAGGATTGAACCAGGGTAACGCATGATCCAATGTCGCATTGTGACAAATATTGTCCCAATATTAAAATCACCCATGGTCAAGCATGGAAAAACATGTTTATCTAAGGGTTTATAATATTTATCTTAGGGTTTATATACCCTAGATTTATATTGTTGTCTTCGGTTGAATGTTATTCCCTAGGGTTTATAATCCATTGGGCTTTTATTATTATTGCGTTGTGTTTATTATTCCATTTTCTTTAAAATATAAATCTTGTTGAACCGTGGTCAATCATAGTCAACCACGGTAAATGAAGTTCAATATTCATTAGCCATGGTCAATCTTCCCCAAACATTTTCAAGCATGCCCAATTGTGTTATGTGAAATAAATCATGGTCAACCATGGTCCAACGTCGCATGGTGACACATTTTCAGTCAATATGAAAATCAACCTTCATCAACCACGGTCAAATGTCGCACTTTAACAAATATTGTGTGGATATGACAATCAATAATGGTCAAACATGGTCAACCATCATTCTATGTTGCATTGTGACAAGGATTGTCTCAATATGAAAATGAATCATGGTAAACCATGTTTATGTTAGGGTTTATAATATTTATCTTGGGGTTTATATACCTTGGGTTTATAATATATCCTTCAAGGGTTTAATATTATTCCCTTGGGTATATAATCCCTTAGGTTTTTAGTATTAATCCTTTTGGTTTATTATTCCCTTGGGTTTATATTGCCAATCCCTTGGGTTTATTAATCTAATGGTTCTCATTCATAAGGTATAATATTATTCATATTGTTTATAATATTAATCCTTGGGTCTAATATAAATCCCCTTATTTTATAATCATGTTCAACCATGGTCCAGCATCACATTGTAAAAAATATTTTCTCAATATGAAAATCAACCATGGTCTAACGTCACATTGTGACAAAGATTGTCTCCATATGAAAATAAATCATGTTCAACCATGGTGCAACACGCTTTGTTACAAATATTGTCCCAATATGAAAACCAACCATGGTCCAACATCGCATTCTAACAAAGAGTGTTTCAATACGAAATATTTTTCATAGGATCTATAATACTAATCCTACTATTTAATATAAATCCCTTGGTTTATATTTAATATTAATCCTTGGGTCTAATATAAATCTCATTGCTTTATAGTCATAGTCAACCATGGCCCAACGTCACATTTCCACAAATATTTTCTCAATATGAAAATCAACCATGGCCCAACGTCACATTATGACAAATACTATCTCCATATGAAAATTAATGATGGTCAACCATGGTGCCACATCACACTGTGACAAAGATTGTCTCAATATGAAAATCAACAATGGCCAACCATGGTCCAACGTCGCATTCTGATCAAGATTGTCTCAATACGAATTATTATTCTGAAAATATATAATATTAACCCTACTATTTAATATAAATCACTTGGGTTTATAATCATGGTCAACCATGTTCCAATGTCACATTGTGACAAAGATTGTCTCCATATGAAATTCAAGCATTGTCAACGATGGTCAACAATGGCCCAACGTCACATTGTGACAAATATTGTTTCAATATGAAAATAAATCATGGTCAACTATGGACCAACATCGTATTGTGAAAAAAATTGTTTCAATATGAAAATAAAACATGGTCAACCATGGTCCAATGTAGCATTATGACAAATATTGTCTCAATATAAAAATAAACCATGGTAAACCATGATAAACCATGATAAACCATGTTTATTTTAGGGTTTATAATATTTATATTAGGTTTTATATACCTTGGATATATAATATGTATTCCTTGGGTTTAATACTATTCCTTTGGGTTTATAATCTCTATGGTTTTTAGTACTAATATCTTCAGTTTCTTATTCCCTTGGGTTTATAATATCAATCCCTTTGGTTTATTAAACTAACCATTCTTATTCCTAGGGTTTATAATATTCATCCTTGGGATATAATATAAATAATAATCATCAACTATGGTCCAATGTCACATTATGACAAATATTTTCTCAATATGAAAAACAAACATGGTCCAACATTGCGTTGTGACAAATATTTTCTGCATATGAAAATCAATCATTGTAAACCATGGTTAACCATGGTGAAACATCTCATTGTCACAAAGATTGTCTCAATATGAAAATAAACCATGCTCCACCATGGTAAACCATGATAATTCTAGCATTTCTAATATTTATGTTAAGGTTTATTTAACTTTGGTTTATAATATTAATCACTTGGGTGTAGTATTAATCCCTTGGGTTTATAATCCATTGTTTTTTTAGTATTAATCACTTGGGTTTATTAATCGAGTGGTTTGTATTGTGACAAAGATTGTTTCAATATGAAAATCAACCTCGGTTAACCATGGTCCAATGTCGCATTATGACAAAGATTGTCTCAATACAAAAATCAACCACGGTAAACTATGGCCATAAACTATGGCCAACCATGTTTATTTTAGGGTTTATAATATTTAATTTAGGGGTTATATTACTTGGGTGTATAATATTTGTGCCTTGGATTTATAATATTTATCCCTTTGGTTTATATTTATCCCTTGGGTTAATAATTCCTTGGGTGTAAGCCCCAAGGGTTAGCTCAATTGATTGAGTCCTCACTACTAAGTACTTTTCCAATTGGGTGGTCATAGGATCAAATCTCCTTGACACCCTTGGGGTTAGTCCTAGCATGTATGGCCGACGGTTAGACCCCCTCGGGAGGGTCTATCGAGATTTTATGACTGTGGATGTAGCGAGTACATATGTGTATGACCACATTGTGCTCGTGAACCACTCTAAAAAATATTAAAAATAACAAAAACTTGGGTGTATGAATCCCTATCGAATAATATAAATTGAACATATGAATTAGAGGAATTAATAAAACCAATGGATTATTAATATAATAAAAAAAAGGGATTAAATTATAAACTCGAGAAATTATTAATATTGTAAACTCAAGTGACTAATAAACCCAAAATCTTAATATTATAAACTCAAGTAATTAGTAAACCCAGGGGATCAATATTATAAACCTAAAGAATCAAAAAACCCAAGGGATTAAAATATTATAAACCCTAAGATAAATATTATAAACCCAAGATATAAAAACTCTAAGATAAATATTATAAACCTTAAATAAACAAGGTTGAAGATAGTTTACCATGGCTCATTTTCATATTGAGACAATCTTTTTCACAATGCGACATTGGAACATGGTTGACGATGGTTAATTTTCATAATGAAACAATATTTGTCACAATGCAACATTGGAACATGGTTGACAATGCTTGGTTTTCGTATTGAGAAAATCTTTGTCACAATGTAACAGTGGAACATGGTTGACCATGATTATAAACCCAAGGGATTTATATAAAACCATGGGATTAATATTATAAACCCTATTAATATTATTCCATCTTGAAACAATCATTGTTTGAATGTATCGTATTTATAAACCCAAGGGATTAATACTAAAAACCCAAGATATTATAAACCCAAGGGAATAATATTACACCTAAGGGATTAATATTATAAACTCAGGTTATAGAAACCCTAAGATAAATATTTTAAACCCTAAAATTATCATTTTTGACCATGTTTTACGATGGTTGATTTTCATATTGAGAAAATCTTTGGGACAATGCGACATTGCACCATGGTTGACCATGACTGATTTTCATATGCAGAAAATATTTGTCACAAAATTTGACATTGGATCATGGTTGAACATGATTATAAAGAAAGGGGATGTATATTAAACTGAAGGATTAATATTATAAACCCTATGAATAATATTAAACCCCATGAATAAGAATTATTCGATTAATAAACCCAACAGATTGGTATTATAATCCCCAAGGGAATAATAAACCAAAGGGAATAATACTAAAAACCCAAGGGATTGTAAACCTAATGGAATAATATCAAACCCCGGGGATAAATATTATAAACCCAAGATATGCAAACCCTAAGATAAATATTATAAACCTTGAAATAAACATGATTGACCATTGTTTACCATGGCTTATTTTCATATTGAGATGATCTTTGTCACAATGTGACGCTGGGCCATGGTTTACCATTGTTGATTTTCAAATTCAAACAATCTTTGTCACAATGCAATGTTGGACGAAGGTTTGCCATGGTTGAAAATGCTTGATTTTAATATTGAGACAATATTTGTCACAATGTGACATTGGAACATGGTTGACCATGCTTGGCCATGATTATAAACCCAAGGTATTTATATTAAACCGTGGGATTAATACTATAGACACTATGAATAATATTTCGTATTGAGACAACCTTTGTGAGAATGTGACGTTGGAACATGGTTTACCATGTGTGATTTTCATATTGAGACAATATTTGTAATAGTGCGACGTTGCGCCATAGTTGACCATGGTTAACCATTATTGATTTTCATATGTAGATTGTCTTTGTCACAATGCGGCAATGATTAATTTTCATATTGATAAAATCTTTATCAAAGTGTGACGTACGACCATGGTTGATGATGACTATAAACCATGGGGATTTATATTAAAGCCAAGGATTAATATTATAAACTCTTTGAATAATATTATACCCTAGGAATAAGAACCCCTAAATTAATAAACCCAAGGGATTGAAATTATAAACCCAAGAGAATAATAAAACAAAAGAATTAATACTAAAAACCCAAGGGAATGGTATTACACCCAAGGTATAAATATTATAAACCCCAATCTAAATATTAATACAGGAAATTGAATGGATTATAAACACATGGGAAAAATATTTAACCCAAAAGAACAATATTGAACCCTATCGAATAATATATAATGAATGTATGTAAAGTGAACATATAAATGGAAGGGATTAATAAACCCAAGAGATTAAATTATAAACCCAATGGATTAAACAATGAACCCAAGAAATTATTAAAATTATAACCCCAAGGGACTAATAAACCAAAAAATTTAATATTATAAACCCAAGGGATAAATATTATAAACCTAAGTGATCAACAAACCCAAGGGGTCAATATTAAAAACACAAGGGATTAATATTACCAACATAAAGAATTAGAAAACCGAGGGGATTAGTCTTATAAACACAATGGAATAATAAACCCAAGGGATTATTACTATTATAAACACAATGGAACTATAAACCAAATGGATTATTAATATTATAAACCAAATAGATCAATGTTATAAATCCAAAGGATTAATAAAACCAATAGACTATTAATATTATAAACCCATGCAATGAATATTATAAACCCAAAGTATTAATCTTATAAACCCAATGGATTAATCTTATAATCCCTTGAGATTAATAAACCCAAGGGATTAGTATTACGAACCAAAGCGATTATTAATATTATAAACCCAAGGGATCAATAAATCCAATGAACTATTACTAAAACTCAAGGAATTGATAAAACCTACGAATTAATATTTTAAACTGAAGGGATTAATAAATCCAAGGGATTGTTAATATTATAACTCCAAGGGATTATATTATAAACATAATGGTTTAATATTATAAAAAAATTAATTAATAAACCCAAGGGATAGATATTATAAACCAAAGGGGTCAACAAACCAAAGGGATTAATATTAAAAACACAAGGAATTAACAAAACCTAAGAATTAATATTTTAAACCCAAGGGATTAATAAACCCATATGCTTATCGACATTATAAATCTAAGGGATTAATAAAATATAGGGATTTTTAATATTATAAACCAAACATATTAATAAACCCAAGGGATAAACATTATAAACCTAAGAGATCAATAGCCCTACGAATAATTGTCATGAACACAAAAAAAAAATCCATGCAAATGGAAGAGGGTTCGGTGCACAAAGAACCTGCTTATAGCTACCTCTGCCTTTTTCCATCTCTACATGATCACTAATTTTATTTGGTTGCACTGGATACAATGTTTCAGGGATTTCCCTTACTATATATGGCCTTGACATTGCTGTCTTAGATAATAGTACTCCCTTTACCTTTACCCCTTCGCATGGTGGTTTAAGCATCGTCATGGTCTACGTTTGTATTTTACCAGTGTAGGACCATTAAAATTTTACTCTCCACTTACCTTAATATATATATATATAGCTTTTCCATTAATAACTCCATAAATACATTTCGCTCCAACTTGAATTTGACCCAATGCATATGGGGTTTAGGCACAGGTAGGAATAGATTATAGGTATTACATCAATTCTATTTACTCACACATTAATTTATCTCCCTAATGGATCATAGGATAAATGTGCACTGCTTCTTTCTGCACAACATAGGTTAACGTTTACACCCACCTTCTGGAATCCTATCTTGGATGGTATAGCCCAACTATCATTCTATCGCATCCAAGCTCTTGGAGGACCATGTACAACCTCCCTACCTTCGTTAATGTATTTCCAATTGTTCCTCTACCACCCAAGGTACCTCGAAGTCACATGGCTTGTCAGATGCAATGGAGGGTGTAGATGGACCGAGGAAGATTATAGGGTGGTTAACGAATTGCTCTAAATGCTAGTCTCCCATATGTTTAAATCCAATCATTTTCTTTTACCAATTCATTTCTTCGTTGCGTTCCTATGTCTAACCCTCAGTTATAATTGATTTATAGGGTTTAAAAATCATGATTTTTGGTGGGTATTTTCCATATGTATTCTTTAAGTTTCTCTCTCTAGTTATTAGCTTTGGTATGGCGGACACCATTCAACATCTAAGTGTGTTATGGTCGTTATGGTATTGTTACGTATTTGTAGTTGAATCCCCCAACCTTGCACTATCATCTGCTACTCAAATAATATCTGATAAATCTCACGAGGTCACTTGCATATGTTTTGTAACACCTAGTTTACATGTTTTCCATACTCGATCATATGTTCTTAGCGATTTAATTAAGTATATATGTGATATAATCTTTTTCAGGTTCTCCCTTGGGGTCACTTTCACCCTAAACGCAATCTGTACTCTTTTCCTCTTCAAGGAACTGGAACACCCTCATTGTGCCTTGGTAAGGGCGTATTAATCATCCCCTAGACTTTTCAAATGTTTTCCCTTGCCTCTCTGGTGGATATTGTGGCTCTGGACGACTTCCTGAATGCCTCCAGGTGCAGTGACTCAGAGGGTTATGGACTTTACAAGGGAGAGTCTCTACATTAACAAGAAAATCCTTCCATGAACCCTCTAAGGTACAGTATGAATTTTCATTAGAATATTTACCTTTTGTATTTCCTTTTTTCTTTTGTTTTGTGTTATCTGCACTAAGGGTTCCATATGTTGTTACAGGGGATGTGAGGAGAAGAAGGCTCTCGCTAACATCTTACAGATAACAGGGTTTTACCCAATTTCCCAACACATAATTTAATAATTTTATTATTGTTCCTCGGATTATTCATCTCTAAGTTTGGATCTTTTTTGTTTTTATGTATGCAGGTACCCTCTGGAATACCTCGTGCCAAAATTCCCATTTGGTTTCTTCATGCTGCACACGATTAGACCTCAACACCTGCTCTTGAGGTTGGTCTCATGACTACTACTCTGTCCTGTGGCTACTATATGATTATACATTTTTCGAGGTGAAGGTTCCGTTCTTGCTCTCAATATGAGACCTACTGTCTAAGTTCCTAGTGCCTTAGCATTTCTTAGGAGTTGGGTGTAGTCTTGTGATACTATGGAGCAATAGCTTGTGCACAAGCTGCTGCACCCTAAACCATTATGAAGGGGAAACTATTGTTTTGGTGTCCGAGTATGAACAATGTTCAACCCTTTTTCAACATAAATTATCAACCCAAGGGAATTATTTATTTCAAGACTAATGGCAAAGTATATGTAGACACAAGCACATAACCTGTTGTAGATCACAAGTTTAAATCCATAACATTCAGACCAAGTAACAGTAATTAAGTAAATTTTAGAATTGAAAGAAATTCACAAAAATTAAAGATTAATTGTAACAGCAGTAATAAAATCACACTAAATCATAAAAACAATGCAAGAAAGGAAAATGAAGCACCTGATTAGAAGAGTGGGCCCAACTCTCTGATCAGGTCTGCAGTAAACTCACAAATTATAGAAGAAATAGCAAGTTGTTGGGAATTCGATTAATGACATAATAGATTTGTTACAAGATCTGTATGTAAAAGGGCTTAACCCTGATTCATAGCCCACAGGCCTCTTTATAAAAATTTCATGGAATCCCTTATTCCCTTCAGCAACTCCATAATCACAAAAATACATTTTGTTACAACAGCAACCTAGTTTCCCAGAAGGAAACAGTAAAAAGGCTTGAAATGGTGTTGATATAAACAGAGGTTGTTACGCTATAAAAGAAAATGAGGATAGCGCTAGGGATGATAGGTTGTTCCTTGACTCACGGCTACAACGCTCCTATTTTGGCCGAATCTATAGAAATATCAGAGTTAATATGTAAAAAGGTAAAAACTCCATGAAAATTAATTCATTAATCAAATATCCCATGAAAGATAAGGAAAAGGGTTTTACCTCATGCATTTAAGAATAATAGTGGTATAAAGAGATAGAAATATAGGGTAAAATGGGAGACGAAAGTATACAAATTCGGTACCCAACATCTCCCCCCAACTGGTCTATCTACATGTCCTCGTGCAGCTTGTCATCTCCTCGGATCTGAATTGTACCGACTGTGATCGGCATGAAGCTGTGCGAGGTCATACTCTTCAACCATTTCTATCCCTGGTGGCTTATATCCCTCTGTCAAAACAACATCCTTCCACCAGTCTAGATCAACATTGTATGCAAGAGTATATTGCTCGGCTGGAAACCAGATAAGGGGAAATTGAAACCTCAATCCCATCCATCTGACCCCACAGGTATGAATGCATGCCATGAAACGTGGCATTCTCTCTAAATCCCATGCAAATTTAGGTTCCCCAAATGGTTCTCGTTCTCTGATGGCTGAGGACGACAACATCCACCTTTTTTGACAATTATCCAGCGCTTCCTTACGGAACATCGTAATTTGGCCAACACATAGGTTAGCACACCATTTCTGGGTTACCAACATGTGTTCTTTATGACCCTCAATATGTAAAAATGTATAATGCTTGTTATAAATGTTTGAGGACTGGCCATGCTCTTTCCTCATCATTAATGGCCTCCCAACTTGGTTTTTATTCAAATGTATCCCAGGCATCTCTCCACTTAATTTAATTGATGGTATAAGAGGTGAAAGCTCTTAAATGGATTTCCCCCATGAACGTAACGAGGTTAAAGGACTCATCATGCATTAATAAATACCCATGCATGTAGAGCTCACACATTAAGTGTTGTCCTATAATATTGTGAATTTTTAAAATATGGAGAAATTGAATGGGATCCTCGATTTCGTACAAAATATCCTTATATATACTTTCAAGACAAAAAGAAAAGAAATTTCTTGTGAAGGAATAAGGCATAGCTATGTACAGGAGGTCTACAGGTCATTACCTATTGTGCCAGGAAGAACATATTCTCCTTATCTATTTGCAGTAGCAGCTGCACTTGTTCTTCCAATTATTCTATTCTGGCCTTTTGTTTAGCTTTCTTCAGTCATGCCTTATATCACTGATCCATGTACCATGTTATGACTTTGGCAGCATGTTCTTGAACCCAAGATGTTTCATTTTTATGGTCACGCACAGCAGACTGCCACTTCTAGATTTCAACAGCCAATATAAATTCTCGGCCTTCAAATAAATCTTCAGTTGGGCTGGTCTGGGTAGCTGCAAAGGAGACCTCAAATTTTGGCTTTATTTCCCTCCATTTGTATATTTTTACCTTCTTTTTCAGTCAGAAAACTTTCCTTTTCAAATCTCGAACCTCCCTTTTCAGTCTCATGGTTTCACTAAATTGTAGCTGATACCTCCTTTTGAGAGGTATCCTTCTTTTCTCACACTGTTCAATCCATTATTGTTTAGCAATAAATTTATTTTCTGGGCCTGTGACAGGCTCAGGAAGCGGTGGAATGCTATCAGTATTCTGAATGGATTCTCTCATTAAGCCTCTCCGGATGGGCTCCCTATCTCCAGGGGCTTATTTCTCTATATACCCTTTGGGGACTCCTGCTGTCTGGTCGACATTTTAAATGACCACTCTATGTTTCAGTGTCTCTAAAGGATTTCGATCTTCTTCGCGAGCCTCTAAGTGCTCCAATAGAGGTTCGGTAGTGACTGGGCCAATCTTGGTCGTGTCAACAAATTTAAGAACTGGTGGGACAAATACTTCCTCTGTTAATCATTTCGACGAGCATAATCCCCTCACCCCTCTAGGCATCATGGACTGGAATGGAGAGTGGGGGATAGACTCATCATCCTCATTTCTGTCTTGAACTGGAACTTCACGCATTATTACCTCAACTAGGGTCGATGCTGGTTCTTGTGGAGCAGCATCGATTCTGTAGCTTGTTTCCCTTCTGTCCTCTCGCTCTTTGTTCACCATTTCTTCTTCTAGTGTCGATACTGGTTCTTGTGGGACATTATCTACCTCCTATTTCATTCCTTCTCTACCTTTCCATTCCTCATGAATTGCCTCATTTTCCACAGTTGGTACCAGTTCTTGAGGAACAACGTCGATTTCACAGGTTGACTCCTCTGATTCTATCCGAATTAGGGGTGGTTCTTTTGTAACACCCCCACTCGTATCAATATCCATATTTTCTTAGGAAAGTGATGTTGTTTCTTGAAAAACAACATCACTTGCCATTTCTCTATCTTCCATTTCACTCCCTTGTTCTTCATTGACAAAATTCAATGACTATATGACAATCCCAATTTCCTGCATGATGTCCCTAATCTCTTCATCTATGGGCTCTTCAAGAGAGGCTAGTTCTTGTGTGACATCCTTAGTTGTGTCACTAATTACCTCCTCCACTATCATTACTTCAGGGTCCTCCTGATCGACCATCATTTCCACTTCTTCGAGTTCCTCCTGATCAACTTCCATTTCCATTTCCATGGGTTCCTCTTGGTCAATTCCTTCTGAATGTTCTGCTTCTACCAAACCAGCCGAAGAGACTGGTTCCGCTTCTCTAGTAGCAATAATGGCTACTACCTCTTCTTCTGAGGACCCACAGAGTTCCGCCGAGGAGACTCAAAGCCTATTTATTGCATGCATGACCAATAATCAAACCAATCCGTGGTTGGAAATCAGTGTTGGCATTTGGCGCGAACGCCGAGCAGCCTGTGCCATATGTTGTAGCTATTTCAATAGGAAGAAGGGCATGTTCAAGGCATGCACCTAAGCCTGTAGAAATCGAAGGTGCGTTAAACTTTTAAAATGATACTTGAATAGACTTGTGGCCTGGGCTTCGCAAGTTATGTATTTTATTACAAAACCTACAACTTCGTTCCAAGGATACAACACAGTCCTGCGCTCATATCCTCTTCCCATTTGAACGGCACTTTCCCCTGCCTATAAGAACAATTTGGGAAATTCCAGGAGAGAAAATTTTTGAGCAAACCATTGCTACCCTTGCTGTCTCAACCCACTAACCTCTGTGACTAACTCTTCTGTTACAGGAACTTCCAAACCTCTGACCCGTGACTAGTTCTCCCCTAAATTGAGTGCGAAATCCATTGTGATTCTTTCGTCAAATCCCTTCAATCTGTCAAAGTAGGTATCCAACCCTGCATCTACAAAGATTTTCCATACTTCTAGATTGTTGTGGGTTGAAGTTGTGTTTTCAGGTTCATGCCGCACAACCAACCCACCCATACTATGGAGACTTGTAGAAACACTTCCTATAACAGCAGACCATTAGGCAAGGTGGTGGATACCAAATTCCAAGAAACATCATGGTGAAAATGAAAGGTGGCAATGGTAAATATGGACGGTAATTCTCGGAAACCAAGAAAAATCATAAAATAAATATGGCAAGTGTGATGAATAAAAATAATAATTATTTCGTATGGAGTGGAAAAGAAATATTACGGATCCCAATACGTATTGAATGATTATACCAAATTTTTATGGGGATCGTAAGGTGTACCTACGCACAGACTTTCATAATGATTTATGAGGTAATAATTACGTCGTCCTTGACTATGATAATACCCCCCCAACATAAATTTTTGTCTTCTATGGCATTAAAATCTTCACATGGGATATTTAATTAAATCAGTAAAAGTCACATGGAATCGTACCTAACAGCCTACTTGGGCGATGTGACGGTTGGTAGGATGACGATGTAGTAATGATGCAGATGGAGTAACAACAGTATGAGTAGCAGCATCCAGAGTAACAACATCTGGTGTAATAGCATCGAGTAGCATCATTGGAGTAACATAAGTGAAATTAATAGCATCCAGAGTAATAGTAGCGCGAGTAGCAGCAGTATGAATAACATCATTTGGTGTAGTAGCATCCAATGTAACAACATCTAGAGTAAAAACAGTGCGAGTAGCAACATTGAATTAATAGCAATACGAGTAACATCATCCGATGTAGAAGCATCTAGAGTAACAATAGTGCGAGTAGCACCATCAGAGTAATAGCAGTACGAGTAACAACATCCAGTGTAACAACATCTGGAGTAACAACAGTGTGAGTAGAAGCATCAAAGTAGTAGCAGTATGAGTAACATCCTCTGGTGTAGCAGCATCTGGAGTAACAACATCAAGTAGCAGCATCCAGTGTAACAACATCATGAGTAGTAGCACCCAAGTAACAACACCATGAGTAGCAGCAACCGAGTAACAAAACCATGAGTAGCAGCAACCGAGTAACAACACCATGAGTAGCAGAAATCGAGTAACATCAGCATGAGTAGTAGCAACCGAGTAACATCACCATGAGTAGCAGTGGCTGAGTAACAGCAACTGAGTAACAACACCATGAGTAGCAGTAACTGATACTTTGGAAAATTTTATTTGACTTTTACTCCTTAGTAGTAACTCCTGCAAAAATACAACGAAATAAAACATAATTCTTTATTGTTTATATATATATATATATATATATATATATATATATATTATAACAAGGGTGTAGAGGAAGAGTTTTGTGCACTGATGACCTTCAAAACAGATTTCTCAGAGAGGTGTTTGATAAAGGCATCCATAGAGGTCGGGCGGTGGTACAATCTCAGGCGATGACCATTGACTATAAATGAAGCACATGTATCATCAATTGTGACTAGCCTAACTATTCCATTATCAAATATAGTGTCCACCTCATAAGGTCCCATCCAACAAGTGCAAAGCTTTCCTTTAAAATCCTTAAAGCGGGATTCATAAAGTAGTGCCCAATATCCAATTTGAAACACCTTATTTTTAATAAACTTATCATGCCATTTCATTCTCTGATGTTGAATAGAAGTAGTTTTCTGGACAGCCATTGAATGGATTTGATCTAGTTCATTGAGCTGGGCCAGTCAGTGTTTCTGGGCATCTGACAGATCCAAGCCAACTTCAAGAGTTGTTCTGAGCGTACTGATTTCAAATTCTATTGGAAATAACAGGGATTTCCCATAAACTAGCTTGAATAGTGAAAACTTGATTGTATTTCGCCATGTTGTTCTATACGCCTAGAGAGATTCAGGAAGCTTCTGAGCCCAATCCCGATGATGGTAACCCACAATTTTTTTCAAGATGTTTTTCAATGTCTTGTTTGTGCTTTCCACTTGCCCATTCGCCTGGGGGTGGTATGGAGATGTCACTCTATGCTTGACCCCATATTTCTGCATGAGCTTTACTATCATGTGTGATGTGAATTGTGCTCCTCCATCTGAAACAATCTCTCTTGGAGTACTTTAATGAGAAAAAATTTATTTGAATATAAAATCTGAGACCACCTGCTCTGTTTCTTTTGCAACAGCTTTCGCTTCCACCCACTTAATCACGTAATCGGTACAGACCAAGATGTGGAATTTTTGCTGGGAGGGTGGGTTAAAGGGTCCAACGAAGTCAATAGACCATTTCTCAAAAGGCTTGAGGACTACCTATGCCTACAAAGGCATTTCATCAGCTTGACCGGGCTGCCCCATATGTTGGCAACTATCACACCTCCTAACATAATTATGTGCATCACGAAAGATAGAAGGCTAGTAATATCCCATTTGTAGCACCTTATGGCATGTTCTTTTGTCTGCAAAATGCCCTCCACATGGGCCATCATTAGCAGCTTTCAATATCTCATAAATATCATCCTCATACACACAATGTCGGATCTGCTTATCCGCTCCTGTGTGAAAAAGGTACCCTTCCATCCAAGAATATCGGGCACTGTGATGAATAATTTTCCACTGTTCCCTATATGAAAAATGAGGAGGCACTTTCCCTGTAGCAAGATAATTAGAAAAATTTGCATACCACGGAGGTTTAGTAGAAACTGCAAAAATATGTTCATAGGGAAAACTATCTTCTAAAAGTGTGCATTCATCATTTTTATCCATTCTAGATAGGAAATCAGCCATAACATTATCTTTTCCTGGCTTCTCTACTATTGTAATATCAAATTCTTGAAGCAATAGTAACCATCTTATAATACGGCCAGGAGTAATAGGTTTATTCATCAAATACCTGATTTTTGCGTGATTAGTATGGACAACAGTATAATACCGGGTGATGTAGTTTCAGAACTTATTGATAGCATAAATGATAGCGAGGAATTATTTTTCTGTCACTGTGTAATTTAATTCAATAGGAATTAAGTTCTTGCTGACATAGTAAATTGCATACGGTGTTTTGTCTACCTGTTGTCCTAAAACAACCCCTACTATTGTCTGAGAAGCATTGATATGTATGTGAAATGATAATTCCCAATCAGGTCCTCAGAGGATTGGAGTTGTGCACACCATCCCCTTAATTTTCATGAAAGCTATCTCACAATATTCAGTCCACAAAAATTACGCATCTTTTGTTAGAAATTGAAATAGTGGGTGTGCTATTTTAGCAAAATTTTCTATAAAGCATCTGTAATAACTAGCACAACCAATAAAGCTACGTACTTGTGTGGGTGTTTTGGGTACTGGGAAATGTAATATTACCTCTACTTTAGCCAGATCAACTTGAATTCCAGCAGCTGAGAGAAAATGTCCCAATACTACTCATTCCTCCCTCATCATATGGCATTTGACTGTAATCAGAGATACATGAGTCTACTTACATATTTTGAGTAATTTCTCCATATTTTCCAACCCTTCCTCAAATTAGTTCCCATATGGAGTAAAATTATCCATATAGATCTCAAAACTATCATCGACTAAATTAGAAAAGATTTCCAAGATTTCCCTCTGGAAGGTAGCAAGAGCATTACACAGGCCAAATGGGAGGACCCTATATGCAAAGGTTCCCCAGGGGCATGTGAAAGCTGATTTATCCTGGTCTTCCAGGGCTATCTAGATTTTTTTATATCCACTGAATCCGTCTAGGAAGGAAAGGAACTTCTTCCCGGCCAAGGTATCTAGGACTTGGTCAATGAATGGCAAAGGGAAATGGTCTTTTTGTGCAGCCTTATTTAGTTCCCTGTAGTCTACACAGGTCCGCCATTTACCATTCTTTTTGGGAACAATAACTAGCAGAGATACCCATTGGCTATCTGAGATGGGGTAAATGAATCCTACATCCAATAATTTTTGTAATTCTTCCTTCACAATGTTTTTGGGAGCAGGGTTCATCCTCCATTGAGGTTGTCTTAAAGGGCGGCAATCTTCTTTAATATAGATATGATGAGTACATAGATTGGCAGGGTTCCCCTTCATGTCAGTACAGTCCCAAAGAAAAGCTTTTTGCTAATCTTGAAGGACTTTTGGAAGTTTTTTTGTCTGCGATTCAGAAAGGTTTGGGTTGATATTAAGTGTTCTCCCTATTTCAATCTCAATTAGAATACTGTCATGGGATGAGGTTAAAGGAATGTCTTCAATGTCATCTTCTGGTGCAATATTTTCCTATGTCTCATAGCTCATAGTAGATTCTAGAATATGTTCAGTTGAATCAGAAACAGAACTAGAATCGTTAATGAAGGCATTGATATCATCGTCCTCAGTTTCTATTTTGAATTGAAGGGCCTGACCAATAGTGAGGACTGGTCTAACATCTTCATTTTTAGGTTCAGGCTCTTTTATAGGTAGAGGTTTCTAACTGGGTAATGATTTTCAGATGGGCTCGGTTTCGTAGGAGGATAAAGCTAAAGATTCTTTGTAACTGTCCCATTTGATATGATCAGATGCCTATATCGGCACCCTATATAGGCATCTGCAGTTACAAGCTAGGGTCTTCGTAGGATCAATGGGTGACCACCTACTGAAGATCAGGTCTGTAATATAAGGAGGTCCATAGGGTAATGCCATGAGTCTACTGAAATTTTCACATCCTCTAATTTCCCCACTAGTTTAATTGTGGATCTGTCTGCAAGTTCCAAGATAGTAGGGGTTGGTTTAAATTTTCCAAGTCCTAATGTGTTCATTGTTTCAGCAGTGATAATGTTGATGGCAGCTCCCAAATCTGCTAGTACATTTGGGATTTCAAACTTATTAATATGTACTGTTAGAATCAGGTTCCTAGGGTCTCTATATTTTACAGGCATGATCTTTCCTAACATGATATCGAATAGTCTTCCCATTGCATGAATGATTAGTGGATCCTTAGGTTTTGACAGCAAAAAAACTGAAAGTCGACCCCTAAGGAGAGCTGGTCTGCTATTGTCACTCTGTTAGCATTTGCTCCTGCTTAACTCTGTTCACCTCCACGTGGTCTTCCACAACTTATTTGGTTTTATTTATAAAATTCAAGGAATTTGACAAATAAACATAATCAACAAACTTTGAAAATTAAATGAACCTGAGCTTTAATTCTCTCGCCACCTTATAATAAGGTTTTCACCCTTCAATATCTCATATTGATAAC
The DNA here is from genome assembly GCA_034641835.2 of Pinus albicaulis. Lineage (NCBI taxonomy): Eukaryota > Viridiplantae > Streptophyta > Pinopsida > Pinales > Pinaceae > Pinus > Pinus albicaulis. The sequence continues at coordinate 1,180,519,834 of CM076580.1, read as the reverse complement.
CCGATACTTTTTTAAATAAATGACTTTGGTCCCTGGGCCCACACGACATGGATTTTAATTTATTATGCATGCCATACCTTAGGTTAACCTTCGAGCATCTTCCAAATACGACCACCGTCTGATGGGTTCCCTCCAGATCGACGACGTTCAAAGATATCGCACTGCCTCCTTAGTCGAATTTTAATGCGCGATGTCACGTGAAAAGGTGGTTTTAGGGGTCCCGCCTTAGGCCACGTGTCAAATATTCTATGGAATCGCTCCCAATTGGAAAATACTGCTCACCCTGCAAAAGTGGTGCGATATGGGCATTCTGGTTTCGCTAACCCACTCACGGTTTCAGAAAAGTGGTTGACCCCAGTTTAAGTCGGGTTACGCTATCCTCTATATTCACTAACTCAGGTCTGGCCTCGAGGTAGGATTCCAATTAACAACAAAACAAATTTATCTCTTTATTAAGTGGGATTTCCACTATCATTAAACAGAGTTCAACGACCATGATTTTACACAGACCTCATCTATGGTTGGGATTTAACTCAATAGAGCTTGTTGAACTATTCAAGAGAAACAGTAGATAGAGGTATGCAGAGACTGTACAACAGTTCAATTCAATAATTATACTCGCACAGAGTGCAATCGCCTCCCAATTAAACAAATTTCCTCATAAATATCAATTCAAGACAATTTGATAATCAACGGGAACATAAATTTAGTCAACCGAAAGAAATTTCTTAACACACAAATTTTATTGCAGAAATATCCTCCTCTCAATGAGATCTGAGGGTTACATATATACATAAAAGTTTGTCTCTTCGGTTCCTATGTGAGGACCGTTTAGTAAATCAAAAGCCTAATTACAATTATTCAATTAACTGAAACATGACAGATGCATTGAATCCAAACCTATTCGAATTCTATGGACTCTAACTAATCTAAATGAAATAGGCAGCTAACACATTGACACCTTGTTGTTACAATTCAATGATTTCGAACCCTCCTAGCCACAACATGTGGAAAAAAACTCCTACATTGCTGGCTAGTGTCTAATGCCCCTGCATCAGACTCCCGAGAAAATTTTTCTTCACGGACTCCTGTCCATGAGCTCTTCCACTGATCTGCCTATCTTCTGCAACATTCTTTCAGTCATCCAAGTGGCGTCTTCCTTTGGCTTGTCCTTCCATTTGATTAAGTACTGAAAGTACTCTTGTCCTCTGGTCTTCCTAAACACTCTTTTGTCCAATATCTTCTTTGGTTGCATTGGTTGCGCTGGAGGTAGCTGCTTTTCCCATTCAATATGTTTCTTGTCCATTGATATTTCTTCTGCACCATCATCTTAATACTTGTACAAATCTGCAACATTAAAAATGGGAGATATTCCAACATTAGGTGACAATTCAATCTCATACGCATTTGCAGAAAACATTCTAAGTATCTTGCATGGCCCAATATTTTTGAACTTCAGTTTGTTATACTACTTCTTTGGGAATCTCTCCTTTCTCAAGTGTGCCAAAACTAGATCTCCTACTTCAAAATGGAATTATTTTCTACTCAAGTCTGCTCTGCCCTTATATTTGATGTTGCTGCCTTGTAGTTGTTGTTTCACTTGTTCATGTACGGCCTGGATCTCTGAAGCAAATTCTTCACCATCTGCGCTCCTTAGCTCTTCCCTTCCCAGGTTTCTTAACTCTGATATTCATCTAGGGTGCATTCCATAGACAATATGGAATGGGCTCTACCCTGTGCTCTTGTTTGGTGAGTCATTATATGCATATTATTCCTGGGGAAAAATATGATCCCACTGCTTGGGATGCTCTCCTGCAACACTTCTCAACAAATTTCCCAGACTCCTATTCACTACCTCAGTTTTTCCATGAGTCTGAGGATGATAAGCTGAGCTGAAACTCAGTTTGGTACCAAGTTTCTTCCACAGTGTCCTCCAAAAATTTCCGACAAATCTGGTGTCTCTATCTGAAACAATACTCTTGGGAAACCTATGCAACCTAACCACTTCCTTGAAAAAAAAGTTAGCAACATGGGTGGCATCACTAGTTTTATAACATGGAATAAAATGTGCCATTTTGGAAAATATGTCCACCACAACAAATACTGCATCATTCCCTCTCTGAGTCTTGGGCAATCCTAGAACAAAATCCATACTCACCATGTCCCAAGGCCTATCTGGAATAGGCAAGGGAGTGTACAATCCTGCATTCTGGCTCCTTCCTTTTGCATATTGACAGATTTTGCAATTCTTCACAAACTTGTCCACTTCTGTTCTGATCTTAGGCCAATAATAGAAGTAACTCAGCTACTCATAAGTTTTATCGGTACCAAAGTGTCCAGCAAGTCCACCACTATGCTTCTCCTTAATCAAGTTTTCTCTCATGGAAAATTTTGGTACACACAGTTGGTTTCTTCTGAATAGTAAGTCCTCCTGCAAGAAATAATCCATCCACTGGATCCTATCTGTTAGAACAAGATTACAACATGCCTCAAATTCTTCCTTAAAATCTAAATATGTCTTATACAATTCTTTAAGAAAATCAAATCCTACAACTTCAAAATTAGTTTCTTGAACAAGCATGTGCCTCCTACTCAAAGCATTAGCTACTTTATTTGCTTGGCCACTTATGTGTTTCAAAACAAAGTTAAAACCTTGGAGATATTCAACCCATTTGGAATGCTTATGATTCAACTTGGGCTGCTGTACAATGTACTGCAAAGCATGATTATCAGAGTATAATACAAATTCTTTGGACATCAATTAATGTCTCCACTTTTTCAATGCCTAAACAATTGCATAAAATTTCTTCTCATAAGAGGAATACTTTCTTCTGGTGTCATTTATCTTCTCACTGAAATAGGCTACAGGCCTATCATCCTGACTCAACACAGCTCCAATTGCTTCCCCACTGGCATCACACTTCACTTGAAATGGTTTAGTAAAATCAGGAAGAATCAAAACAGGCTTTTCAGTTATCTTTTGCTTCAAAAGTTTAAAGTTTCTTTCTGCTTCAGCAGTACATTTAAATGGTTGTTTGCTCTTCTTTATTGTCTCAATGATGGGTGCATTAATCTTACTAAAGTTTCTTATAAACTTTATGTAAAAACTGGCAAGTCCATGGAAACTTCTTACCTCAAAAACATTTCTGGGTGAAGGCCACTCCACAATTTCCTTAACCTTCTCTCGGTCCATCTTCAATCCTTCTGTAGAAACAACAAAGCCCAAATACACCAAATATTCCTTCATGAATGAGCATTTATTTAATTTTATCATCGGTTTCTCTTGGTGCAGCTTCTTCAAGACATAATTAAGATGCCTCAAATGTTCTTCTTTAGTTTTGTTGAAAACTAATATATCATCCAGATACACTATCACAAATTTACCAATGAATTCTTTCAATACTTCATTCATAAGTCTCATGAAAGTGCTAGGTGCATTTGAAAACCCAAAAGGCATTACCATCCATTCATACAGTCCTTCATTTGTTTTAAAGGCAGTTTTCCACTCATCACCCTCTCTTATTCTAATCTGATGGTATCCACTTTTCAAATCTATATTTGAAAAATATTTAGCACCACTCAAACAGTCCATCAAATCCTCAACTCTGGGCAAAGGGAATCTGTACCTGATTTTGATCTTATTGATTGCTCTGGAATCGGTACACATCCTCCAGCCTCCATCTTTCTTTGGGCTCAATATTGCTGGTACTGCACATGGACTCAAACTTTCTCTGATCAGCCCCTTGTCCACCAATTCCTGTACTTGTCTCCTGATTTCCTCATTTTCTGTGGGAGTCATTCTGTAGGCTGCCTTATTTGGCAGATTTGAACCAGGGATAAAATCTATCCGATGGCTGATCTTTCTCACAGGTGGCAGCTCATCAGGTAAATCATCCACAACAATGTCACAATAATTGTCTAACATCTCTTGGATTTCTATTGGAAAATCAGAAATCTTTGTAGAAGTAAGAACTACCTTAGGTTTGCAAACTAAAGCAAAACTTACCTCTTCTTCTTCTATCTGCTGCAGATATTCCTTCCCGCTCAGCAACAAGGTCTTTGGATCAACCACTCTGCTTGATGGCTCTCCTTCTTCCATGGGTATCAATGTATGATGTACCCCATCCTTGAAGAACTTGTAAGTGTTCTTCTTTCCATCATGCACCGCTGCTCTGTCAAACTGCCAAGGTCTACCCAGCAGTATGTGACACACATCCATGGGCATTACATCACATAGGACCTTATCTTTGTATTTTCCCATTTGCAGCTCTATCTCACACTGTTCTTTTACAATCAGCTAGTGCCCTTTATATAGCCAGGACACCCTGTAGGGAGTTGGATGCTCCCTTGTCTTCAGCTTCAACTTCTCTATCACCTCAGTGGAAACCAGATTGTTTGTGCTGCCACTATCAATAACTAGCTGGCGGCATTTCCCTTGGACTTTTCATGTGCTCCTAAACATAGTCTTCCTTTGTGCAGGCTCAGTGACCTCTTTGGTTTGTTTCAATAGGACCTTATTAACCACCAAGGACTCTCCCCTCTCTGATAGAATTTATTCTTCAATTTCTGCCTCTTCTCCAACCTGGGAAACAACATCATTTCTTGGACCAGCACTCACATTCTCTGGGCACTCATAGTGCTTGTGTCCCACTTGCTGACATCTATAGCACCTCAATTCTCTACCTCTACCTCTATCTCTACCTCCTCTCCCTCTATAAGAACCCCTTATGCCTCTTGCATCACCCTCTGCAGATGCATTCTGAGGTGAGATACCATTAGCTTCATCCCTGGGTGTAGTAGGCTTTCCTCTACCACCCTGACTTCCCTTTCCATGGAAAGTACCTCTCCCTTTGGGAGATTGCTTCCTCAGGAGTTTCTCTTCTACTTTCAAGGCCATCTGATAGGCCTCTTCAACTGTCTTGTCTGGTGTGTCTTCTCTTCACAAGTCTGGCAGTCTTCTCTGGTGTGTCTTGAAATTTCCTAGCTCTTATGCTTACTCTATAGAATTCTTCTGTGTATTATTTTACTATCAGCAACCTCTGTCTGAGGTTCTGCATTTGCCTAAACAATGTCAGCTGATAATCACTAGGCAATAATTTACCTTTTAACTTAGCCATCATTCTGGTCCAGATCTTGATAGGCTGCTTGCAAACTCTCCTTCTTTCTGCCTGCACTCCATCCCACCAGAGTGCAGCATGTCTCTTCAACTTTGTTACTGCAAACTTGACCTTCTTATCTTCGCTCATTTCTTCATAGTCGAAGCATTTGTTCATTTCATTAATCCAGTCCACCATCTCTTCTAGATTCAGTCCTCCTGCAAAACTCGACACTTCAATCCTGGGCTTAACTACAAACACCAGAACAGTTCTGAGGAGCCTCAAGTCAGGAGGAATCTCAACATTTTATTCCACTTCTTCTAATTCAGGTTCACTGATGTCTTCAGGATCTCTGGGTTGTCTTCGCTCCATGGCATACATTCTAGCCTCTAACCTCTCAAAAATTCCCAACACTTCTGCATTGGCAACGGGTCCGCCTCTCCTTCTGCCAGCACCTCTACCAACTCGGATTTCCATGTTAATTCTCTGCAAAAACAACTCAAAAACGCTCTGATACCCCAAATGACAGCAAAAAAACTGAAATTCGACCTCTAAGGAGAGCTGGTATGCTATTGTCGCTCAATCAGCATTTTCTCCTGCTTAACTCCGTTCACCTCCACATGGTCTTCCACAACTTCTTTGGTTTTATTTATCAAATTCGAGGAATTTAAAAAATAAACATAATCAACAAACTTTGAAAATTAAATGATCCTGATCTTTAATTCTCTCGCCACCTTATAATAAGGTTGTCGCCCTCCAATATCTCATATTGATAACCCGATACTTTTTTAAATAAATGACTTTGGTCCCTAGGCCCACACAACGTGGATTTTAATTTATTATGCATGCCATACCTTAGGTTAACCTTCAAGCATATTTCGAATACGACCACCGTCCGATGGCTTCCCTCCTGATCGACGGCGTTCAACGATATCGCACTGCCTCCTTAGTTGAACGTTAATGCGCGATGGCACGTGAAAAGGTGGTTTTAGGGGTCCCGCCTTAGGCCATGTGTCAATTGTTCTATGGAATCGCTCCCAATTGGAAAATATCGCTCACCCCGCAAAAGTTGTGCGATATGGGTAGTCTGGTTTCACTAACCCACTCACGGTTTTAGAACAGTGGTTGACCCCAGTTTAAGCCGGGTTACGTTATCCTTTGTATTCACTAACTCAGGTCTGGCCTCAGGGTAGGATTCCAATTAATAGAAAAACAAATTTATCTCTTTATTAAGTGGGATTTCCACTATCATTAAACAGAGTTCAATGACCACGATTTTACACAGACCTCGTCTGCGGTTGGGATTTAATTCAATAGAGCTTGTTGAATTGTTCAAGAGAAATAGTAGACAAAGGGATGAAGAGACTGTACAATAGTTCAATTCAATAATTATACTCGCACAGAGTTCAATCGCCTCCCAATTAAACAAATTTACTCACAAATATCAATTCAAGACAATTTGATAATCAACGGGAATAGAAATTTATTCAACTGGAAGCAATTTCTTAACACACAAATTTTATTGTAGAAATCTCCTCCTCTCAATGAGATCCGGGGGTTACATATATACATAAACATTTGTCTCTTCGGTTCCTCTGTGAGGACCATTTAGTAAATCAAAAGCCTAATTACAATTATTCAAATAACTGAAACATGACAGATGGATCGAATCCAAAACTATTCGACTTCTATGGACTCTAACTAATCTAAATGAAATAGGCAACTAAGGCGTTGACACCTTGCTGTTACAATTCAATGATTTCGAACCCTCCTAGCCACAACATGTGGACAAAACCTCCTACATTGCTGGCTAGTGTCTAATGCCCCTGCATCAGGTTTCCTCCCTGGTTTCTTAGAGCAGTATTCCTTCATGGTTTTTGCGTATATAGGTACATCCCTCATAGCTTGTAACAGAGGTATTTTAACAAAGAGATTCTTCTTAAGGGTTTGAAAGATGTAAGGCCTAATGAACAGAATAAAACAGGAACAAGGGGATCACAAAGAAGTGAAGGTAATTTTGCCTTGATAGCGAATGATTTTACTGAACCTTCTACTTATTGAGAGGTAGTAAAACATAAACAATGGCAACAGGCTATGTTTGATGAATATCAAGCAGTTCTTGAGAACAACACTTGGAAACTTGTTGATTGTCCTCAGAATGTTAAAACCATAGGATGCAAATGGGTTTACCAAATTAAGTAAAATCAAAATGGCGATATGGACAAGTACAAAGCAAGACTTGTTGCTAAGGGTTTTACATAGCAGGAAGGGATTGATTATGAGGAGAAAATTTCTCCTACAGCTAAATGGAGCACCATTTGACTCACACTTGCCTTAGCATCTCAACAAGGATGGAAATTTCATCAGATGGATGTAAAAAGTGCTTTCCTCAACAAAGATTTACAAGAAAAAGTGTATATGACACAACCACCAGGTTTTGATATTGAAGGAAAGGAACATAAAGTCTGCAAACTGATAAAGGCTTTATATGGGTTAAAACAAGCTCCCCGAGCTTGGTATGCCAAAATGGACGAATACCTTCAGAAATTTGGCTTTCAACGAAGTGAATTTGATGATACCTTGTATGTACGCCAACAAGGTAAAAATATGGTGATTCTGGTTATGTATGTAGATGATTTGATTATCATTATAAACAATGATGATCACATTGCATAGGTGAAAAAGGAGTTACATGCAAGTTTTAAGATGACAAATTTGAGACTACTTCACTACTATCTTTGGAGCTGAACTATTCCAACGTCCACATCATATCTTCATTTCTCAGAGTAAGTATGCAGCAGAAGTTCTTCAGTGATTTGGAATACAGGATTGCAAGCCTATTCTTACCCCCATGGAACAAAACTTAAACATTCAAAATTTGAAGAGGGGGAAATGGTTGATAGCACTACTTATCGACAATTGATTGGCAGCCTAATTTATCTGACAACCAATCGACGAGATCTTTCTTATGTTGTCAGTATTATTTCACGCTTTATGAAGGAACCACGAGACAACCACTGGAATGCAGCCAAAAGAGTTCTTCATTATATCCAAGGAACAAAATATTTTGGTCTTCTTTACAAAAACACTAAAAACTTTGTACTTGGTGGATTTTCAGATGCCAACTTTGCTGGCAGTATTAATGATAGGGAATCAACCTCGGGTTATTTAATGAACATGGGGTCAGCTGCAATGTCTTGGAGTTGCAAGAAGCAAGCTACAGTGGTCACTTCTTCATCAGAAGCAGAGTACATATCAGCATGGGAAGCAACATGTGAGATTGTTTGGTTGCGTAGATTTTTATAGAACATGGTAGTTCCTCCAGCATAAACTACTTCATTATTCATCGAAAACCAGTCAGCAATAAAGCTTTCCAAGAATCCAATTCTTCATTCAAAGGCAAAGCATGTGGACACCAAGTATCATCATATGAGATCACTCATTGCAAAGGATGTTATCAAGTCAATTTGTTGTCCTTCAGAATATCAGACCTTCGATATCTTCACCAAAACTCCGGGCAGAATAAAATTTACTAAGTTCAGGGATGAACTTGGTATATATTGTAATGTATCTTTGGATCATAGGGGGGAATTTTAGATGATCCAAATATCAAAATTAAAATCTAGGATAAATATTTATTAAATTAGAATATTTAATAAATATTAGAGACATTTAGAAATAGAATATTGTTAGAAAAGATAGGACTCTAGAATAGTGTTGTATCTTAGGCTCTAGATTAGGAATAAAGTAAGTGGATAAGTTAGAAGGTATTTATTGTAAATGGACACTTGTTGTTTTATCAAGTGGTCCATAACTAAATTAAGTTAGAACATGTAGCTTATAAATAGGTTATTTTTCCTAATTGCAGGTGTGTTGAAGTTTACGTGTGTAAACTCTTGCAATTCATATGTAATTTCTTTTCCCATTATTAATAAAATTATGTGTATGACGACACTTCTATATTATAAACCTTAAATTTATAAGTCAATTTTATAAACCAACATAAAATTAAATCTAAATATTAAACTTGTTATCTTCATACATTTCATATATGCTTTAAAATATTTATATTTAAAATAAAATTAATCTGATTATTGTAGTTAATTAAACATAAATAACCACAATTAAACATTGTGAGTAAAATCTTTCGGTGAAAATCACATCAAAGTAAATTTGGTCGACACATTTCGAACTAGCCAATGTGGTTCATCATTAGGACAAGATGAAAAATCTGATCAGGTAACCCATTTAAATAGGAAAGTAAAGCTCCAACTAGCCATTTGTAAATTAACGGCTAGATTGACTAAAATAGGAAATAAAATCAAAATATATAATAATTTATTTATTTATTTATTTAATCTTTCTAATAATATTTATATTTTAACATTACTACCTACTATATTATATTACATATCAGCCACATTATTAAACTATATTATATTATTATATCAACCATATTATTAAATTATATTACATATTATATTATATTATTATATTAAATTATTAATAGCAAAAACATATTACATATCAACCACATTATTAAATTATATTACATATTATATTATATTATTAAGAGAAAAAACATATTAAAAGTCAGTAATAATGTTATTAAGAATATTAATATTAATATCAAAATAAAGTGTTACATAGTATATTATTACATTAATAAAATATTAATGTTTTTTTTTTTTTGTAAATTAGTTGGTGCCATTCTATTTTCTATTTATAATTGAAGGACAGTCTACATTATAATATTCACACTTTGGCCTCAACCTACCCGTAGGAAACCAGGTCTGTTGGCCATCTAAGTGCATTGAAAGCTTGCCAAAATTGAAATTGTCTCTTTCTTCTATACAGCGCATTAGCTAGTTGTCCTACTACTTCACCATGTTCAAGCATATAACATAAAATAAGTTCACATACTCTAAAAAAACCATAAAGCAAAATACTATAAAAACTAGCCATCTGAAGAAGAAACCAGGGCTGGATCCTTGGCATGAGATCTACGCATGTCAACCTGTTGCATCTGCTGGAGCAACTTCTCCATACGTTCCATCCTATCGTCCATTCTCTAAATGCGGTCAGTTGCTTGATATTGGGTAATTTTAATATGCTGCAGGTGGTTTTCAATATTCTCCAACAGATATTTAAGATACAGTTTTTTCTTTGGCTGAACTTTAAACTCTGGAGGATGTGCACTTTGTATTGCTTTTGCTAGAAGACATTTCACTAACCAGTATGTATGAATGGTTTGGTTGAATAAAGTAAGGCGGCCTCGGGTGTTGCCAAGGTCCTGAATGAAATCTAGAATGTCAGCTTCAGCTTCGTTCTCTTCAGGGTCTGTCTGCAGATCTCTTTCCCAACCACGAATTTGATTTCGGGTTGGAAAGGAATTGGCTAGAATGTAGTTTACTACGAGATTTTCCAAATGATCCTGGTTTGTTTTTCTTCCTCATTTCTTTGGCACTTGTTCCTGCTGTATCTATTGCTTACCCTTGGCTATTTCAGAATGTAGACCGCGTTTCCCCATGATGCCTTTATTCCTATTCAGGAGAACATACAGACAAATAATAACCGGAGTAATAACTAGAGTACAGATGGCCCCTCTGTTTTCATTAATTTCTTTTATAAAATTCAACTGAGAGCAATTCCTAGACTAAGGGTTAGAGTTTAGCTGAATGATTCTATCCTTAGAGCCATTATCGAAAGGTTTTATCTTCCGCCAGAAAGCCTTGCATACATGCGTTTCAAACATCGAAACAGAGCACGAACATAACAGAGAGTGAGAAGCACAGACAATGTGAGCTACAAACTTTAGGTGGTTGGTAAGCCAGAGAACAGGCGTATTGGTTTCTTGAAAAATGGGTTGAGTGTGACTGAAGGTAAGTCTGGAAGGAAGAGAGGAGGCAGTGGACGCGAAGATTACAGCCACACAAAACCAAGGACTTTGCAGACCCATTTTAAATTGAAAATTGAAAGGAAGAGAGCCACCTGTAGGCTTCAAGATGATAATCAGACAAAGATCCGAAATTTGAAGAACCATTATACCCTGAAGGTGCATCACACACCAAGTTATGGCCTTTGCATGACTGCTATAGAGACTGAAATGTAAACTAGGGTCCCGAAAACAGGGATAGAGCCAACCCATTATATCATGAAGACGCATCCCCCACAAAGCTTCCCGTAAAGTGTGATGATTAGTGGGTATGGTATTACTAATGCAGAGACTGCAATCTAAACAAGGGCCCCGAAATCAGAGATGGAGCAGACCTATTATACCAAAACGACGCTTCACAAACAAAGTTGTCGGTAAACTATGACTAGTTTTGGGTATAGTATTACTGATACAGCGACATAAAAATAAACAAGGGTCCCAGAAACAGGGATGTACAGGGTTTTTCAGAGGTATAAGAGCCCAAAACAACAAAACTGGAATCCAAACAGGCCGACAATAATCCAGCCAGGTCTTACTATGAATTATATGATTCATGGAAATGAGGATGGAGGCTGATACATACCAAACAACAGTTGCGAAATTGACAGGATGAGCGCTCCTCCTCTTCGTCTCCCAAGCTCTTGCATGCAACAAGCTTTGCATGAGCGTTTTGGGCGAGGGAGGGCAAAAACATACCTTAACCATACCTTTCATCCCGAGCGCTGACAGGCTATCATGACATGATCTCTGCATCATTAAACCAACACAAGTGAACACCTTAACGATTGATCAAGCTTGGTGGTGCATCATCATAGTTATTAATTCTTGGAAGGGTGGCGTGCCGTTAAACTGCCATTGATTGTCCTGTTTGCCAGTTGTTCACCCCGATCGGGGGGTTGGAGGTCTTTGTTCACAATCAATTGGAGAGAGTGTAGCTCAACATCCCAGATTGCTTGGTTAGGACGAGCGTCAATGGAGCACTCTGTGTTTTGACATCCCCAATTAGCCAAGTAATCTGCTGCATCATTTCCTTTTCTTTTGATGTGGCTGGGGATTAAATACTGAATCTGCTTGAGCAATTGACTAACCTCTTCGATGAGTGTTGCTGTCCTCCAGCTTTGGGTTATTTTCTCCCAAGGTGTGCCTTGTTGAAGTTTCTGAATAACTCCAGTTACCATGGCTGAATCTCCTTCAACAATAATTCTCTGGTAGTTTTCTATGATAGCTATAAGGATGCCTTGCTTTACCGCCATAAGCTCTGCTTCATTGTTTGTGGCATGGCCTAAATCAACTGCATAAAATCGGCAAAATGCTCCTTGGGAGTTACGGAAAATCCCACCTGCTCCAGCTTGACCCGGGTTACCTTTGGATGCTCCATCATAATTAAGTTTGATAAAACCTGGTTGAGGAGGTGACCAGTGTTCCTCTATAGTTTGTTCCGGGGGCTTATATTTCCAGATTCCTTTATAAAGCATTTTAGGTTTTAAGTTGAGTTGTTCTAAAATACGGGATTCTATCCCCACCGTTTGCCAGTCCTCATCTGACCATCTTTCAACAAGGATTGTTTCACGGATGTTTTCAATAGAACGATGCCAGATGTGCTGCAATGGTTGGGCTGTTTCTTGGAAGATGCGATGGTTCCTTTCTTTCCAAATGTTCCAGAGGAGGAAACCTAATGAGAGGGTCCATGCTCTATTAATTACTTGACAGTGATACCGTCCTTTCCTCCAGTTAGTAATAGTTTCAACAATACTATCATTGTTTTTGTCTGTTTGGTGGAACAGAAGCTCCAAGTTTCTCCAGATCGGCTGTACCAAAGGACAAGTATTGAGAAGATGTTCAGTGGTTTCACTATCCGCATGGCAAAGCACGCAATAATACGGTCCTATCATACCCCTTTTCTGAAGGTTCTCCCAAGTGAGGATCCTACGATGGCTTAAAAGCCACAAGAAGTATTCTACTTTAGGCCAGTGTTTTAGTGCCCAAATGTTTTTCCACAGCGGACGAGCAATATGCTGAAGTTGTTGGGAGTGGATATAGTAGCCCTCTTTAATTGTAAACTTCCCTTTTGTTGTGTATCCCCATCTCAATATATCTGGCCCTGCAACTCGTCTAAGTTTCCTTGTTTTCAGTTATTTGGTGAAATTGTCCCATTGTTGTGTAGCTGGTGCTGCCTCCCATCCATTTTTATCTTTCCAATTTCTCCAGACATCATTATTATTTAGACACCAATAATGCTGTACTAAACGATGAGTTGGTGTGTTTGTGTATAAGAAGATTTCCCCCAAATCTAAGCGAGTAAACAGTTTTTCTCTTTGTTGCCATGAGTCTTCCCAAAAAAGGGCTGTACCTCCTTCTCTTATCTCCCAGAAGCTGTGCATTCTGATTAAATGCCTATTTGTAGTAGCCAAATTCCAGATTAAAGATCCTTTTGGGACTGTGTCTATCTTCAATCTGCCAGAGATTGTGTGTGGCATAACATATTTAGTTTGCCAGATGTTCTTCCATAGATCCGGCCCTCCCAATAGCCAGCGCCACCATAACTTAGCTCCGAGTACATTATTCAAAATGAAAGGGTCTCTAAGGCTAAGCCCTCCTGCTATCTTTAGTTGAAGTAGTTTATCCCACGATACAAGAGCCCATTTCCTTTTGTCTTGTGCTCCCTGCCATAAAAATTTGTTGAACATGGATACCAATGTAGAGCAAATGCCTTTCGGACATGCTCTGCCAGATAGTTGGTATACTGGTAAGGCTTGAAGGACCGATTTCAGCATAATTAGGCGCCCAGGTGCATTCAAGGCTCTGAATGCCCAATTCTGGATTCTTTTCTCCACTCTTGTAAGAATGTCTTGCCAATCTGCTTGTCTAATGGGACCTGAATTTAGATACATTCCCAAATATTTCATAGGCAGAGATCCCTTACGGAATCGTAAGGTTCTTGTTAAAAAATTTTGTACTGCAGCATTACAATTAAAGAAATAAACATTTGATTTATCATTGTTGATTTCAGTACCTGACGCATCCATGAAGATTTCCAGGATTCTGAGGATCGCTTTGCATTCTTTTAGCGTTGCCATGCAGAAGAGCAGGATATCGTCGACAAATTGCTGATGGGTTAGAGGCAGGTGAGGTCCCCACATTTTAAGTCCCTGGATCTTTCTTTCGCCTAAATGAGTTTTAATAATTCTTCCCAAACCTTCTGCTGCAATTATAAACAAGAATGGAGATAGGGGGTCTCCTTGCCTAAGGCCTCTTGATATGTTGAATGGAGCAGAGGGACTACCATTCAGCAGAATTAAAAAATGTGGCGTAGATATAAAATACTTGACCCATTGGAGCCATCTGTCATCAAAGCCAAACGCACACATTACTTCTATGAGATACTGCCAACTGATACGATCGTATGCCTTAGACAAATCCAGTTTTATTAACAATCCTTTCTGTTTGTCTTTCGTAAGAGAGTGTATTGCTTCCTGAGAAACCACTATTCCATCAAGGATTTGTCTGCCTTTGACAAAGCCTGTCTGTTCTGGAGAAATTATAGTAGGAAGAAAGGGCTTTAAGCGATTGACCATGATTTTGGATAGAATTTTATAAATTACATTACACAGTGCTATCGGTCTAAAGCCCACTCGAGTATGTGCGTCCTTGATTTTAGGGATAAGCGTAAGAAAAGTTGCATTCAAGGATCGATAAACATTCTTATTCCTACGGGATTCTTCAACCACCTCTTGAATATCAGGTCCCATAAATGGCCAGGCTGCTTTAAAGAATTCACTTGTAAAGCCATCTGGTCCGGGAGCTTTGTTCTTGGGTAGATGCAGAACCACCTCTTCAACCTCCTGGAGAGTGACTTCTCGTAGCAAGGCCAAATTTTTCTCTCTTGTAATCAGCCGAGGGATGTGCTGAGTTATTTTTTGTATATCTGTAAGCCTATTCGGGATAGGCTCCGTTAGGAGGTCTTTGAAGTGAGTCGTCAATTCCTGCTCCATTTCTTCATGCTTAAATAGACGTTCTCCATTTTTTGCTTTAAGTGAGAAGCTTCTGTTGTGCTGGCGGTGTTGCAGCATAGCTTTATGGAAGAATTTAGTATTACGATCCCCTTCTTTCAACCAATTGACCCGGGATTTTTGCTTCCACAGAATCTCTTCTTGTTTCCTTCTCTCTTCTTGTTCACTGACAATGCGCCCTTCCTCCAGAGCCAAGTCCTCTGTTCTGCCATCAAGAATAATTAATTGCTGAATTTCTTTCATTCTCTCTTTAAGGCGCATTTGGTTTTGATGTATGTTTCCAAATTCTTCAATGTTCCAACATTTTATTTCTGATTTTAATTGTTTCAATCTTAGCTGAAAGGAATGCATTTTGTTGTGTCCCCTGACTGGATTTGAATGCCACCAGTTTTTAACTTTTTCCATGAAACCGAGATCTCTTAACCAAAACAGCTCAAACCGAAAAGGTTGGTTCGGGCGATTTGCTTTGACATCTATCTCCAGTCTAATTGGCCAATGGTCAGAACCTAGAGTTGGGAGAATTGTAGCTTCATAGTAAATATCCAAAGTCACTAGATCTTCTGTTGCTAAAAATCGATCTAGTCTGGAAGCAACCTGGTGTCGCTCTCCCCTGCGATTATTCCAAGTGTACTGTCCATTAACTGTGGGGATGTCTACTAAACGTAAATCATTTAGTAATTCCCGGAAGAGAGCCATTTCTGGATCTTCCCTTCTTATCCCTCCTTTCTTTTCTGAGAGACTCAACATCATATTGAAATCCCCCCCTAGTAGCCAATACCTCTCATTATGCATTGTACTCAAGGTTCAAATGCTTTGAAGAAAATCTGCTCTCTCTCCTGGAATGGGAGGTCCATAAACCACTGAAATTAGAATTCTGGTCTCAGAGCCTATCTGCCGGAATGTAGCCAATAATATTCGGGGGCAGCCTATCCATCCTTCTGCACTGACCTCTGCTGCGTTCCATAAGACAGCGATGCCTCCTGAGGTGCCCTCCGAATCGATTTCCATAACTTCATACTGCAGTTTTATGGATTGCATTATTAACTGCAGTTTCTGTCCTGAAACTTTAGTTTCTTGTAATAACATGACCTGAGGTTTCTCTGCTTGCAATTTCTCTTTCAGATGTCTCTGTTTACCCTTGCTGTTTAGACCTCTGATGTTCCAGGAGAGTACTTTCATTAAAGATTCTTAGGTAGTTGTTAGAATACCGTTGTTAACGGTACTATCTTGCCCGTGTTGATTAGCATTTCTCCTACTAATTGTATTGATTCCTGCAAGGTTGGTCTTCCTCTCTTTTTTGCTGGCTTTGGAGGGGGAGGCACCTTTACCTGGTGGTTTTTCTTGGGATTCTTTCTTAGCCTGTTCTGAAAGGTAATGCTCAAAAGTTTCCTTACACAATTTCTTTTCCTCGGCTGGTATGAAGCGGTCATCAAGATTTTTCCATTCAAACAAAAGGTGCTTCAATAGTTTCTCTTCTTATAATTAATGCAATATTGGTAATATAATAAATTATTTATGCAACTTCTTATTATTATTCATATTTATTATAATAATAATAAATTATCAATAAAAAAATATTATGCACAATAAATATAATTGTTAACCATATATAATTATTAATATTATTATTATTATTATTATAAACTTAATAATATTAATATTAATATAAACTTTAATTATTATTGATATTTCTATAAAATTATTAATATTATTTTTGGAATAATTTAATTAATTATTATTATTAATGATTTATTTTATTTTATTTTTGGGTTTAACAATTTTATGGGTTTATAATATTAAATTTTTGGGTTTATTACTTCTTTAAGTTTAAAATATTAATTGTTAAGATTTATTATATTATGCTACATATTTAAATTTATATTATACTACATATTATATTAGGTTATTGATAACAAAAACATATAAAATGTTAGTGATAATGTTATTAATAATATTAATATTAATATAAAAATAAATATATTATTTCAATAATCAAAGAATTTTGTTATAATTAATGGAATATTGCTAATATATTAAAATATTTATTCAACTTATTTCTTTATATATATATATATATATATATATATATATATATATATATATAATTTCCAAGTAATACTATAATATATTTTAGTTCAATATATAGTCTATATTATTAATATAGATTAAGCAAATATATTTATATCAATAAATATATAATAATTATGAACAATAACATAATGGTAGGGACAAATACATATTATTAATAATAATTAAATGTTATTATTATGTCATATGTGAATTATATTTTAGTTTTAAATATAACTTTTAATATATTAGAAAAAGTATATGGTCATCCATGGTCAACCACTATATAAAATAAATAATGGTCAATAATGGTGAATAATGGTCTACTATGGTCCAATTTCACATTGTGACATAGATTATACTTATATTAAAACAAACCATGCTCAACCCTGGTCAACGTCATATTATAATGAATTTTGTCTTGATATGAAAATTGATCATGGTCAAGCATGAGTAACCATGTTCAATGGTAACATTGTGACAAGGGCTTTCTCAACATGAAAATGAACCATGGTCAACCATGTTTATTTTAGGGTTTATTGGTCTCATTAGACGTTAACCATCATCATCATCATCATCATCATCATCATAATTTTTATGTTATAAATATATACCTTGGGTTTATAATATTAGTCCCTTGAGTTTAATATTATTTGTTTGGGATCACAATCCCTTGGGTTTTTAGTATTAATCATTTATGTTTATTATTGGCTTGGGTTTATTCCTAGGGTTCAATATTATTTCTTGGTGATTTTTTTTTTTGGTTCTATCATTTTGCTATTTTAATTTTATAGTTTTTTTTGTTTTGCAGGTAATTTTTAATCTGTGGCATCCTCGACCTCCTGCTTGTATTTTCGTTGCAGCCTCGACGTCTTCGGAAATCTCCTACGTTGTCTTCTTCTCATTTCGGCCTCGACTTATCCAAACTTCCAAGTTCTTACTTCTGTCAAATTATTGTTTAAATGTAATTTTATGAAGTCCAAGTTTGAGCCACTACATGACTCCTCTCTGATTACTTTGTTGGACCTTCCCCCTTTTGGTAGCACGAGTGAAGTTTCCCGATGTACAAAATTGTTTCTAAATTACATCTAATCAAAATAGTTGTATTATATACGTAATAGCTTAATGCTAGGTTTTCTTGCGCTCAGTTCACTATATGAAACCTTAGAAATCTTAGGAGTAGCTCTTGCACAACCTGGGGAAGGGAATCTCAATCACCCAATCTATTTTTCTAGCATAAATCTTTCACAAGCATAGCACAACTATACAACTCGATTACACTAGATAATATGAAACCTCCTTTATATGGTCTGGTCACATGGACCATTAGTTTGAGTCTTTTGTAAAGAAATTTTTTTTATTCTCTTAGCAATCAAGCAATATTAACAAGAAATAAGGTCAGGCCCTGATCAACCTACCTACCATATTGGGTTTACCAGCCATCAAGGGTTGCCCAGAAAGGACCTACATTTCACCAGTGACCTGCAACCATATTCTATCTATTTTATATTTAAAGGCTTCAATTTCACACTTCTACATTCCATAAATTGTGCTCTTCCACAGAGCTTTAGGTTTGACCAAGTGCTCTTATCCTACTGCCTCTCCTGTCAGGAAAAATAACCTAGATATGCTTTAGGACTACCTCTATCAGTAGGCCCAACAAAAGAGAAATCCAATAGTAGCAAGTCAATGCTTCAATCTTCACAAATTTCCAATTCAGTAATAAATCAAGCCATATCAGAGTTTGTAAAAAAGTGTTATTCATTATGCAATCACAGTTATTAGTATCCAAACCATTTCAAATTCTGCTTACATATAATACTAGTGATTACAAAACTCGTAATTAGTGTAATCTTTTTGTTACTGGTTTGCTTATACTAGTCTGTTACCTTTCATCCTAGTCGATGGGGATGATGGAGTGATATTTTACCCATTGATGTAATAAAGCCAGGGAAAGACTAACAAGCTTTATGGAGAGAGTACAAACTAATCATATATCAGTATAAGTCACACAAGTGATGTAACAAACTATGTATCCAACTTTTAGCATAATATCAACAGTGTTAAACATGCATCGTATTATAAGTGATTGCATTACTACCCATTAGCTTGATTGGATAAATATTAACACTTCCCCATGCTTGCATAATACCCCTCTACTTAGGTCAAGAAGGTTGATGTTAGGGCCATGGACCCTGATCACCATTCATGGGGGTATACATTAATTTTTCTTGGAATTTGGGAAAGACTTGATCTCTTCGATCTTGCTAACTATCTGTCTCGATCTTGTTGCCCGACTATCTAGATATCCCTACTTAGATATATTCTATCTCGACTTCCTAGTCTCTAATCTTGACCTCCATCCGGAAGAAGTGAAACAAAATATGGCCCAACCAAAAAAACTAACATGGATTTTTCATCTCACTAATGGAGACCATAATAGTTCAACTTAGATATGCCAGTCTCATCTTTATATTACAAGGAAACAAATTATTTAATGAAGAGTTAAAAGATAGAATCAGTTGGTTGTTTAAATGTAATTTTCTATGTTTAAATCAAAAATTGTTTAAATGTATTTTTCTATGTTTAAATGTAATTTTCTATGTAGTTTTCTATGTAATTATTTTTTCCCATATATTTTTGGGATTTTTTCTCCAAATTGTTTCTAATTAATTAGAACACCCTGAAATATAATCTAACTAGCTAATGAAACTTAAAATTATTTCATCAAGTTGAATCATCCTAACCAAGATATAATGTGCTAAAAACTGGTACAAAACAGAGTAATCACATAAAAGCGTATGTTTCCAGATCATAATCTCCTGTAAAAATGCAGTCAAGTGTAATTAAAAATGACGTGAAAGTGTCAACAAAATTATATATATCCACCTTTACATAAAATTTGAAGATTCGTAAATACACTATATGACTTAATTGCATTTCTCAACCATTTGGCCACTAAAGATTATTTCCTAACCATATATGCCACATGGCTCCACTTACAAACTCCTATGTGGTTTCTTGAATAGAGAATTCTATTGTTTTTGAGGTCATCTATCTCATTTTAAAGTTATTTTTCAGTTTTTTTGAGGTCATTTGTCTCATTTTTAAAATATATTTCAATTTTTTTTTAGGTCATCTGTCTCATTTTTAAAATATTTTTCAAATTTTTAATTTGTTGTGGCTGAAAAATGTGTGGGTGTTGATGATATCTGCATTCATTTACATAATGTGTACCCAATTTCAAGGAATTACCTATTCAATAACTAATAAGTTGCTACCAAAACATCCACAGACTCAAGAGGAATAACTCAGACTCTTTGAATCATCCTAACCAAGATCATACCAAATGAGCCCAACTCTGTTGCAGGTTGAACTTAATTTGATTTTAGAATTCTGAAATACTGATAGGAGTTTTTTTTTTATCTGATTCTAAAATATTCTTGCTTAAAACTTTTAAATTATCTTTAAATTTTAGGTTGAACTAAACTAAGATTGTAAATATCAGAAATACCTTTTGGAATTCCATTCATTGAACAAAGAATTCTATTGTTTTTTGAGGTCATATGTCTCATTTTAAAAACATTTTTCAATTGTTTTTTAGGTCATCTGTCTCATTTTTAAAATATATTTCAACTATTTTTGAGGTGATTTGTCTCATTTTTAAAATATTTTTCAAATTTCCAATTTGTTGTGGATGCAAAATGTGTGGTTGTTGATGGTATTCAAGCTAAATTTCTTTAAATCTTATTTTTTCCCATCTATTTTTGGAATTTTGTCTCCAAATTGTTTATAATTAATTATAACACCCTCAAATATAATTTAACTAGCTGATGAACCTTAAAATTCTTGCATCAAGTTGAATAATCCTAACTAAGATCTAATGTGCTGAAAACTGGAACAAAATAGAGTAATCACATAAAACGTCTATTTCCAAATCACAATCTCCGATAAAAATGAAGTCAAGTGTAATTAAAAATGACATGAAAGTGTCGACAAAATAATATATATCCACCTTTACATAAAATTTGAAGATCTATAAATATACTATATGACTTAATTGCATTTCTCAACCATTTGGGAACTAAATATTACTTCTTAACCATATCTGCCACATGGCTCCACTTACAGAGTCTTATGTGGTTTTTTTTCAAGTCTCAATAAGGAAAATAAAATGAATGTTTCAGATTCAGATGTTCCCTGGATGTTTTAGATTCACTATATCACTCTAACATCCTAGTAAACAAAATACTATCATCATAATAACAATACTTGTAGCAGCATCAAAGGGTTTTTTGGGGCCATATATTGTTAGTATGGACAATTATCATACTATAGAGTTGTACAGAAGGAGAGTAAGTATTGTGCTCATATTTCGCAATTGTACATATTTGGCCCTTTCTTCGTCTGAGATGGCTTCTTCTGTTTTTTCATCTTTCTCTTTGAAACAGGTGTGACATCAATAGCACAGGAATTCTCTCTGAATCTTATAGGGGACATAAATTACTCCTTTTCACATTCACTCTCATTCTCACCACCCATTTCTTCCTCGTCCTATTTCTTAAACCACAGCTAGAAAAAGAGTTACACCTCTCCTCTTTCTTACCACAACTCCTAGAAGAGGGTGTGAGCTGACCCTCTTCTAACTCATTATAATCATTTCCATTCTTAACATCAATACTGGAAATCTCTCCAACCCCACCATGGTTAAGCCTCCTAGGTAATGTCGTTTCTCATGTTAATATTGAATAAAAATTAAACAAGCTCGATAAGCATGATTGAATGGTGCCAAAAAATGCTATATAGTTTATTTTCTCTAATTTTCTCTAATTTTTTTATTTTCCCAGATTTCCTGCTATATAGTAATCTATTTATATATTTGATTACTTCTCCATCTATTACAGTCTTGGAAGAACTGCTTCGATATTTTCAGCATCTTTATTCTCCATCTTTCCTCTTAGTTTTTCCATATTCAATATTATCCTCATATATCTTTGGAGATTAATGTCCTAAAAGAAAACAGAAGAGAAATTAATAGGTTTCACTGTTGAACTAGTGTGACGGTATTTACATAAGTAAGTTAAGAAACTTTCTATACAATGAGCATGGATACAGTGTTACTACGGGTCATCTTAGCTCACTAAAACCTTATCAAGAAGAGTAATCATCCTTTTCAAGAACAATACTTGTATAAACTATCTGAGATGCAGTATCTAGATGTCTAGATGTATCTTCTCTTAAAGTTTTCTCCAAGCAACATACAGTAGCTTTGTCATCCTCCGTAGTATAAACCACATGGTACATTCATTGCTAGTTATGTCCCTCCAACATTTGACATGGATGTATTTTATTAATGTACCTAAATTTACACCTTCCATGATGCTTCTAATCTTGTAAAATGTTAAAAGTGAAGTGTTTTATGATGTAATGGATATTAATAATCTAGATTGACATGGCTATATTTTATTAATGTACCTAAATTTACACCTTCCATGATGCTTCTAGACTTGTAATGGATATAAATAATCTAGATTAACATGGCTACAGTGATATGATGATAGTTTAGGTTGATTTTCAAGTTGTAAAATTCTTGTATATATCAAGGATGAATGATAGTACAAGCCAACAATGACATTATTATAAATTATTAAACAATTTGATAGGTGCTAAATCATACTTCTTATTAAGGACATAACTAATTTTTAAGTTGAAATTTCTTTCTTAATGTTCTTAGGCTATTTATAGATGTCAAAGTAAAGGTTTCTAGATGTGATTTCTCCCATAAACTTCAAGGAAAACTAAACGAAAAAATAAATTCTAAGGCAAACCCTGTAGATGTCATTTCTCCCACAAACTCATAAAGGTGTGACTTTTTATATAACTTCATCAACCACTACCACTAGTTGTTTTAGTAAGTGCATAAAATAATTTTTTACACCATGTACATTTCATTTCTCCCACAAACTCATCAAGGTGTGACTTTTTACATAACTTAATCAACCACTACCACTAGTTGTTTAAGTAAGTGCAAAACACTACCACTTTAAGGCAAACCGTGTACATGTGTCATTTATCTCATACATGTGTCATTTCTATGCCATTTAGATGTCATTTCTATGTAATTTCTGCCATAAACTATAAGGCAATGTCATTTCTCCCATATACTATAAGGCAAAATTTAAGGCATGTCATTTCTAGATCTGATTTCTCCCATAAAATTTAAGGCAAACCATGGACATGCCATTTCTTCCACAAACTAAAGGCCTTCTCCCATAAATTCAAGGCAAAATTTAAGGCCTAAAAACTGAGCTTAAAGTGGTTGAACTTCCATAGGATTCTAGTCTATATCTTGAGTGTTAACTTCTACAAGTTCTAAAGGCAGAGTCTGTAAAGGGACAGGTAGCCTCTGGATCTCATCTTTTCTGAAAGGTGACATATCCAGCAAATTCCCCTACAGTAAATCTCTAGAACAGATCTAAACATAATTTATTCATTTTAATATCCATAAACCACTACCAATTTAAGTAAAACCATGTACATGTTTCATTTATCCCATACATGTGTCATTTCTCCATAAACTCTTAGGCAAAATTTAAAGCATGTGTCATTTCTCAAGGCTTTCTCCCATTAATTCAAGGAAAAATTTAAGGCCCAAAAACTGAACCTAAAGTAGTTGAACTTCCATAGGATAGGATCCCCCAAATGCAAGGCTTTCTCCCATTAATTCAAGACAGACTTTAAGGCCTAAAAAGTGAACCTAAAGTGGCTAAACTTCCCTAGGATTTTAGTTTGTTTGAACTTCGATAGGATTTTAGTCTGTTTTTTGAGTGTTAACTTCTACAATTTCTAAAGGCAGGGTCTGTAAAGGGCCAGGTAGCCTCTGGATCTCATATTTTCTGAAAGGTGGCATATCAAGTAAATGCCCTTATAGTCAATCTCTTGAACAAATCTAATTATAAGTTATTCATTCTAATTTCCATAAACCACTACCACTTTAAAGAAAACCGTGTACATGTGTCATTTCTCCCATTAACTCTTAGGAAAAATTTAGAGCATGTGTCATTTCTCAAGGCTTTCCCCCATTAATTCAAGGAAAACTTTAAGGCCTAAAAACTGAATCTAAATTAGTTGAACTTCCATAGGATAGGATCCCCCAAACTCAAGGCTTTCTCCCATTAATTCAAGGAAAAATTTAATGCCTAAAAACTGAACCTAAAGTAGATGAACTTCCATAGGATAGGATTCCCCCAAACTCAAGGCTTTCTCCCATTAATTCAAGGCAAACTTTAAGGCCTAAAAACTGAACCTAAAGTGGTTGAAATTCCATAGTATTTTAGTTTGTTTGTTGAGTGTTAACTTCTATAAGTTCTAAAAGAGTCTATAAAGGGCCAAGTATCCTTTGGATCTCATCCTTCCTTAATGGTGACATATCCACTAAACTCATGGAACCATGTACATGTCATTTCTCCCTTAAACTCTAGGCAAGCCAATCTTTAAGGCATGTCATTTCTAGATGTTATTTCTCCCACGAAATTTAAGAAAATTTTTAAGGAAAACCATGTACAAACCATGTACATGTCATTTATCCCTTGAACTCTAGGCGTCAAACTTTAAGGTAAACTATTCACATGTCAATTATCCCATGCACATGTGTCATTTCTCCCACGCATTTGCAATAAATGTTAATTTAATATATTTTATTGAAATTTTTTTTTTAGGGATTAAAAAAAACCCACTAAATATGGTTGAAAAATGGACATTATGCATAATTTTTCTTTCCATCCCAATCCAGGGAAAGAAGTGATTACATATGTTCTTTGCAATATTGCAACTAGCAAGGTCCTCCAAAGGAAAATGAATATACTAGGAAGAACAACAAACAACAAGGCATATTATATTGCATCGATAGAAGGCTTGGGAATATCTAGGGAGTATGGATCAAATGGAATTGTAGTTTTCACCAATTTTTAAATTATGTGCAACCAGATGAAAGGTGTGTACCAAGTTAAGAAGGAGAGGCTAAAACAACTTCATGGAAAATAAAACAATATTGTTAGTCAATTTCAATTTTTTAGTATAAGACATTGTACAAATGTTAATAAGATGTCTGCTGATATATTGCGTGGGGCAATGCTAGTTCAAGGTTCATCTATCAAAGATGAATTAATAGATGAATTAGTATTATACGTGACAATGCCAATTCAAGATTCATCTCTCAAAGATGAATTAGTTTTGAGACGCTCTTCTTCAAAAATTCAAGATTAATCTCTCAAATATGAATTAGTGTTGAGATGCTCTCCTTCAAAATTTATTGATGGAAATTGTAACATATCTTTGATATGTGTGTGTTTTTTACTTATAAATGCGTCTTTTTTAATGATCATCTGTTTTTTTCAATTATATACCAAGTGTGCTACCACCATGTAAAGCGCAACTTGGCGAACTTCACATTTTCAACTTGGTGAGCTTTACATTTTTATAACATATTTTTTATATGTGTGTGTTTTGTACTTATAAATGCATCTTTTTTAATGATCATGTGCTTTTTTCAATTATATACCAAGTGTGCTCCCACCATGTAAAGCGCAACTTGGTGAACTTCACATTTGCAACTTGGTAAACTCACGTTTTTATAACATATCATTGATATATGTGTGTTTTGTACTTATAAATGCGTCTTTTTTAATGACCATGTGTTTTTTTAATTATATACCAAGTGTGCTCCCACTTCACATTTGCAACTTGGTGAAATTCACATTTTTATAAAATTAAAATGTGAGGACTTCAACAAATTTTTGTTTAAATGGAGTTTCACGCTTATTTTTTAATGACCATGTGTTTTTTTCAATTATATACCAAGTTTTCACCCACCATTTTTCAATTATATACCAATTGTGCTCCCACCATGTAAAGCACAATTTGGTGAAATTAAAATTTTTGTAAAAAAATTGCTTAAATTGAGTTTCACACACTAATTAGTGCGTTGAAATTTTTGTTTTACATAATTTGTGTACACTAAATTACATTAATTTTTTGAAATTTATTTTAAATATTAATTTAAAAATAATTGTAAATGTCCACTGTAGATATATCTACATATATATATCATGGAGGATGAAAGGCGAAGATCAAAAAAATCCCATATCTATACGAGAGAGGGGGATCAGGGATCGAGGGATGTTCATGGTATTTAAATATAATCTTATCTCCATACATATACTCACATGTGTGTACATATGGAATTGATTTTTTATCAATTTTGTGTTATGAAACCAGCTCCAAAAATAGAAGAAATAGAGATCGATGCCTTAGAAATCAGCCACTTCGAGGGGGAAGCCTCCAATACATTACATAAATGAAAAATTCTTGGATGATACAAATGACAAAACCTCCTTCTATATATAGGGGTCCATGGGGTCACAATATAATCCTAGCCGAGCTAACAATAATAATGTAAGGGAACAATAATAACAACATGGAGGTTACAAGGGTACAAAAATAACAATAAGGGGGATAAACTAATAACAATAATGGACTACACTAGTAATATGGGGACCTAACATGCCCCTGTCCTTCAAAAAAGTGTTGCCCTCAATACTCATCCTCCCATGTAGAATCTTCAGTGAGTAAGTTCTTCCACTTGATGAGATACTCTAAAATTGATCGATTTCATAGCTTTCGAGTTCTTGTTTCCATGATTGTTTCAGGTTCCAAAATGATTTTTTCTTCCTCGTCAAGTTCTAGAAATATTGTTTGAGCTAGAATTTTTTCATCTATAACCTTCTTTAAGCATGAAACGTGGAAAACTATATGCACTTGCGAAGAATTTGGAAGCTCCAATTTGTATGCCATAGTACCAATCTTTTGCAACACCTTGTAAGGACCATAGTATTTTGGGGATAATTTATTATCCTTCTTAGCTTGCTTGAGGGACATTTGTTTTTATGGTTTTAGCCGTAAAAATACCCAGTCTCCTACATCAAAACTTCTCTCGTTGTGATGTTGATCTACTTGTTGTTTCATTCGATTTTGTGCCAAATTGATGTTATCCTTTAAGAGTTGGAGAACTTGTTGTTGATGCTCGATGTGATCTTCCACTGCTTGCACCTTATAATTTTCTCTTAAATATGATGTGATGGACGGTGGATGATATTCATAAAGTGCCATAAATAGGGTCGTTTTTTTTGTAGTATGGAAGGAAGTGTAATACCACCATTCATCCAGAGGTAACCACTTGAACCATCATGTTTTTTTATCAGATACAAAACAACGAAGATATCTTTCCAAAAATTTGTTCACTATCTCAGTTTGACCATCAAATTGAGGATGATAAGTTGAGCTATGAGCTAATTGAGTACCCAAACAAGAAAATAATTCCGTCCAAAAATTTCTAGTAAAAATGGGATCTCTGTTGCTTGCCATAATATTTAGGTTTCCATGTAGCTTTTGAATTGTTTCCATAAATGCAATAGAAACTGTACTTGCTTTAAATGGATGAGATAATGCACAAAAGTGTGCATACTTGGTAAGTCTATCAATTACCACCATGATGACACTCTTTCCTTTGGACTTAGGTAAACCTGTGATAAAATCCATTGAAATATCCTCCCAACATTGACTTGGAATGGATAAAGGTTGTAGAAGACCCGGGGTATTAATTGTCTCAACTTTATTTTGCTGGCAAACCAAACATTCCACCACAAAATTTTGAATATTAGATTTAAGGCCATCCCAAAAAAATTCTTTCTTCACCCTGTGGTAAATTTTTAAAAACTCCCAAGCGTTCTCCTAAAGGAGAAGTGTGCAATTCCAAAAGAATATTTTGTTTTAGTTGAGAATTCTTACAAATATATAAGCGATCTTTGTACCAGAAGGAATCATTTTTCCAACTAAATGTATCATATGTACTAGGATATTGCTTCAACTTTTGAATGAGTGTCCACACTTCTTCGTCCTTCTTCCATTCATCCCTTGCTTTGGTTATCCAATCTGGTTGGATAATATAAATTGCATAGAAATGCTTCCACCTCTTCATCCTTTCTTGAGAGTGCATCTGCAACAACATTTAGCTTCCCTTTTTTGTAGATGACAAAGTCATAACCCAACAATTTTGTGACCCATTTTTGCTTCTCTTCTAAAGATGGTCTTTGTTCTAAAAAGTGTTTAAGACTATCATGATCATTTTTTTCCTTGAAGTGCCTTCCCATTAGGTAAGGTCGCCATGCCTTTAGTGCATGTAGTATTGCCAACATTTCCTTCTCATAAATAGCTTTCTATAAATACTTTCCTTTGATTGGACGACTTTCAAAAGCAACGGGTCTGCCTACTTGCATTAAAACAACACCAATTCCATTTCATGAGGCATCACATTCCACAATAAAGACTTTTGTGAAGACTTGCATAGCTAAAACCGGTGCTAGGCACATTGCCTCTTTAAGATGTTCAAAGGCTTTAGTTGCTTCAGGAATCCATGAAAATGCATATTTCTTCAATAATTTTGTTAGAGGTGTTGCTATTCTCCCATAATTATTAACAAACTTGTGATAATACCCTATTACTTGGAGAAATCCTCGCAACTAGTTTATGGTTGTCGGGCCTTTCCATTCCTTAATGGCATTAATTTTGTTAGGGTCTACCTTAACACCCTCGTGAGATACAATATGACCTAGATATTCCACCTCTTGTACTCCAAAGAAACATTTGGATGTTTTTGCATATAATTGTTTCTCCTCCAATAGTTTGAGCACTATGTCAACATCTTGAAGATGACCCTTCCAAGACATTTTGTCGATTAGTATGTCATCAAAAAATACTAGCACAAATTTTCTAAGGGTTTGAAAATGGAATTAATCAACCCTTGAAATGTAAAAGGTGAATTGGTAAGGCCAAAAGGCATGACCAAAGATTCATAATGACCCCCATGAGTTCAAAAAATTTTGTTTTCAAAATATCTAAAGTCTTCATTCTAATTTGATGATATCCTGAATGAAGATCCAACTTGGTAAAATAAATTGTGCCATGGAATTCATCCAATAATTCATCATTCATAGGAATGGGAAATTTATATTTAATAGTGAGCTTATTGAGTTCCCTATAATCTAGACACATGCACCACGATCCATCCTTCTTGTGCACCAATACTACTCAAGCAGAGAAATAAATTTGACTAGGTTGAATCATACCAACCTTGAACATTTTGGTAATCATATGTTCAGTTTCACTCTTTTGGACATAAGGATATATGTAAGGCCTGATGTTTGGAGGAACACTTTCTAGAATCAAATGAATAGCATCATCATGATCACGAATAGTTGGAAGTCCTTTGGGAGTATCAAACAGCTTGGAATGATTTTCCAAGACCTTTTGGAGATCTGGAGAAATACATGATTTTGATGTTGGAACTTCTAGTGAGCATAATTGTGAAATTATGCCTTGTTTTTATTTATTTAAAGATTTTTCATGAAAATAGATCTTATTATCTTTCCCAGCTTACTTATGATACCTTATAATTCGATTTCCTTTCCTTCCAAAAAAAAATTTCAAGAAAATTTCTTGAAAATTAAAAGCTACCATCCCCAAAGATTGTAACCATTGTACTCCTAATACAACATCAACACCTCCCATTGGAATGGAAAGCATTAGACTATTTAATATTTATTCCCCCATGGTTAGCTTGATATTATGGCATTTTCTCGAGAAATTTATAGTTCCTCCATTTGCAACCATCACTTGACATTCTAGTTTTGGGTATAGGAAAAAATTCAATTCCTTGGCTACCTTACAATGAATAAAATTATGGGTACTACCCAAATCAATCAGCACTATTACCTTTTTCTTCTTGATATGTCCTTCTATCTTAAGAGTTTTAGGAGTAGTAATTCCTGCCAATGCATTACACGATATGGTCGGGCTCATTTATTCTTCTTCTAGGGTTGGTTCCTGGTGTATGTCCTCTTCTTTTGAAGTTTCTTGTTCATTTTCTTCCTCCTCTTCACAATCTATGTAAAATAATTTCTTCTCAGCACACTTATGACCTTTAGTGTATTTTCTATCACAACTATAGCAAAGCCCTTTTTCTCTTTTTTCTTCCAATTGTTGTGGTGTCAACCTTGTAGGTTGTGGAAGTCTAGAAGTAGAAACACTTCCATCTTTATAGATGTGAGTGGTAGGCTTCCTTGTCACCATAATTTTACATTCAATTTTTATTGCCAACTTGAATGCCTTCTCCAATGAATCAGGTTCCCAAAAATGAACTTCATGTTGGTTTTTATCCTTTAAATTCCCTATGAAGACATCAATCCTATGTTGCTCTGAAATATCAGTTACCCTTATATTCAATTTTTGGAAGTCCTCAATGTGCTCCACCACTGAACCCTTTTGTTTGAGATTTATCAATTGGCTAAAGAAGGTGTTGCTCCTTGTATCCTCATAATGTGCTATCATTTCCTCCATAGAAATTGACCAAGTGACAATTTTTTTACGAGAGCAAAGCCATCTATACCATAAAAATTTATTTTGTTCTAAATGTAAAGTTGCAATGCGTACCTTTTGTGTTTTTTGTGCATTATTGAGATCAAAATATTGCTCCATCTGTAGTAACCATATTATGGGATCCTTGCCATCAAAATTCTTCATATCCATCTTTGGAATATGGTGGTTCTTCCATCCAACATTAGAGTTTATGAAATCACTATTAACATTTATTTTTTTCTCATCATGTGTTTCCTCTAATATCTTTTCGGCATTACGAAACATTTCTTGTATCAACTTTGTAAAACCTTCCATGTCTTCTTTTAGACCATTCTTCATGTTTTCCATTTTGTCTTTCATGTCATCCATCTTATCTTCCATGCCATCCATCTTAGCTTCCACGCCTTTCTTCAAACCATCCATATTATTCTTTAAACCAACCATATTCATTTCCATGTCTTTCTTCAAAAATCCCATTTCATTTTTTGTTGCTCTTGGCAAGAGTGAAATTTGGTGCACTTTCTCTTGCAATTTTCATAGATCATGTTACAATTCTTCATCTTCATGAATCACAGTAGAGTATTCTGAGGGTTTAATGGGTGCTGAATTATTTTTAGGGGGCATCTTAGAACCCAATACTAATATCTATGCTCAATAAGTCCTTGGAATCACTTAAAACTATTTTTTCAAACAAGACTTATGCATTTTGAAAAAAATACACACCTTTTTCTTGCCTTTGAGGAGCTCGATATTAAAACTGAATTATATCTATAATTGTGGATCTTAAATATCTGAAATTTTCTCCTATATTTTTCCTCTGAATCTTCTTTCGAATGTCGTAGGTCTGACCTAATTTGGATACTTCAAAGAAAAGTTATGATGCATCTCCCACAATGACATAATTATGGACTGGTTTAGTAGATCGCACTTGTACGACATGCCACGTCTCATAGTTTCCTCCATCGGCTCTGAAATTTATACACCAAAAACTACAATCCGTGTACTTAATGCCACTTTTTACAGAATTCCAATTCGATGCTCAGAGAGAGATTTATGATGATTTTCCCAAGGTCACCTATTTGAGATGAAATTTGGGAGCCTAAAAAACCCATAACTTCCACAGATCATATATCTAAAAATATTGCGAATCAAGCTCTGAATTTTTTCCACAAAATTCCTCGTTATTTTTACTTTGCTCTGTAAAAATTTTAGCTTCTGAGCCCTCGTATAAAACACGTTATAGAGAAAATTCTGCGATGACATTTTTAGGTTAAATTCAGGAGCCTGCAAAAATCCCTACCTTCCACAGATCATACCTTCAGAAATATTGTGAACCAAGATCCAAAATTTTTCCATGACGTTCCTCCAGATTTCTTCTTCATGATGTAAAAATTTTATCTTTTGAACCTTCGTAGAAAAAATGTTATAGCGAAAATTCCATGATGACTTGTTTGGAGTAGAAAAACGCTAGAATCCAAATCTCTGATACCAAATGTTATGAAACCGGCTCCAAAAATAGAATAAAAGAGATATAAATGCCTTAGAAATCAGCCACTTTGAAGGGGAAACCTCCAATACATTACATAAATGAACAATTCTTGGATGATACAAATGATAAAACCTCCTTTATATTGGGGTCCATGGGGTCACAATATAATCGAAGTTTACCTAGCAATAATAATGTAAGGGAACAATAATAACAATATGGGGGTTACAGAGGTACAAAAATAATAATAAGGGGGCTAAACTAATACAAATAATGGACTAAACTAGTAATATGGGGACCTGGCAGTTTGTGAGTTAAATTAATTGTTAATAAGTTCCATTTTTTATTTTTTAGGAGGTAAGAGGACAATGGTGTCTACTACATGAAGGGAGCATGGCCATGGTTCACACAATCATGTTATGGTTCACACAAATTAATCAATGAATATGTACATGTATTTATATGTGTGAATGTATTTTTTAATTTATTATAAATTCATATTTTTTTATGAAGCTTCCCTCTCGTCTTGTGAGTTTGGTGGTGGTACAAATTCCCTTGGAGAGCCATCAATAGGTGCTAGTGAATTGTGTGAAGGTGGTGATATGTATTTCCACAGAGGCCAATCAATTGATGATCGTGTTGGTTCTCAACCAATCGGTGTTCTTTCTGGTTCTCAACAGTCTCAGGGCGGGCAAGATGCTAGCCAACCATATCGAGGTGGCCATCAATTTGAATATTATTTTCATTCAATTTGTACAAATGTTTTTACACGTGCTTGTTTAATATACAAAATTTTACATATTGATGCAGAGGGTGAAAATGTTGCTCCAATTTTTGCTCGAAAAAGACGTAGGACATAACGCGTCATTCAAGAATAAGGATGTACACCAACCATGACTTATTTATCTAACATTTCCGATATACCTTGGAAATCAAATATGATGCAATGCACCTTACAAAGGTGTCAGAAAATTCATACAAAATTGAAGGGAGATCTCGTGGCTTTGACTCTCCCTGCTGAGAGTTGAAAGCTTGGAAATAGTTACTCAATCCTTAAGCAAACTAATAGATGTGTACCTAAAGCTCGGGCCAACCACTGATACTTTTTCAGAACTTATTAGAAAAATAAAGGAAACAATGATGGGTCCTGAAACATGGGAGGTTGTTAAACAAAGAGTTACAACAGAAATGGCCAAGTCTATGTTTAATTTCAAAGAAGGGCTAAAAAGAAAGATGTTGAAGGTGTAATATTTCAAGCACCCTCATATAGCTCGCTATTTGTATGATATAGACCTTGTGGCCTATGGGAGACTCCCATGGAATGATGAGGTTCCACTTTATTTTTCAAAATTATTTTATGTAGAATTATTTTTGGGAATGAAACCCAATTATAATGACCTTTCCTCTAATTTTTTGGGTCCTGGGAAAGGTCTATTGTGTCACTATAGGGGTACTAGGCGTGATGTTGGTTTTCCTCACCCTGAGCCACCATTGGTTAGTCGACCTCTTCGTGTCAAAACTTTGCAGTCAAAGATGAATGTCACTTCTCAAATTAGTCGAGAAGCAAGGGATGCCACCATTGACAATGTTCAGAGTGGAGTATGTGGAGTTGATGTTTGTCTTAATCGACAAAGAGCACGTGAGAATGCCGCACTAATTTTGTGTATTATACATATGAAGAGATATAAAACATGAGTGTTTAATATCTCAGAACATATGCAAATAATTGTCGCTATGGTTGGCAGGACCTAATTATTCATGAGCAAGAGGGCATGGGAACAGTATGTGTTAATGGTTAGGGTGATTATTTTATCACATGTACAATTTGTAATAAATACATATATACACATACATTTATTGGTATACATTAATCTAACAAAAATTTATCATTATATGTTAACACCATTTGCAGTTATCATGCTTGATGAATGAAGAAGATGTTAATATCACGGTCGGAGCCTCCAGTTCAAACAATCAAGATGGGTCCTACCATCAATCACACAATCAAGATGATTCTCACCATCAAGATATGTTGGCAAATGTTAGTGTTTTTTAAGTGAACATGATGTCGTACAATTTTTTTTAATCTATTGTTAATATATCGAAAACGGATGACATATTTTTAAAATAAATAATTGTGCACACATGTACATGTATATATATAATAAAATGTTTTAATAAATTTTGATTCCGTCCAATATTTTTTGGATGGCGGTACCTTCTTCTTCCTTGGGAGATGTGCCAAATACACCATCACAAGTATGAACAATTTTTCACTTTTAAATTTGTTTTTAAGTTATATATTCCAGCTCAAAAAGTTCCATTAAAAAATGAGATCTCTAGATCTTGATTTATTTTAAATTTTTTGAATTTTAGGTTTTTGAATATTTTCTCAAAGCCACTCTTAGGATATTTTCCAAATCCACTAGCACAAGTATTCAATTTCTCACTTAAATATATTTTTTAAAGTTATAAGTTATAAATTGAAGTTCAAAATTTTTATTATAAATTGAGATCTAGATCTTCAGTTATTTCAATTTTTTTGAATTTTAGGTTTTTGGATATTTTCTTTCGGAGCCTCTCTTAGGATATGTGCCAAATCCACTAGCACAAGTATTCAATTTTTCACTTAAATATATATTTTTAAGTTATAAGTTATAAATTGAACATCCACACCATTTCAACCATTTGAACAAGTTTAACTTTTTCAATATTATTGAAAATTAGTTTATATATGCATTTTTATTTGAAAATTTTTAATATATATATATATATATATATATACTTGTACATGTATATTGTACAGTTTACTGTGGAAGATGTTCCTGTGGGGGAAGTTTTAGTAGACGAGAAACAAATGGAGAGGGAACCTAATGAGGTATTGCATGATTTTTTTTTTACATTTAGTTTTTTTACATGAAATTCTATATTCTCATTCAATTTTAAAACATTAAATTTTAATGTTTGTACACATTTTGTACAGGTTCCCCATGCTTCGCAGGATAGTTCGAGGATCGTGACTTTGTTGGGAGAGACACTACATCCATACGTATTTGATGGATGATGCACACGCACGTGCAACATTATATTTGATAGATTTAATTTTAAATTTACTTTTTGATATATAGTCTTATCTAGATGCAGTCATTTATAACTTGATACTTGTAACACTATACATTCAA
This sequence comes from Pinus albicaulis, assembly GCA_034641835.2. Taxonomy (NCBI): domain Eukaryota; kingdom Viridiplantae; phylum Streptophyta; class Pinopsida; order Pinales; family Pinaceae; genus Pinus; species Pinus albicaulis. Next base: position 1,180,484,588 of record CM076580.1, on the reverse strand, counting down.
CTATATATATATATATATATATATATATATATATATATATATATATATATATATATATATATATATATATATATATATATATACTTTTATTGTTCATGTGAGATACAAATTTTGGACATATTTTATCATTTGGATATATATATATATATATATATATATATATATATATATATATATATATATAGTTTTAAACTACATTTACTCTTGTCAGGAATGATTTTAAATTTTGGATAGTTACATTTGGCATGTGATCACATGTTGTGATATAGATATAATTCTTTGCTTTTAAAATTCAAGTTGTCATTCTATAAAATTTTTAAAAATATAAAATGAATCTTTGTAGAAATATCAAATTACAAACCATATTTTGGATAGTTGAATAACATTTGGCATGTGATCACATGTTGTGATATAATGTTTTGTTTTTAAAACAAGTTTGGTGGTTGAACTACATTTGGCATGAACTACATTTTTCTTGTGATATATAATGTTTTGTTTTTAAAACTCAAGTACAATACATATCGACATGTATATATATGTGTACCAAAAAAATGTACATGTGCAAACACTTGCACGGAAAACATAACAAGGAAGTCCAATTTTTAGTTGAGTTCTGGAAGTTCTACAACATGAATCCAAAGAGAGGAAATTGTTGGGCAGTTCAATCAAAAAAAATCCAATGGAATGCCATCTTCAATGATCTTTTCATGATTGTATTTTGACATTTTCCATTTCTTAATTTTCGTTTTTTTCTTTGATTGAACCTCTATCAACTTTATGCGTGTTGCACACACCAAGTGACTATATTGAAAACTTATGACATGATGTTCATAGTCTTAAAAGTAAAAAAAATCCCCACTTTTATTAGTTTGTCTGAAAAAATAACCTTTCAGTATAATATAACCTCTGTCATATGGAAACCCATGATCATTATATTTGTCTAATAATTGCATCTTCCTTTCAGTGCAACGCATCAAATAATACTTCACATTTTCATTGTTGATAGTAGGTGCAATTACATCAAAAACATCTCTTGCACAATAAAACAAACTTATGTATTTAAATTTAGATCATAATTAACATGAAAAATTAACTTTAAAATAATTTTATTATCTATTTCTAGATCTCTATCATTTGAAAGCAATTCAAATAGTAGCTTCTCTAACAAGATTAGAAACTTTATCACCATCAGATGATATTGTAGTTTCCCCTGATTGCATTTCTTCAAACATTGCAACGGACATTTTCCCCTTTGTATTTAGCTCTGTATGTTGCAATATTTTACATACATTTTATTTTCACAAACATCATTGGATTTTTTTTTGTCTATGCAAACATGAAAAACAAAAGAATATTTTCTTTTATCCAATGCAAACACATTTGTGGACAAATTTGTTTTAATTGAATGCAATTTTCGAGTCCCTTTTATTGTTTCAATGTCATTTCCAATCGATCTATCTACATCTTCGACCCCAATATGCCAAAAAATCCTATATGGAAATTTCAAAGAAGAATATAAATATGATATCAAAATACCATCAAAGATAATCATTGTGATAAATGTATACTATTTAAAATTGGATATCCAATAAAAATTAAATTGAATGTACCTTCGCACTTCCCTTGATCGATTAGTCTCATGTATTAGTGCAGTGATGCACCATTGAACAACTTATTTAGCGTCCACAAGTTGGTTTGAAGAGGGGGCCATTTGATATCTTTGAAGTGCTCATTTTATGCATGCCCCTGCATTGTCATGTTCTCCTTTTCCATAACCAGTCTCAAAGAAATTCCAACAATGTTTAATGTGGGTTTTCATATGAAAAAAACACAACCAAAAGAATGATCATGAATATTTGAATTGACCTGTGCATCCATCTGACCATATCCAATGTTCATTAAATTTTATTCCATGACTTTTCAAGGAGTCATAAATCTTTCCAAAATAGTGTTGTACAAAATATGTATCATGTGTACGATCGTCACTGATATAAAAGTGATATTCTTTAATAACATGCCAATTTTCACTGGTTCTTTCTATATGATCAACATTAGGTTCAACATGTATATATATAATATGGAAGAGCATGGAGAATTGGTCAGAATGATAGCAATCACTCTAAATTTATTTTTGTGGAAACAATGTGTAGTTTTATGCAAAATTAATTACTCACAAAATGGTCCCTAGTGGAAAAAATTCATGAGATTTTTTTAATTGCAAGTCCTGCCATTGAGCTCTATGGGAATTTTTGGTGTATTTATAAATTTCTTCCTCAAACTTTCTCAAAAAATCTATCACAGAAATTTCTTCTTCTTGTAAATCAATTATTTTATCACTTGTCGTACTACTTGAACCTCGAATCGATGTATGGATGTATTAATATCTCCTCCATTTCACTTTCATGTTAGAAAATGATTGATCATTTATATCAGTATGATATTTGTTTTGAAATTTAGTCAAATTTCCCCAATCATCACATTTTTTACCACAGACACATTTCTTTTCGTAAAATAATTCATGTCTTTCTCTTCCACATAGAATTTTAGATAAGAAATAACAGATAGTGGAAGGAGGAGGTGAATATTTCCCAAATGTTCTACCAAAATTAAGGAATGTGCCATAATATAAATGAAATTCCACATGATAAAGACAACAAAAAGTGTTGCTTACGGTGATAGGTTTTACATACCATGGTTTTTGTTGCACAAAAGCACTGATTGAGACATGAATTTCACTATTATCTTCTTTGAACTTTTTGAACAACTCTATCTGAGTGGTGTCCAAGAAATTTTTTGGATGTACTTCGTACTAATTTCGTGTTATTCTTCTTCGCATCACATCCCTTGCATTTGGCGAAACACGTGAATTTTTCATCCAATATTCATATATTGTTTTTTAAACATTTTCTCCAAGTCTATATTTGTATGATTGCCTACAAATAGCTCTCCAACAAGCGAGTTCATCATTTACATCTATTTGCAACTGAAATTTCCGATGTTTGTGCAAAGTTTTTCGTGAGGTTCCTAATGCTCATTCCATAGATTTTACCAAGATATTCTCTTTAGTACTTGATTCTCTTTGTTTACATTGCAAAATATTATTCAAATTAGTTCATCAAATAAAAATTAAGCCTCACATTTTACACTAAGAAAATTTTAAATATCAAATTTATAATACTTAAATTTACGTACCTACTTCAACTTCTAGTTGAGGTTGATTTTCCCTTTCAATATTTGAGTGTTATTCTCTCTTTTTTTTTCAAGATTCTCACCCTTGTTCTCTATGTTCCTCAGGGTCTCTTGTTCAATCATATTTTCTCTTGCAATTCCTTCGATTTCCCAAGATAATTGAGTATGAAGTTCAAAAAATTTCCTTAAAAAATTTAGATAAAAACTCAATTAAAAAGAACATGACAAAAGATTTAATTGAAAAAAAAGTCATTTCAATTTTTTTTCAAAAAATACATACTTCAATCCAAAACACTTTAAAAAATCCGAGAAAAAAAAGTCTTATAAAAATTAAATGAAGCTCAAAATATTTCCTTCCAAATCCTGTAAAAAAATTTCATTTAAAAAGTTAGACAAAAAATCATTATAAAATATTTACTTCAGACCAAAACATTTACTCTAAAAAAAAATTCACTTTAAAACATACCTCTAAAAAATGTCCATTGAAAATTAAGCCCAACTTCTTAAAAACTGCCACTTTAAAAAATACCTCCAAAAAATTTCCTTTCAAAATTAAGCCCAAAAAGCCTCTAAAAAAATATCACTTTAAAAAATACCTCCTAAAAATGTCCTTTGAATATTAAGCCTAAAAAGATTCCTTTCGAAATTAAGCCCAAAAAAATTCCAAAAAGTGTCTTTTGGAAATTAAGCCCAAAACCCTCTAAAAAAAAAATACATCCAAAAAAAATGTCCTTTGAAAATTAAGCCCAATACCTCTAAAAACAATGAAAATTATGCCTTTTGGAAATTAAGCCCAAAAACCTCTAAAAACAAAATACATCCAAAAAAAATGTCCTTGAAAATTAAGCCCAAAACCTCTAAAAACAAAATACCTTAAAAAAAAATGATGCCCAAAAAACATCCAAAATGTGTATCACATACCTCCAAGAGTCCTTTGAATGTTATGCCAAAAAGAATCCTTAAGCCCAAAAAAATCCTTTGCAAAATCAGACCAAATGAAGGTATGTGCAAAATTATGCGAAAATAATGAATTCATTTATGTCAATTTATATTGCCGCTAAATTTTTTTTTGGAGGGGCTTCGTTGAATTTTCTAGCCAACGTAAAGTCAATTAAAAGTTTGGCTGAACTTTTGTGTCGTTAGACTTGATGGGCTGTCGTGGAAAAAAACAATTCGGCCAAACTTTTTTTGAAAGTTCGGCTGAACTTACACGTCTACAATTACGTAGAGCTGAGCTCTGAAAAAATTTCTTCAACTTTAGACTGATTAAGCTCCATGAAACTTTGTGAATTAACTGTCGAAACCAAGAGAAGCATTTGCAGAATTCAATCTACTTTCAGGAAATATAACTTTTATGGGATTTCATAAACATTTACTAATTTTAATTAATTTTGTAATAAAATGGGTGCAAAAAATTTCTAAAGGTCATTATGATTCAGTGAAATCAATATTTTGTATCTTTGAAAAAATTATGGTGCATTACACTAGTTCGTCATCTGTAATGGGTAGTTTTTAGATTTTTAGTTTATAACTTATATGTGGAGAAATTTTGTGCACGCCGAAACATATTCAAAATATGCAGTTTTTTCATATTGGATCAGTTCAAAAAAATCTAGTAATTATGATATGCATCAATTGGTTTTGTAAATATAACAAAACCGAAGTAGACTCTGTGTAGATTGTTGTAACACATTTTGTTTCTCAAAAACACAAGTTTTCAAAGAATACACCAACGTGTAGTAACATGACTTTTTATGAATCTTTTGATTGTTAAAAACACACACTCAAAGAAATGCTAAGTTTTCATATCAAATGTCTATAAAAAATATCCAAAAATAACTAATAGAAAGCTAATAAAATTTCTGACAACTTTTATTTTTATCGCAAAATGAAATTCTAAACAGAAAAATTGTTTCGGGTTGCAGAAAGTTGAAGAACATAAAAAAATGAAATATTTTTCTTAAAAAAGGGCAAAAAGTGTAACCCAACTTCACATTTTCACTAAGGATTGAACCATGGTAAAGCATGGTCCAATGTCGCATTGTGACAAAGATTGTCCTAATATGAAAATCTCCCGTGGTCAAGCATGGAAAAACATGTTTATCTAAGGGTTTATGATATTTATATTAAGGTTTATATGCCTTGCATTTATATTGTTTTCTTCAGTTGAATGTTATTCCCTAGGTTTTATAATCCATTGGGATTTTATTATTATTGCATTGTGTTTATTATTCCATTTTCTTTAAAATATAAATCTTGTTGAACCGTGGTCAATCATGGTCAACCATGGTCAATGGATTTCAATCTTCATTAGCCATGGTCAATATTCGCCAACCATTTTCAAGCATGCCCAACTGTGCTATGTGAAATAAATCACTGTCAACCATGGTCCAACGTCACATGGTGACAAATTTTTAGTCAATATGAAAATCAACCTTCATCAACCACGGTCAAATGTCGTACTTTAACAAATATTGCATCGATATGACATTAAATAATCGTCAAACATGGTCAACCATCATCCTATGTTGCATTGTGACAAGGATTTTCTCAATATGAAAATGAACCATGCTAAACCATGTTTATTTTAGGGTTTATAATATTTATCTTGGGGTTTATATACCTTGGGTTTATAATATATCCTTTGGGTTTAATATTATTCCCTTGGGTTTATTAATCTAATGGTTCTCATTCACAAGGTATAGTATTATTCATAATGTTTATAATATTAATCCTTGGGCCCAATATAAATCCCCTTGTTTTATAATCATGGTCAACCATGGTCCAATGTCACATTGTGAGAAAGATTTTCTTAATATGAAAATCAACCATGGTCTAAAGTCACATTGTGACAAAGATTGTCTCCATATGAAGATAAATCATGGTCAACCATGGTGCAACACACATTGTTACAAAGATTGTCCCAATATGAAAATCAACCATATTGGTCCAACGTCGCATTCTTACAAATATTGTTTCAATACGAAATATTTTTCATATGATCTATAATATTAATCCTACTATTTAATATAATCCCTTAGTTCATATTTAATATTAATCCTTGGGTCTAATATAAATCTCCTTGCTTTATAGTCACAGTCAACCATGGTCCAACATCACATTGCTACAAAGATTTTCTCAATATGAAAATCAACCATTTCCCAATGTCACATTATGACAAAGATTGGCTCCATATGAAAATTAATGATGGTCAACCATGGTGCCACGTCACACTGTGACAAATATTATCTCAATATGAAAATCAACCATGGCCAACCATAGTCCAACATCGTATTCTGATAAAGAATGTCTCAATATGAATTATTATTCATAAAATATATAATATTAATCCTATTGTTTAATATAAAGCACTTGGGTTTATAATCATGGTCAACCATGTTCCAATGTCACATTGTGACAAAGATTGTATCCATATGAAAATCAAGCATTGTCAACCATGGTCAACAATGGCCAACATCACATTGTGACAAAGATTGTTTCAATATGAAAATCAATCATGGACTATGGCCCAATGTCACATTGTGACAAAAATTGTTTCAATATGAAAATCAAACATGTTCAACCCTGGTCCAATGTCGCATTGTGAAAAGTATTGTCTCAATCAAAAAATCAACCATGGTAAACCGTGATAAACCATGTTTATTTTAAGGTTTATAATATTTATCCCTTCGGCTTAATATTATTCCTTTGGGTTTATAATCCCTTTGGTTTTTAGTACTAATCTCTTTAGTTTATTGTTCCCTTGGGTTTATAATATAAATCCCTTAGGTTTATTAAACTAACTGTTATTATTCCTAGGGTTTATAATATTAATCCTTGGGGTATAATCAACGATGGTCCAATGTCAAATTGTGGCAAATATTTTCTCAATATGAAAATCAAACATAGTCCAACATTGCATTGTGACAAAGATCTTTTTCATATGAAAATCAATCATGGTTAACCATGGTGCAACATCACATTGTCACAAAAATTGTCTCAATATGAAAATAAAACATGCTCCACCATGGGCAACCATGATAATTCTAGCATTTACAAGATTTATGGTAAGGTTTATGTACCTTGGGTTTATAATATTAATCACTTGGGTGTAGTATTAATCCATTGGGCTTTTAATCCATTGGTTTTTTAGTATTAATCCCTTGGGTTTATCAATCGAGTGGTTTGTATTGTGACAAAGATTGTTTCAATATGAAAATCAACCTCGGTTAACCATGGTCCAACATTGCATTGTGACAAAGATTGTCTCAATATGAAAATCAACCATGGTAAACCATGGCCAACCATGTTTATTTTAGGTTTTATAATATTTCCTTTAGGGTTTATATACATTGGGTGTATAATATTTGTGCCTTGGATTTATAATATTTATCCCTTGGGTTAATAATTCCTTGGGTGTAAGCCCCAAGGGTTAGCTCAATTGGTTGAGTCCTCATTGCTAAGTACTTTTCCAATTGGGTGGTCACGCGATCAAATCTCCTTGATGCCCTTGGGGTTAGGCCTAGCATGTACGATCGATGGTTAGACCCCCTCGGGAGATTCTGTCGAGATTTTCCGACCATGGACGTAGTGACTACATATGTGTGCAGCCACATTGTGGTCGTGAGCCACTCTGAAAATATTCAAAAAAAAAAATTGGGTGTATTAATCCCTATCGAATAATAAAAATTGAATGTATGAATTGGAGTGATAAATAAACCCAATGGATTATTAATATAATAAACAAAAGGGATTAAATTATAAACCCAAGAAATTATTAATATTGTAAACTGAAGTGACTAATAAACCCAAAAGCTTAATATTATAAACTCAAGAAATTAGTAAACCCAGGGGATAAATATTATAATCCTAAGGAATCAACAAACCCAATGGATTAACATATTATAAAACCTAAGATAAATATTATAAACATAAGATATATGAACCCTAAGATAAATATTATAAACCTTAAATAAACATGGTTGACCATAGTTTACCATGGCTCATTTTCGTATTGAGACAATATTTTTCACAATGCAACATTGGAACATGGTTGACGATGGTTAATTTTCATAATGAAACAATCTTTGTCACAATGCAACATTGAAAGATGGTTGACCATGGTTAACCATGGTTGACAATGCTTGATTTTCATATTGAGACAATATTTGTCACAATGTAACAGTGGAACACGATTGACCATGATTATAAACCCAAGGGATTTATATTAAACCGTGGGATTAATATTATAAACCCTATTAATAATATTTCATATTAAAACAATCATTTTTTGAATGTAACGTATTTATAAACCTAAGGGATTAATACTAAAAACCCAAGAGATTATAAACCCAAGGGAATAATATTACACCTAAGGGATTAATATTATAAACCCAAGTTATAGAAACCCTAAGATAAATATTATAAACCCTAGAATTATCATTGTTGACCATGGTTGATTTTAATATTGAGAAAATCTTTGTGACAATGCGACATTGCACCATAGATGACCATGATTGATTTTATATGCACAAAATATTTGTCATAATGCAACGTTGGAGCATGGTTGATTTTCATATTAATAAAATATTTGTCACAAAATGTGACATTGGATCATGGTTCAACATGATTATAAAGAAAGGGGATTTATATTAAACTGAAGGATTAATATTATAAACCCTACGAATAAAATTAAACCTCATGATTAAGAATTTTTAGATTAATAAACCCAATGGATTGGTATTATAATCCCAAGGGAATAATAAACCAAATGGATTAATACTGAAAACCCGATGGATTGTAAACCTAATGGAATAATATCAAACCCAGGGGTTAAATATTATAAACCCAAGGTATGCAAACCCTAAGATAAATATTGTAAACCCTTAAATAAACATGGTTGACCATCGTTTACCATGGCTTATTTTCATATTGAGACGATTTTTGTCACAATGTGATGTTGGGCCATGGTTTACCATTGTTGATTTTCAAATTGAAACAATATTTGTCACACTGTGATTTTGGACGATGGCTTACCATGGTTGACAATGCTTAATTTTAATATTGAGACAATATTTGTCACAACGTGACATTGGAACATGGTTGACCATGCTTGGCCATGATTATAAACCCAAGGTATTTATATTAAACTGTGGGATTTTTTTTTTTTTTGTAAATCTGTCTACTTCTATATTAGTACAAAAATATATTACATAGAGGCTGAGGCCTCACAGAGCTAGCCCAGAGAAGAGGCATACTTATCATAAGACCATAACTGTTGACTGACTGAGATGAACTTTGAAGACCAGGACCTTGTCCTACTGTCGAAACAGTTGATACTGAAAACCAAAATGATGATTGGAGTGCTAGACTCGCTACAACAAGTGTGACCGAGACAGACATAATCCATGGCAAAAATTACAGACATACAGAAGGATGCGCTGAAGCTATTTCTTGCGCCTGAAAGCATTGATAGCAGTGCGTAGGGAGCTGCTAGTCGACTACGTAGAATTTCATTAAAAAGCCGACAAAAACTGTGAAGAAGAAGGGAGAAGAACCCCTTCTGAGTACCTGAAAGCCAAAACTGAGGAGCGAGAGCCATTAAGCGTCGTTGGTGGGCGAGGGCGCTTCTTCCACCACAGGGCAAGCATACGGACTGAGTTCAGCATCTGCAGAGGGTGAAGGAGCATGACCTGAAGGCGCGCTCGGCCTGGCTTGCTGGAGCTCGGGCTGAGAGGCCGAAAAACCCTGAAAACTTTGCAGACTGACCCCTGGCGGGCAAAACAGTATTCCATCTTCAGATTCCTGAACAAGGCCAGAGGGAGCAGAAGGCGGAGCTTGGGCTGTCGGGTTGATCCTGAATTTGATGGAGACCGAAGTAATGAAATCATGGCGGTTGAAGGAACAAGGATAATTGAAGCGAGCCGAATGGAAGTGCTCAGAGGAGGTAAGGCGAACATGGGCTGCAGAGGTGGAAGGGCGTCTGCCACGCCCTCGACCTCGTCTTCTGCTGGAAGCCGCAGAACGACCAACCTCAGTATCCGAAGATTCCGACGAGGTGGCAGAGGAGGGAAATGCAGGTGGTGTATTGACCTGCCCACGAGAAGACCCTCTTCTGCTCGACATTCTGGGCCTCAGACGAGGCATATTGAGAATGAAAGGGTAAGCTGTCCAAGCAATCGAGAAAGGAAAGGAGCGCAAGCTCTGAGACTGTCAAAAACCAATGGACGGGCTGTGGAAGTTACAGAACCGACCACAAGAGACGTGAAGACCCTCCGCAAGCTCGAAACAGCAACCTAAACGACACCTCTTGCCATTGCTGGTGCGCAACCAAGGTTCGAAATCGACCTGAGAACAACTGGAATTCAACGAAGAGACACACAACACTGGATGTATAGGCGCCATTGCAATGTAATGGTCGAGAAAACGAGGCAGGAGGAGCTGCATTAAAGCAGCAATAACTGAATACACTGTCATATATGAGGTGAGCTCGGAGCGCGAAGGGGTGGCGGTGGTGGTAGACCACGTGCCCACCCGCCCCCTTGTCAGCATATCATAACGCAACCCGTACACCCGCATCCGGGATTAAACTGTGGGATTAATGTTATAGACATTATGAATAATATTTCGTATTGAGACGATATTTGTGAGAATGTGACGTTGGAACATGGTTGACCATGGGTGATTTTCATGTTGAGACAATATTTGTAATAGTGCAACGTTGCGCCATATTTGACCATGGTTGACCATGATTGATTTTCATATGTAGATCATCTTTGTCACAATAAAACAATGGTTGATTTTCATATTAATAAAATCTTTATCCAAGTGTGACGTACGACCATGGTTGATGATGACTATAAACCATGGGGATTTATATTAAAGCCAAGGATTACTATTATAAACTCTTTGAATAATATTATACCCTGGGAATAAGAACCCTTAAATTAATAAACCCAAGGGATTGACATTATAAACCCAAGAGAATAATAAAACAAAAGTATTAATACTAAAAACCCAAAGGAATAGTATTAAACCCAAGGTATAAATATTATAAACCCCAATCTCAATATTAATACAGGAAATCAAATGGATTATAAACACATGGGAAAAATATTTAACCCAAAAGAACAATATTAAACCCTATCGAATAATATATAATGAATGTGTTGTGTAACCAGCTCCAAAAAGAGAAGAAAAGAGATATCAACGCCTTAGAAATGAGCCTCTTCGAGGGGGAAACCTCCAATACATTACATAAATGAACAATTCTCGGATGATACAATTTACAAAACCTCCTTTCTATATATAGGAGTCCATGGGGCCATAATGTAATCCTAGTGGGCCACAATGTAATCCTAGCCGACCTAACAATAATAATTTAAGGCACAATAATAACAAAATGGGGGTTACAAGGGTTCAATAATAACAATAAGGGGGTTACACTAACAATAATAAGGGACTATACTAGTGATATAGGGACCTAACATGCCCCTCCCCTTCAAAAAAGTGTTGTCCTCAATGCTTGAGTAGCTCCGGGTGCTTCTGTATAAAATTCTCATCCTCCCATGTAGAATCTTCAGTGGGTAAGTTCTTCCACTTGATGAGATACTCTGAAATTGATCGATTCCGTAGCTGTCGAGTTCTTGTTTCCATGACTGCTTTAGATTCCAATATGATTTTTCCTTCCTCATCAAGTTTTGGCAATATTGTTTGAACCGGAAGATTTTCACCTATAACCTTCTTTAAGCATGAAACATGGAAAACTGGATGTACTCGCGAAGAAGCAGGAAGCTCCAATTTGTATGCCATAGTACCAATCTTTTGCAACACCTTGTAAGGACCATAGTACTTTGGTGATAATTTATTATCCTTATTTGCTTGCTTGAGGGACATTTGTTTGTATGGTTGTAGCCGTAAAAATACCCAATCTCCTACATCAAAACTTCTCTCGCTACGATGTTGATCTGCCCGTTGTTTCATTCGATTTTGTGCCAAATTCAGGTTATCCTTTAAGAGTTGGAGAACTTCTTGCTGATGCTCGATGTGATCTTCCACCGCTTGAACCTTCGAATTTTCCCTTAAAGATGATGTGATGGATGGTGGATGATATCCATAAAGTGCCATAAATGGGGTCATTTTTGCCGCAGTATGGAAGGAAGTGTTATACCACCATTCAGCAAGAGGTAACCACTTGACCCATTGTGTTTGTTTATCAGATACAAAACAACGAAGATATCCTTCCAAACATTTACTTACTATCTCAGTTTGACCATCAGATTGAGGATGATAAGATGAGCTATGAGCTAATTGAGTACCCAAACAAGAAAATAACTCCGTCCAAAAATTTCCAGTAAAAATGGGATCTCCGTCGCTCACAATAACCCTTGGGCTTCCATGTAGCTTTTGAATTCTGTCCATAAATATAGTAGCAACTGTACTTGCTTTAAATGGATGAGATAATGCACAAAATTGTGCATACTTGGTAAGTCTATCAACTACCACCATGATGACACTCTTTCCTTCGGACTTAGGTAAACCCGTGATAAAATCCATTGAAATCTCCTCCCAACGTTGACTTGGAATGGATAAAGGTTGTAGAAGTCCCGGGGTCTTAATTGTTTCCACTTTATTCTGCTGGCAAACCAAACATTCCGCCACAAACTTTCGAATATCAGATTTTAGGCCATCCCAAAAAAATTCTTTCTTCACCCTGTGGTAAGTTTTTAAAAATCCTGAGTGTCCTCCTAAAGGAGAAGTGTGCAATTCCAGAAGAATCTTTTGTTTTAGTTGGGAATTCTTACAAAGATATAAGTGATCTTTGTACCATAAGGAATCATTTTTCCAACTAAATGTGTCAGATGTACTAGGATCTTGCTGCAATTTTTGAATGAGTATCCATACATCTTTGTCCTTCTTCCATTCATTTCTTGCTTCAGTTATCCAATCTGGTTGGATAATAGAAATGGCACAAAGCAATGCTTCCACCTCTTCATTCTTTCTTGAGAGTGCATCCGCAACAACATTAAGCTTTCCTTTTTTGTAGATTATTTCAAAGTCATAACCCAACATCTTTGTGACCCATTTTTGCTGCTCTTCTGAAGATAGTCTTTGTTCCAAAAAGTGTTTAAGACTATCATGATCAGTTTTTGCCTTGAAGTGTCTTCCCATTAGGTAAGTTCGCCATTTCTTTAGTGCATGCAGTATTGCTAACATTTCCTTCTCATAAATAGGTTTCTGTAAATACTTTCCTTTGATTGGACGACTTTCAAAAGAAATGGGTCTTCCTTCCCGCATTAAAACTGCACCAATTCCATTTCCTGAGGCATCACATTCCACAATAAAGGTTTTTGTGAAGTCTGGTGTAGCTAAGACCGGTGCTAGGCACATTGCCCTTTTAAGACATTCAAAGGCCTTAGTTGCTTCAGGAGTCCATGAAAATGCATCTTTCTTCAATAATGTTGTTAGAGGTGCTGCTATTCTCCCATAATTCTTAACAAACTTGCGATAATACCCTGTTAACCCGAGAAATCCTCGCAACTGCTTTATGGTTGTGGGAACTTTCCATTCCTTAATGGCTTCAATTTTGTTAGGGTCCACTTTAACACCCTCGTGAGATACAATATGACCCAGATATTCCACCTCTTGTACTCCAAAGAAACATTTGGACTTTTTTGCATATAATTGTTTCTCCCGCAATAGTTTGAGCACCCTGTCAACATGTTCAACATGATCCTTCCAAGACCTGCTGTAGATTAGTATATCATCAAAAAATACTAGCACAAATTTTCTAAGGAAGGGTTTGAAAATGAATTCATCAACCCTTGAAATGTAGAAGGTGCATTGGTAAGGCCAAAAGGCATGACCAAAAATTCATAATGACCCTCATGAGTTCAAAATGCTGTTTTTGGAATATCTTCAGTCTTCATTCTAATTTGATGATATCCCGAATGAAGATCCAACTTGGTAAAATAAATTGCTCCATGTAATTCATCCAATAATTCATCAATCATAGGAATGGGAAATTTATCTTTAATGGTGAGCTTTTTGAGCTCCCTATAATCCGGACACATTCGCCATGATCCATCCTTCTTGTGTACCAATACTACAGGAGCAGAGAAATAACTTTGACTAGGTTGAATTATACCCGCCTCTAACATTTCTGCAATCATACGTTCAATTTCGCTCTTTGGAAGTAAGGATATCTATAAGGCCTGATGTTTGGAGGAACACTTCCTGGAATCAAATGAATAGCATGATCATGATCACGAATAGGTGGGAGTCCTTTGGGAGTTTCAAACACCTTGGAATGATTGTCCAAGACTTGTTGGAGATCTGCAGAAATAGATGATTTCGATGTTGGAACTTCTAGTGAGCATAATTGTGCAATTACGCCTCGCTGTTCTTTCTTTAGAAGCTTTGTCATGACATTAGAGCTTATTATCCTTCCTGGCTTCCCCGTAATACCCCGTAATTCGACTTCCTTTCCTTCTGAAAAAAATTTCAAGAAAAGTTCTTGAAAATTAAAAGCTACCGTCCCCAAAGATTGTAACCATTGTACTCCTAGTACAACATCAGCACCTCCCATAGGAATGGCAAGCATTGGACTAGTCAATACATATTCCCCATGGTTAGCTTGATATTATGGCATTTTCCAGAGCAATTTATAGTTCCTCCATTTGCAACCATCACTTGACATTCTGGTGTTGGGTATAGGAAACAATTTAATTCCTTGGCTACCTTACAATGAATAAAATTATGGGTGCTACCTTAATCAATCAACACTATTACCTTTTTCTTCTTGATATGTCCTTCTATCTTGAGAGTTTGAGGAGTGGTAATTCCTGCCAGTGCATTACACGATATGGTCGGATTCATTTCTTCCTCTTCTAGGGGTGGTTCCCGGTGTATATCCTCTTCTTGTTCATTTTCTTCTTCTTCTTCACAATCTATGTAAAATAATTTCTTCTCAGCACACTTATGACCTTTAGTGTATTTGCTATCACAACTGTAGCAAAGCCCTTTTGCTCTTTTTTCTTCCAATTGTTGTGGTGTCAACCTTGTAGGTTGTGGAAATCTAGGCATAGCAACACTTCTTTATAGAATTGAGTGGTAGGCTTCCTTGTCGCCATAATTTTACATTCAACTTTTCTTGCCAACCTGAATGCCTTCTCCAATGAATCAGGTTCCAAAACGCGAACTTCATGTTGGATGTTATCCTTTAAAGTGCCTAGGAAGAGATCAATCTTGTGTCCCTCTGGAATATCAGTTACCCTTATATTCAATTTTTGGAAGTCCTCAATGTGCTGCCCCACTAAACCCTTTTGTTTGAGATTTATCAATTGGGTAAAGAAGGTGTTGCTCTTTGTACCCTCATAATGTGCTATCATTTCCTCCGTAAAAATTGACCAAGTGACAATTTTTTTACGGGAACAAAGCCATCGATACCATACAAATGTATTTTGTTCTAAATGTAAAGTTGCAATGCGTACCTTTTGTGTGTTTTGCACGTTATGGAGATCAAAATATTGCTCCATCCGTAGTATCCATGTTACAGGATCCTTTCCATCAAACTTCCTCATATCCATTTTTGGAATATGGTGGTTCTTCCCACCAACATTCGAGTTTATGAAATCACGATTAACATTTATTTTGTTCTCATCATGAGGTTCTTCTCCTATATTTCTGCCATTAGGAATCATTTCTGGTTTTAAGCTTGTCATCAAGCCTTCCATGTATGATTTTAGATCACTCTTCATGTTTTCCATGTTGTCTTTCATGTCATCCATCTTAGCTTCCACGCCTTTCTTCAAACCGTCCATCTTCACTTCCATTCCTTTCTTCAAAACTTCCATTTCATTTTTTGTTGCTCTTTGCGAGAGTGAAAACTGTTGCATTTGCTCTTGTAATTTTGATAGCTCATGTTGCAATTCTTCATCTTCATGAGTCATAGTAGAGCCTTCTGAAGGCTTAATGGGTGTTGAATTCTTTTTAGGGGCCATTTTAGAATCCAATAATGATATCTATTCTACAAGATGCCCTTGGAATCAATTCAACTTGATTCTTCAAACAAGACTTATGCAATTCGGAAAAAAAATACACACCTTTTACTAGCTTTTAGGAGCTCGATATTGAAATTGAATTATCTCTGTAATTGAAAATATTCGATATCTGAAATTCAGCCCTGTAGTAGCCCTCTGAAGCTTCTTTCAAATGCCACAGGTCTGACCTAATTTTGATTCTCCAAGACAAAGTTGTGTCCAATCTCCCACAATGACCTAATTCTGGACTGGTTCAGTAGAGCGAACTTGTACGACTTGCCACGTGTCACTGTTTTGTCCTTTGTCTCTAAAATTGATAGAGAAGAAACTACAGGCCATGTACTTGCGACCACTTTTGACGGCACTCCAATCCAATCTTCAGAGAGAGATTTATTGAACTTTTCCCACGATCACCTCTTTGAGATGAAATTCAGGAGCCTGAAAAAGCACTACCTTCCACAGATCATATCTCCAAAAATATTGCGAACCAAGCTCTGAAATTTTTGGATGAATTTCCTCAGGATTTCAGCTTCGTACCATATGAATTTAAGATTCTGAACCTTCGTAGAAAAAAAATTATAGCGCAAATGCCACGATGACCTGTTTAGGAGCCTGAAAAAATACCTGACTTCCACAGATCATATCTCTAACATTATTGCGAACCAAACTCTGAAATTTTTATACAAGCTTCCTCAGGATTTTTTCTTCGCACCCTAAAAATTTAAGCTTCTGAAACTTCGTAGAAAAAAAGTTATAGCGAACATGCCACGATGACCTGTTTGGAGCAGCGAAACCCTAGAATCCAAAGCTCTGATACCAAATGTTGTGTAACCAGCTCCAAAAAGAGAAGAAAAGAGATATCAACGCCTTAGAAATGAGCTACTTCGAGGGGGAAACCTCCAATACATTACATAAATGAACAATTCTTGGATGATACAATTTACAAAACCTCCTTTCTATATATAGGAGTCCATGGGGCCATAATGTAATTCTAGTGGGCCACAATGTAATCCTAGCCGACCTAACAATAATAATTTAAGGGCACAATAATAACAAAATGGGGGTTACAGGGGTACAATAATAACAATAAGGGGTTTACACTAACAATAATAAGGGGCTATACTAGTGCTATATGGACCTAACAGAATGTATGTAAAGTGAACATATAAACGGAAGGGATTAATAAACCCAAGAGATTAAATTATAAACCCAATGGATTAAACTATGAACACAAGAAATTATTAAAATTATAACCCCAAGGGACTAATAAACCCAAAAATGTAATATTATAAACCCAAGGGATAAATATTATAAACCTAAGTGATCAACAAACCCAAGGGGTCAATATTAAAAACACAAGGGATTAATATTACCAACATAAAGAATTAGAAAACCCAAGGGATTAGTCTTATAAACGTAATGGAATAATAAACCCAAGGGATTATTAATATTATAAACACAATGGAACAATAAAAAAAATGGATTATTAATATTATAAACCCAAGGGATCAATGTTATAAACCCAGTGGATTATTAATATGATAAACCCATGGAATGAATATTATAAACCCAAGGTATTAATCTTTTAAACCCAATGGATTAATCTTATAATCCCTTGAGATTATTAAACCCAAGGGATCAATATTACAAACTAAAGAGATTATTAATATTATAAACCCAAGGGATCAATAAATCCATCGAACTAATACTTAAACTCAAGGAATTAATAAAGCCTAGGAATTAATATTTAAACCGAAGGGATTATTAATATTATAACTCCAATGGATTAAATTATAAACCTAACATTAATATTATAAACAAAAGGAATTGATATTATAAACAAAAGGAATCAATAAACCCAAGGGATAGATACTATAAACCAAAGGGGTCAAAAAACCAAAGGGATTAATATTAAAAACACAAGGAATTAACAAAATCTAGGCATTAATATTTTAAACCCAAGGGATTAATAAACCCATACAATTATCATTATTACAAATCTAAGGGATTAATAAACTATAGGGATTGTTAATATTATAAACCAAACATATTAATAAACCCAAGGGATAAACATTATAAACCTAAGAGATCAATATTAAGCCCTATGACTAATTGTCATGAACATAAAAAAAAAAAATCCATGCAAATGGAAGAGGGTTGGGTGCACAAAGAACCTGCTTATAGCTACCTCTTCCTTTTCCCATCTCTACGTTATCACTAATTTGATTTGGTTGAAATGGATACAATGGTGTAGGGATTTCCCTTAGTATATATGGGCTTGACATTGTTGTCTTAGAGAATAATACTCCCTTCACCTTTACCCCTTCACATGGTGGTTTAAGCATGGTCATGGTCTAGGTTTTTATTTTACTTACCTTAATATATATATATATATATATATATATATATATATATATATATATATATATATATATATATATATATTCATATTCAGTCAAATAATAGGGTAATGGCTTGGCCATTAATAACTCCATCAATACATTTCGTTCCAGCATGAATTCGACCCAATGCATATGGGGTTTAGGCACGGGTATGGATAGATTATAGGTATTACATCAATTCTATTTACTCACGCATTAATTTATCTCACCAATGGATCATAGGATAAATGTGCACTCCTTATTTCTGCACAACATAGGTTAACATTTACACCCACCTTCTCGAATCCTCTCCCGGATGGTATAGCCCAGCTATCACTCTATCACATCCAAGCTTCTGGAGGACCATGTACAACCTCCCTACCTTCGTTAATCTATTTCCAATTGTTCCTCTACCACCCAAGGTACCTTGAAGTCACATGGCTTGTCATATGCGATGGAGGGTCTAGATGGACCAAGGAAGATTATAGGGTCATTAACAAATTTCTGTAAACCTAGTCTCCCATCCGTTTAAATCCATTCATTTTTTTTACCACTTCATTTCTTCGTTGTGTTCCTATGTTGAACCCTCAACTAGAATTTATTTATAGGGTTTAAATATGATGGTTTCTGGTGGGTATTTTTCATATGTATTCTTCAAGGTTCTCTCTCTAGTTATCAGCTTTGGTATGGTGGACACCACTCGACATCTAAGTGTGTTATGGTCATTATGGTATTGTTACATCTTTGCAATTGAATCCACCAAACTTGCACTATCATCTGGTACTCAGGTAATCTCTGATAAATCTCATGAGGTCGCTTGCATATGTTTTGTAACACCTATTTTACCTGTTCATCGTGCTCGATCATCTGTTCTTAGCAATTTAATTAGTATATATGTGATATACTCTTTTTCAGGTTCTCCCTTGGGGTCAATTTCACCTTGAACACAATGTGTACTATTTTCCTCTTCAAGGAACTGTAAAACCCTCATTGTGCCTCAGTAAGGGCGTATTACTCATCCCTCAGAATTTTCAAAGGTTTTCCCTTGCCTCTCTGGTGGAGAGATTGTGGCCTCTAGATGACTTCCTGAATGCCTTCAGGTGCAGTGACTCAAAGGGTTATGGACTATACAAGGGAGAGTCTCTACATTGACCAAGAAAACCATTCCACAAACCCTCTAAGGTACAGTATGAATTCTCATTGGAATATTTACCTTTTTTATTTCCATTTTTCTATTTTTTTGTGTTATTTTCACTGAGGGTTTCATATATTGTTACAAGGAATGCGATGAGAAGAACGTTATCGCCAACATCTTACAGATAATAAGGTTTTATCCAATTTCCCAACACATAATGTAATAATTTTCTTATTGTTCCTCTGATTATTCATCTCTAAGTTTGGTTCTTTGATGTTTTTATGTACGTAGGTACCCTTCGGAATACCTCATACCAAAATTCCCATTTGGTTTCTTCCCGATACACATGATTATCCCTTAGCACCTTCTCTTAAGGTTGGTATCATGACTACTACTCTGTCCTGTGGCTACTATATGATTTTACATTTTTCGAGGTGAAGGGAATGTTATTGCTCCCAATATGAGACCTACGGTCTAAGTTCTTGGTGCCTTAGCATTTCTCAGGAGTTGGGTGTACTCCTGTGACACTGGGATGCAAAAGTTTGTGCACAAGCTGGCACAACCTAAACCTTTATGAACGGGGAACTATTGTAATAGTAAATTTATTAGAGATATGTTGGTTTGCACTTACCATGAACTTTGTATTAACTTTGGATAACCCCTTAAGGGTGTTTACAATTTATTTTTCATGTACCTTTGGTTAATTATAACTATTTTTAAAGTTCTAATGAAATTCAGATGGGATGTTGCAGGTGTTTACTTTTTCATGCATTCTACGTGTTATATTTTACATTTATCTTTATTAATTGGGGTTTTCATATATAGTTCTCTTATTAATAGCATTTTTCATATATAGATTGGGTACGATATCGAACTTGTGTAGTTTCCCTATGGTTGCAATGACCAGAATATGTGTATTTTTTTGCGCTCTAATTTACTAGATTAGTAATTTATGTTGAATAGTTCTCTGCATTTTATACAAATCAGTATGCATGCCTTAACTTATAATTTCTATGTATTTTAACGACCAGCCTCTTCATTAATTTTTCTAAGTTTAGGGTAATCCATGGGACTTACACAGCCATTTCTAACTTGAATTCAATTTGAATTAATTCGAATGTAATGGTTTGAATCCATTACTCTTTCTAAGATCATGAGAAATGTATCTTCTTGCGATGAATCCTTTCAGTAAGCATTATGTTTCTTGTAACTCCACTTTCTCCCAATCATCCGGTCCTTTTCCCTTAGTATACTATGGTTCAGTCAATGTAAGCACAATATCTTGTAAGGATTCCATAACCCAAAGGGTTGAAACTAACTTCGGAGTCACCATGTCAATGATTCAACATTCAGATCTCCAATTTTTTTTCACCATCAACAATTAGATTTGATCTTTGTCATTCATACCCGAGGAAAATGTGACCGTTCAGTCTGTGGCTATTGCGCCAATATGTTAACACTCCCTAACATCTAATAGGCTGGAAATAGACTCAAGAAGGTAACCACTAACCACTTTTTGTCGGGGTGCTCGTCTTTCCTGACTCAAGGGGGCTCCCTCACTAAAAAGAAACTAGATATTTGACAATTATAAACCCACAGAGACTAGGCTTGCTATAACTATTTCACAATTCATTCTATTTTGGGTAGGTAAACATTTTTTTAAAGAGAATTTTTACAATAAATAAAATAGAAACAACATAAAATCATAGAAATGTTGCTAGTGAACTAACAACTTTGCGTAGCGACTAGCTAGCACAAAGTCATCTTTCCTTTATGGTTGACACATGTTCAACGAAATCTAGGGTGAGATGGAATCCAAGTGTAAAGAAATCTGACCTCTCAAATCTCTGACAGCTGCCAACTCCAAAACATGAGTGAGACTGAGTAGGAAAGGTTTGTACAACACCTATGCAACACACATGGTTTTGGGTACTTCTCCCAAAGCATAACATATTTTTAAAAACTGAAGGAGGTTATTTTATATGATAGTGTTGGGAAGAAATACCTCTCTTTGTTTCTCCAAATCCTTCCCCATATTCTCAAAAAAATCTTTTCAAAACCATGGCTCAAAACAAGAAATTTACAAACTGCGAAAAAAGAGCTTTAAATATGCATTTATAACGCCTCATCTATCACACCCATGTGAAACCTGGAAGAGGTTTTTTTTACTTTGGCCCGTCTTAAAGAAAAACCTCTCTCATTTTTCCATAATTGTTCTTTATGAAATTGAACGTTTAACTTGTGTGCATGGATATGAAATTTAACCAGATGTAGAGCAGCATCTTCTCCCTTTCCATCTCTAAATATTAGGAGGTAATTTGACCAATCAAAAGTAGGCATGGGATTCAAAAAACTATGAATACGAGATCTATCCATAGGTGCATACTTGGAATTTGTTCTTGAACCCATAATGAACATAGTCAACCAAAATTAATGACCTTTTACTAGTGGAGTCACCCTGAAATTTCAGTATGCTAAATCCTTTGAACTTGGAATCATTATGTCAATGATTTAGCACTAAGATTTCCAACTATTGTTCACAATCAACAATTATATTTGATATTTTTCATTCATACCTGGGTAAAATGTGATTTTTTTGTCCCCAGCAACGGTGCCAGTATGTTAGCACTCCCTGATACCTACTAGGGTGGAAATATACTCAATAAGGTAACCACTAACCACTTTTGGTTGGGGTACTGGTCTTTCCAAACTTGAGGGGGCTCCCTCACTTAAAGAAACTAGAGATTTGAAAATTATAAACCCACAGAGAATAGGTCTCTTATAACTATTTCATTTTGTTGGGGGCAGGTAAAGATTTATTTAAATACGATGTTTATAGTAAAGAGAATAGAAACAACAGAAAATCATAGAAATTCCGCCAGTGAACTAACATCTCTACGCAGCGACTGGGTAGCACAAAGTCATATTTCCTTTATGGTTGACACATGTTCGATGAATATGGGCTAAGATGGCATCCAGGTGTAAATAAAGCTGGCCTCTCAAATCTCTCACAGCTAACAGCTCTAAAACATGTGTGAGACTCAGTAGGCAAGGGTTGTGCAACACCTTTGTAGCACACATTTTTTTGGGTATACCTCCCAAACCGTAACATATTTTTCAAAATTGAATGAGGTTATTTTATATGATAGTGTTGGGAAGAAAAGAATCTTTGTTTTTCCACATCCTTCCCCATCTTCTCACAAAATCCTCTGCAAAACCATGGCTCAAAACAAGAAATTTACAAACTACAAAAAAGAGCTTTAAAGATGCATTCATAACGCCTGATCTATGACACATGTGCGAAAAATGGAAGAGTTTTTTGTACTTTATCCCGTCTTTAAGGACAACCTCCCTCATTTTTCCATAATTTGCCTTTATGTGGTCAATATTTTCGTTTCAAAAGGTTGTAAAAAAAAAGAGTATGTAAAGCGATCAAATCTAAGTAGCATTGTGATGCTTTGATGTGATGTTTTGGAGTGCTCCACCTGACCTAGCATGTGAATCACAACATAGGCAATGATTAAGTATGAGGGGTATGATATCCCTTTGGTATTGGATTTTTATATATGGGGTATTATGCATGAGGGTTATATGATATGAATATGGGAAATGGTAATGTTAATATAGGGAATGGTTTAGAATGAAAGGGGGGAATAAAATGAATGTAATATGATGATAGGTTAATGGTATATGGGAAGGGTGTAGGATTTAAATTTATATGAAGGGGGATGAATGGAAGGTAAATGGGGAAATGGGGAAATATGACGTGAAATAGATAAGCATAGGGTAAATAAGAATGAGAGATAAAATTGTAGGATGTTCAAAATGACCATACCTTGTAACCATAAGAACACTGACTGCAAATGAGCTCAATTTAGACAATTCTGATAGAAAAATGACTAATTTCACTTGACATGACAAAAACATGTGAGACCATGACTCCAATTAACTTGACACTCTTTCAGAATTTGAATGAACCCTTCATGTAAGAAACTCAAAGATGCCATACAACGATCTAGAGGCTATGACAACAGCAATAGTCACAGGCTCAACTACTCAAAACTGAAAATTAAAGGATAAGGAAAAACATTTGAAAATAAAACGTATGACCATAACACACATGACCAAAATACAAGTGGTAAACCAGGTAGTTTAACTTAAAACCAATTTCTTTCGTGTAAATTCTAGGTATGGATCAAATCCCACATGTCAATAATTTAAAGAGAGGAAACCACAACCATGAACCCAATATGATCGCAAAATATTCCTAGCATTTCCATCATTAATAAAGTGGAAGCATAACCATTGATTGTATAAAATTTTGAAAAGAAGAGAGTACTTAAGAATAGCGTACCAATGTTCTTTAATCCAATACACCATCTAAGAGCCATCAATTCATAGATAAAACCACTTACCCACCAATTCTCATTATTGTAATCCTACCACTCGGTCCCAAAAAACATTGGAATCAAAATGAGTTTCTGATAATCCAGATCAACCTTAATTAACTTCCTTATTTTTCCACAAATGATGGAAAAACATTTTCTGTGGATTACAACATTGGGTTCAATAACCAGTGGGGATAGCGAAACATTCAAATCCACGTGTATAGTTGCATGTACAGGAGATGTCCCAAAGGGATAGACTCCTGACTTGGGGTAGCCACAACTCTCTGCCTCAATAGTCGCATGTACCAACACATTGAGTAATGGCACATCACCACTCTAATTTCCTTCAGTATCAAGTGAAATCCTACCTTTATATGTAAATTCCAATTGTACAATGGACACCACCGACACTCTGCAATTCTCACTATATATGCATCAAATTACAGAGCATTACTAAAAAATACCTTATGTAGTAGTGTGTGAAAAAACCTCGATAAAATATGTATACAAGGTAAATTAATGTCACTCATCAATTATTGACACCAATCGATGTAGGTTGTCACCAGCTCAATCCACTAGGAAACCCGTTCAAATAAAATAGACTAGCCAATCACCGTCGACCAATTTCCTTCATAAAATCTAACCAAGCACACAATCGATAAATATCTTCAATGACGGCGCAAACCATTAATGTATTGTCCCTCATATAATCAATGAACAACTTGGAAAATAAATATCCCCCCAAACCGATTAATGACACCAAGAGACTCCTTCGTGATCGAATTCAAAATTGAAATATGTTACCAAATCCACCAATCAAAAGTAATGCACTTACGTATAGTAAAGATCCTAGAAAATATTCCTATCGACCAATCCCAACCCAAAGAGGAGCAAGAACATCCATAGGAGCAAAGGTTCAGAAGAAATACCATGTAAAACAACCAGCTAGTGTGTCTCAGATAGACCATAGAGAAGAACATCAAGTAGCATCTAATATCCTCGAAAATCTTATGATTAACCATTCCCAAACTAGCGAAGGAGCAAGAATATCCATAGGAGTAAAGGTTCAAAAGAAAGAGAATGTAAACAACGAGCTAGTGTGTCTTAGATAGACCACAGAGTATACCAATAACTAGATTGGAAAATAAATTTATATTAGTTTACCTTGAAACAAAAGAATTAGTAGAGATCCCTTATATCATTCGGAATCGGGATAAAAATGGAATATAGCTTATATAATTATGCTTAGACGCATTGCACCAAAAAAAACTAGTAATTTCATCAATAAATGCTACATTTAATCCATCTACCTCCACACTTACAACCAAAATTATTGCCCTTGTGAATTTTTTGATTAATGCTTCCACAATCCTATCTTTTATCCTCGTTGTCTTCTTCTCGCAAAAGTTGTCGTAGAGATTTTGAAGTAGGCATATTATCTACTAGTGGATATTCTGTAATTTGTCCCCACCATCCTTTAAGTGAATCTAATCCATGTTGTCGATGATTGTCAAAAGTTTCAGCACAATAATGTATTGATAACAACCAATAGATAGATCTAGTATTCAAAATATATGACATATTAAAAAAAAACAACTTAAAACATTATCCATGGAGACCCTGAAAAATACTCCAACTATGTTACTACCTATCCATGTTCAGCGAAAGTGCCTCTGTCGTTCCTCTCACCAAGCACCTCTGTTGTCAGCCTTCATTGCTTGAAATCCCATCAGTTGTTTTCGGCCTCCATCCCTCTGCTTCCTGAAGAACCCATCAACAACATAAAGACAAACCCCTAATCCTTTACTTTTTCCTTTTTTACTAGCGCCTCGTATCAAAAATTTTAGGAGAAAATATTTCTTTTGTCTTAAAGTCTCCCTTTGTGTAGTAGTGTCATATGCAATGACATACAAGTTGTCTCTAATCGTATAAATAGAGATCAAAGGGACATAAGAGGAATTGATGTCTGAGAAATCTTGCCAGGAAAAGTTATCGCGTTCTTTAGAGACAGCTACCCCACCTGCACACTGGCAGACTTAGGGTGCACTATCAAAGTCAATTTTGCAAGTCATGCTAGATAATATTGTCTTCAATTGGCATGGTTTTGTCTTAATTGTTAATTGTCTTAAATGAATTTTGTCTTAATTTCCATTGTATTAAGTGTCCATTGTCTTAATATAAAGTTTCGTCTTAAAATATTTTTGTCTCAAGTTGTTTTTGTCTTAAATATAAAGTTTTGTCTTAAAATATTTTTTTCTTAAATTGTTTTTGTCTTAAAATACTTTTGCCTCAAACTATTTTCGTCTTATATATAAAGTTTTGTCTCAAAAAAAAATTATCTTGAAATATTTTTGTCTCAAACTGTTTTTTTCTTAAATATAAAGCTGTGTCTTAAAATATTTTGTCATAAACTGTTTTTGTCTTAAAGATTTGTCTTAAAACATTTTTTTGTCTCAAACTCTTTTTGTCTTAAATTTTATATTTAAGACAATTTAATTGATATTAAATTTTAATTTAAAATGACTAAAATAAAAAGTGACTTTTTAAGACAAAAGATTTCTACTGTCTTAAAAAAAATGTCTTAAAAGTGCCCTTCAGAGTGAGTACAGCCTAAACCTGCAGCTCATGCCCAGAAGAAAATTAAAATTATGTTAAGCAATGGTGTCGTGCGAAGATATTTAACAAAGAGGGGAAGTTCAAATTCATACCCTGAGTATTTTGACATGAATATTTTCGACCAGTGGAGAGCTACCATAGCTACCATGAAGAGGGAAGGAATGCTTTCCTCCAAACTCAAGCTCCATACCTCGGTCTAAGCCTCATTCGAACCTAAAATTTGATAATAAAATGAGATACTAGTCACAATAGGGAAATGAAAAGCTAACAAAAAATATCTGGTTCAAATAAAATGAAGAGAAGCATCAGACCTATTTGCATCTCAGAATTGTTAGGGTTTGGTTGCAGAGCCCTACTCTCGCCCACCCAGGAGAAGGGTTGCAAATGAACCTCGAACGTGGCGGATTGGGGGGGCGGTGGAATAATTACCCATTAACCGTCTGGAATTAACCCACGTCGTCTGATCCATAACCCTAAGGATCGAGGACCGCTATTCAGCCACATATCACATCATCTATACATTATGATGCCCGCCAAGTGGAGCAGTCGAGAATGTTCTAAGTTACCTAGTTAATAGTTGTCTTGAGAAATATAATAAATAAAATATAGGCCAATCATTAAATGTCCCCAGTCCAATACCCTCATGGAACGTAATCAACAGGGAACATGAGCAGACATAGAATGGAAAGAATAACAAAATATTTAAATTGAGAAGTACTATTTGTGTGCATAATAAAGGTGATAGGTGACACCAATTAAAATAGCCCAACCCAACTATGCTCTAGTATACAATTAAACTCCAATGCATACCTGAATCTTAAGACAATCTTAAGGAAGGAACTCTCCAGGTTAGATTACTCAGCTGTTAAGTGAAAAATCACCGAGGTTAACAAAGTGAGCATTCTAAGAAAAAGGTGGAAGATAGAAATAAAATTATTTTACTTTCTTTGTTTTTTTCTTTTTTCATTTCTTTTCGTTTTCCTTTTTATCTATAAATGTTCAGATGAGTGTTACATATACTCATGAGGTTACAGGTTGAAAGTTTATAAGGAGGGTTTCAGGAGTAAAAGTCAATTTGAGAATTAATTTTTTTTATTGATGTGATGTGTCGGTTTGACTAAAGTTTAATATAATTTTGGTGATAAGTATTTTATTGTGGGTAGAAGAGCAACTAATAAGCATGTTTACCTAAAATACGCTTTAGATTTTTTAAAAAAAAAAACTAGTATATTTAATATATATTATAATAGTATAATAAAAACTTAGAAATTTTTATTTATTTAAATGTTGAATCATAATTGAATATAGTTAAATATTTTTAAGCATGGTTAATTATATTAATCATAGTTATGATAGTTCATAATAAACAAATATAATTCACTATTATTAATTAAGACTTAATTTTAGACATCCATTATTAACCATAATCAAATAGGCATAGTCTAACTTATAGACAAAATGACTATTTACACAATATTTTTTCTTATTAATTTTAATCAAAATCTGAGAGATTTTTAAAATTTTGAGTTCAAGTTGCCTGAGTTTAAGTTGAGTTTAAGTTGTTTAATCTATAGAATTCTAGTGCTGAGATTTTTCAGGTTATTGAATTCATCTATACATTCAAAAATGTAATTTTTTTTCACGTTGTTTAATCCATTTATGCATTTAATGTATTTTAAGCTTGAATCCATTAATGCATTCAAAAATGTATTTTACTCAACAAAAAATCACATTCTTACTTGAAATTATATCATCTCAATACAATGAAAATGTCTATTTCTTCTGTAAATTAAACAAAACCTATTTAAAAATATAGGATAATAATTAATCTTAAACAATTTTAATCAATTATATATATAAAAATTCAATCAAAATCAAACATCGTACATATTTATTATGACTCATTATAAAATGATTGTCAATCAAATATAAAGTATAATCAATTATAATCAAATATAAACAAACATAATTAATTTTAAATAATCAATTAAAAAACCAAATATCTATAAAGTAATATGACAAAAAGTTAACATGTTGAATATAAAATAAACATGATCAAATATGGTTAATAAAAATAGATTTAATGAAATATAATTAATAGAAACCAATTATTATAACCATAATTAATAAAAAAAACATAATCAATTATAATTAATAGTATTTATATCTTTTAGAATCTAGGCTTATGTGATCTATATAAAATTTTAAAATACTTTTAGGTAATAATTGTATGCAATGGAACAGATAGAAGGTCACCCATCCCATAACTCCGCGCTTAACTGTAAAATATTTCCCACAATCAAGCCCACTTAACTTACTGCCTCATTTGCAAAACCTTAGCAAGTATTGTGCTTCATAAACCATTCCATTAAAATCATAAACCATTCCATTAGAATCTCAAAAATAATATCTAATACCAAACATTCTCAATCAACCATAAATATTTTTTAATTTAAAACCTATTCTAATTTTAGAAATAAAAAGTTAACATAGACCGACCAGCCCCATTGGATCTCAACTCCTTGATTTAGCTATTATATATATAATATTTCTTGTATATATTATCTAACAACTACCATATAAGATCGAAACAAATTGTTTCTATAATTAGAGCCGAAAATGGATACAGAGAGTATTGAAATTCCTGAAAAGTACGTAGATACTTTGATGCAAGAATTTGCATATGATCCCGTTCGACTACCGCCTACGGAAGACCCCGCTCAGATTCTCTACAACCGCGGGACGTTGGAGAATATTTGGGATGCCAAGCACGAAGCCCTTAACCCATTCACCCGCCAGCCCTTCGACATTACCAATGTTATTCCCCAGACTGAGCTGAGACAAGAAATGCAACGGTACATACTCAACAACTCAAGCCGAACCCAAAGTTTAGATGTCATTCCCGACTATAGTCAAGTCTTGAGCGAAGCAGACATGAAAAATCTCATGATGGAATTGATTTCGGTTTATCAATGTCTTGTAAATGCTGATAAGGAAAACAGAGACATGCAGGCAGAGCATTATTGGAAAGTTTTGTGGCAGAAATTTAATCTGCTCCGTCTTCATTGCCAATACCGACCTGAAAATAGAAATGTGTTTTGTTCCATCAGCGGATACGAATACTTGTGGCGGGTAGTAAATGGGCAGTTCTGTTATTTATGCTGTCACCACCTCTCTTCATGCGATGTTTTGAAAGAAGTGTGCAGGCTCGTGGATCTCATCGGTTTGGAGGAAACCGATTTCCCTCAACTCCTTTTGTTCGGGATTTCTACCGCTTTATGTTGCCTTGTATCGCGATGCGATCATTTGAAGATCCAGGGCATGGTTGTCAGAATTTATCGTCGGATGTTTTACGACTTGAACATTGAAAATATTCCGATATCTAGGCTCAGCCATTTCTGTTCTTGTACAGTCCACGTCACTCTGTATACATTAGCGCGTGAGAATTTGAGCGATATATCTAATGAAGACCTCTACAACGGAATGGCAATCCTAAAGGCTGCCTGGATGAAAAATGAAATGTGTCGCATCAACTCAAAGTTTGATTACGTTGGCGTTCTAGTTAATTCAGTAACTCTTTGCGTCTCTCGTTTGCATTACCTACACCATGTAGCTATAACCGATGAATTTAGGTCAAGAATGGTGAAAAAGAAGGAGAATGGTGAAGCAGCGAAAAATGTTGATCTAATTACTGTAGCACTTGAAGGAGGGCTCTCCCTAATTTATTCCGTACTCTCAGCTACATCTCATGGAGAAGGAGAGAATGAGTTCTTCTCGGTGTCCAAGGAAACGCTGCAAAAATCAGATATAGTAACACAAATTGTACGATTTGTGGACCTCGTCCTTTCGGGACTCAAATGCGTAGTATCGTCTCATTTGCAATTTGGTATATATATTGTAGCGGCACTTCTCAGAGAAGAAGGTTGTGAAAGAAGAGGCGATGTTGTTCGAGTTTTTGGCGAATTTCTTGGAAGAGATATGGTGGATGAGTATGATCCACATGTTAAGCTGTTGCTGCAAGAATTTTTTCATAACGGCAATGTATCTGAGCAGACGTAGTGCAATTACGTTGACCCTAATGAACTGAAATTTTGTAGGGCCTGGAATTTGAAGTCCAGCGGGACGGTTTATCAGGTTTTGGAAGTATTCCACGGATAATAAAATAGATACCGTAATTAAATCATTAACGGCCCATATGGTTTCTAAATATGAACATTATCCATCGATATATATTTATTTATGACCTAATTGTCAAATCAAATCAAAATGTTTAATTTGTGTTTGAATTGAAGAATATATATGCTACTATAATAATGTTTATCACACAACAAACATTCCTTGCAACTCATTAAAAAAAACTATTTAACAAATTTAATTATAGCTTATATTATAATTTTACTTAATTATATTAATTATTTATTAATTTTCTATTTAATTAAATTAGCAAAAGACTCATATCATTATCTTCATTTTGAAATATATATATATATAAACTGTATTTATATATATCATTTATGAAGTTAATAAATTGAATTAACTTAAATATATCTCTTTTACCCTTTATTATCCGACAACAGTGTTCTCATTAATATGTTTAATTTGAATGTATATTTTTTCATCATTCATTTTTAAATGTTTTTATCTCTTTCGAATATTATAAAAAATAACAAATGTTATAAATATATATAAAGTATTAAAAAACAATTAAAATTTATGAACATGATAAAATTAGAGCAAAGTGAGAAAATCTCCAGGGCATCCTTCCATCATTGGAGTGGCCAAGTATATCTCCTATGTGATATACCTCTCTTCAGTGGTGAAGTATATCTGTGTGCGATGGTGAATCATTTGAACCCTAATTTATGCAGTGGCCTCTTTGTGATATCTATTTTCCCCGGAGATATATCCTTTTGAACATATGTGCTGTTCATTACGTGTTATGTCTTTTCCGTGGTAATACATTTATTACATAAGGTTCAGCTTTACAAATTTCAGTCTTTGTAGGGCATCAACTTTGAAGCAAAAATCACATATTTCTGAAGTTCTAAAAATATTACCCATGGTAGTTTCGTGTATAATAATTAGTGCTTAGAGAATGTTTCTTCTTATAAGTATTTGGGAATTTACTTCCCTGGTCATCTCAACTAGAATTATAGCATCGAGAAAAGGATTATTGGGGGTTGTCAATTTTTACATTTGGAGTAAAAATAGGTTCCTATTGGAAACCCTTGCCACCCCTATTGTCTTATATGGATGTCAAGTTTGGGGTTGCAGTATATTTAGAGAGTCCTCGAGGAAGATTTATATAAAATAAATTCATAAGCTACAACCTTAAGATCAAGGGAAATACTCCCTATCATATCCTCTTGATCGAATCTTGTTTTCCCCCATTTGAAGTACAACTATGTTTATACATCTAATGTATAAGAAAAATCTTGACAACATGGAATAAAAAAGGCTCCCTAAAATTGCTTCTAACTCTAGTCAAAACCCTCACCTTCGCCTCAATCATGGGTGGCATAAGGATGCCAAGTCTAGGCTCAACCATTGGGCCATTAAGGAGGAGCTAAGTATGGGAAGCAAAGATAATACCAAAAATACTATTTCCTCCAAATTTAAGGACAAGTTGTGAGAGGATCATCAGTTGGAGGGTAAAAGGAAGCTAAGATACTATAAGGAAGTGATCAACCCTACTCTTGATAATTAGACTTATCTCTCTGTGTTGTCCAACACTAAGAAAAAAATGGACATTGCTATGCAAAGAAATAATTCCCATGAGCTTCAAAGTGATATGCAGTGGTGGTCTATTCCCAACAACCCTTGGAACAATAGAATCTGTCAAATTTGCGATTATAAGAAGGTGGAAGATGAAAATCACGTCCTTTTAGACTTCCCGACTCTTCATATTCATTCTTAATTCCCTACCATCTTTAACACTTCCAATATTCTTGACCTATTAAGCCAACCCACCTATAGTAATCTTGGAGCACTTATTTCCCTTCTCTTTGACCATAGAAACAAGATTTTAAAGAATCACACTTAGATTCTTTATCCTCTCTTAAGGTCTGATAGGTCGCATTGGTCTTAACATATGGTAACCATCATCATCATAAACTAAATAATATAAACCTCAAATATTATAAACTATTGATGTTATGAACTAAATATTATAAATTGGAATGTTATAAACCACATATTATAAATGAAATATTATAAACCCTAATGTTATGAACCAATTATTATAAACTGCAATGTCATAAACTAAATATTATAAACTGTTAGATGATCCAAATATCAAAATTTAAAGTTAGGACAAAATATTTATTAAATTAGAATACTTAATAAATATTAGAGACACTTAGAAATAGAATATTTTTAGAAAAGATAGGACTCTAGAATAGTGTCGTATCTTAGGCTCTAAATTATGAATAAAGTTAGTAGATTGGTTAGAAGGTCATTTATTGTAAATGGAAAGTTGTTGTTTTATCAAGTGGTCCATAACTAAATTAAGTTAGGACATGTAGCTTATAAATAGGTTACTTTTCCTAATTGCAGGTGTGTTGAAATTTATGTGTGTAAACTCTTGTAATTCATATGTAATTTCTTTTCCCATTATTAGTAAAATTATGTGTCTGAGGACACTTATGTATTATTGTGGTATCAGAGCTTCACTAATACAGCTGACAAGAGAAGGAGATTCCATCTCTACAAGCCTATGGAAAACTTCAGTAAATTGTTCATCAAATTAATTGGTATGCAATTTGTCGAGTTTATTTTTTTAAAGGAAAATAAATTTGCATATTTGGTTCTAGATTGTTAAATCTGAAAATCAATTTTTACAATTCAATTTTAAAAATTGATTCCGCCATCCATCAAAAACATCAATTATTGAGTTTTATTTCCAATGAAACAGTGAATTTGATCAGGCAGATTGGCTCTGGCTCCTACTCTAGTTAGCACAGTTCTAGTTGATTAAAGGCTCCCTCATACATTCACTTATGCATTAAACGTAATTGTTGTTCTTGTCCACTTACATAGCTACTACAGTGATCTGTGTTCTTTTGTTTTTTTTGTTTTCACAACAATGACGTTGCTGGCTGAGAAAATTGTCTCCACACTGCGTACAACCTGTTCTCCACATTGTGATCCTTGATTTAATAGAAAGAGAGCTTAGTCATGCTCCATGTGTAAACATTTATAATTGCTTTGACTTCACTACTAAGATCTGAAACCAAAATTCCCCTGCGCCACCTACTACTCTCTCTTACTGGTAAAATTTAGCACTGCTCCCACATTACTCCCATATGTTTGCAGTATTACCCATTGTTGCATGAGCTCATGTCACATTTCTCCCATATTTCTCGATCTCGCTGTGGCAAGGTACCTGTCTCCATGTGTTTCCTGTAGAAAACACAGTTTCGAAGCATACTTTTCAGGCTCATCCGCAGATTCAGCATCCTCAATCTAGTTGACATAACAATGACACTTCTCAATTGGGATGCGATGAAATGCTCTCGCAGCTTGGGCAGAAGCGTCTGGAAAAATTCATAGCTTGCTAAATGCAGAGGAAAAATGTTGAGATAGTGTTGAGAAATTGTTGGGCAACGGTGAGCTGAAGGCAGATGAGAAACATTGGGATGCAGTGCTGAGGAGAAACACTAGTGCTTAGGAGAAACACCAGTGTGGATAGTGTGGGCAACCTGAAAGTCCCTTTCCTCTTGCCTGGAAGATATCTACAAAGTATAATTGATCTACATCAAAATAAAATGTAGCATAATAGCATGGAGTTTAAATTGCAAAAGTAATTTTCAGACTTAAAGTATTTAACTTCATATTTGAAAGTCTGAAAAATTGGAAAAATAAAATGTTTCTATTTGAAAATTGGGAAAGTAAAATATTTGATTTGAAAAATTGGAAAAAAAAAAATATTTCTACTTGAAAATTGGAAAATATGGGAAAATCAAATACTTTTTCTATAAAGTGAAAAAGTAAAAAGTTGGGAAATTAAATTGATTTTTTTATAAATCACTTTTATAAAGTGATTTTAAATTTTGTAAGTTACATGGAGAGATAAGGTATATAATTTTTTGTAATTTTTTATTATTAGAGTAATAAGGATTTTGTAATTTTTGGAGTAACAAGGAGATTCTATTTCTAATTTTTTAATGGAGAGATAAAAGTGATACTGTAACTCAAAGTACTTTTTTACTTTGAGGGGGGTATATTTTTTTTTAATGAAATTTGTAAGAGCATTGTCAAATAGTGAAATTTTAAAAGGATTTCATTGTAAATACTCAACAATAAATTGACTAGAGCCAAGTTCAAAGCTCAGTCATTTTTCTCTTTTTTCAACGACTATATGAGGGTCAAGGCCAAGCCCCGATAGATCGTTTTTTGCATGACGTGTGACGTTTTTTGCGTGGCATGTTTCGTGTGACGAGTTTCTCATTTTTTATTGTGCTTGATTCTTTTGGTGCACTACTTCAATACTACAATGTCAAAGTTAATTAATCTATTCTCTAATTCAGATAATCTAGAAGGGATGAAATCTTATAAGACATGGAAATGTCTAATTGAAAGCACTCTCATATATAATGAACTGTGGCATGAAATATGTGATGGTGACATTAAGCCTAATAAGCCAACAGATTCAACTTCACTTACAAAATGGGAAATCAAAAATTCCAAGGCATTAGCTCTTATAAAATCTTCAGTTAACAATGAAATGTACATTCATATTGAAAACGCCTCAGATGCATGGACTCTTTGCATACATTCAAAGATCTCTTTGATACACAACTTGAATCTAAAAAGGTTGATCTTCAATTGAAATTGCTCCAAAAAAAATCAATTGAAGGTGGTGATGTTCTTGAATATTTCACAGCTTAAAAACATCAAGCAAGAAATAATAAATGTTGGTTTTCAAGTTGTCAATGAAAGTTTCTTGACTACAATTTTAATTTTTGGATTGCCATCATCTTACACACATTTTTTGGAAACTTTGCAAGTCACTCAAAAGTTAGAGAAGATAAAGTTTGATGAATTGAGTGATATGTTAGCCCAACATGAAAAAAAATTTGGGAAGAAGAAACAAATTGGGAAAGATGTCTTCTTCATAGAGGCTAGCACAAGTAAATCCTACACTGATAGTTCCTAGAAATCGAGGAAGAGAAAATTTCAATCAAAGTCAAGCAACCCATAATGTACAAG
Organism: Pinus albicaulis; assembly: GCA_034641835.2. Classification (NCBI taxonomy): domain Eukaryota; kingdom Viridiplantae; phylum Streptophyta; class Pinopsida; order Pinales; family Pinaceae; genus Pinus; species Pinus albicaulis. The sequence continues at coordinate 1,180,448,629 of CM076580.1, read as the reverse complement.
GTCGTGTTCGTAGTCAAAGCAAAGGAAATAATTTCAACAGAGGCTACAGTTTAGGTAGGAACAATTTTCAAGGCCAAGGAAACAATCAAGGCAGAGGATATAATCAAGGAAGAGGAAAAATTCCAGGCAGAGGACAAACTCATAACAGAGGCCAAAGCAGAGGCAGAGGACAGTATCAAGGTAGAGACTGAGATTTTAGTCAATTTTTTTTGCAGGAGATGTGACAAATTTGGACATTATGCTGAAGATTGTAGAACTTCCATTGATACAATTTCCAAGTTTTATACAAACTCTGCACAGTTTGCAAATGACAGAGATGATCCTGATGGTTCAGAATATCTCTTCACGAACATAGAATCAACAACTTTACCGGTTTCAATCTTTCTTAGAAGTGATTATGAAGCTGCATGGATTATGGATACAGGAGAAACTCGACACATGACTTTTCGATGGGACTTCTTTTGGAGCTTCCAAAAATTCCATCTCAATTCAATCTATCTAGCTGATAAAACAAAACATAATCCTTCTGGAAAAGGTGTAGTTAAATTTTTTCTACCTGGCATTGGAGAAAGAATGATTTGAAATGTACGGTATGTCCCAACATTTAAGTAAAATTTGTTATCTTTAGTCACGACTCGACAAGCAGGACATTTGGTGATTATGGAAGATGGATTAGTTAAAATTAACGCATTCAAATAGAACATGAACACAATGATGACAGGCTATGAAGATGGAAAACTGTTAAGGATGAAAGGGATAGTTATTCCAAGAAATTCTGACTTTTCAGGAGCAGCAAGTACAAAAATTTCACCAATTAGATTGTGGCATGTAAGATATGGCCATCTCAACTTTGATAGTCTCTCTCAGTTACAAAAATAGAGAATGGTTAAGGGACTTGCAACCTTCAAAAATGAAAATGCAAAATGTGAAGCTTGCATTTATGGAAAACAACATCAAGAGACTTTTCCCACAAGTTCATGGCAAGCAAAGAAGCATTTGCAATTGGTTCACAGTGATATTTTTGGACCCTTACAAACTTCGCTAGGAGGATGCAGATATTTCTTAGTATTTTTTGATGATTTTAGCAGGATGACTTGGGTATATTTTTTGAAGAAAATGTCAGAAGAATTTTAAAAGTTCAAAACTTTTTGCCAACTTATTTAAAATGAAGTAAAGGAGAAGATTGGCTCTCTTAGAACTGACAATGGAAAAGAATTCAATTCAAATGAATTCAAAATGTATTGCATGGATAATGGCATAAAACAATTTCTTACCAATGTCTACACTCCACGGCAAAATGGAGTAGTAGAAAGAATGAACCACACCTTGTTAGAAATGGCGAGATCTATGTTAACTTTCAAAAAATTAAGACCTATATATTGGGCTGAAGCAATTCATACCATTCTCTACTCAAGGAACATATCTCCCACTACTTCTTTAGAAGGAATCACACCTTATGAAACATGATTTTCCTCCAAACCTCAGGTTAAAAATCTCAGAGTTTTTGGATCGGTATGTTATGCCTTAGTTCCGAAGGAAAAATGAACTAAGCTTGACTCACGAAGCTTGAAGTGCACAATGATTGGGTATTCTGATGAGAAAAAAGGGTACCAAATTTTGTCTAATGGGAAATTTATTGTGAGCAAAGATGTGATTTTTGATGAAAATGAGAGTAAGAGTGTTGAAGAAGTAGAAAATATTCTTCAAAAGTTAGAAACAAAAGGTGATCTGCAAATTCAACAAAATTCACAAAATTGGTATGAACTTGAGTTTCCTTCATCTAAAAATGGTTCATCTCATCCGTCTTCTTCACTAGCGTCATCTGCGTCTTCTGGCAGTTCATCCAAATCTCCTAGCAGCAGCAGTTCTTCTGACATTGACTCTTTGCCCCCAGAATCCGTGGTTGATCAATGAACATCAGTTTACATCAACCCTCTTTACAATGATGGGGATTTTTCACAATCTCAAACCAGTGAACATCATTCACCAAAGTGGGCACTTCAACTTTTGAAAGATGTAAGGCCTAATGAACCGAATAAAATAGGAAAAAGGGGATCACAAAGAAGTGAAGGTAATTTTTCCTTAATAACAAATTATTTTACTTAACCTTCTACTTATCGATTGGCAGTAAAACATAAATAATGGCAATAAGCTATGGTTGATGAATATCAGGCAGTTCTCGACAACAACACTTGGAAACTTGTTGATTGTCCTTAGAATGCTAAACCCATAGGATGCAAATGGGTTTACCGAATTAAGTACAAGAAAAATGGCAATATCGACAAGTACAAAGCAATACTTGTTGCTAAGGGTTTTTCACAACAGGAAGGGATTGATTATGAGGAAACGTTTGCTCCTACAGCTAAATGGAACACCAGTCGACTCACACTTTCCTTAGCAGCTCAAAAAGGATGGAAAGTTCACCGGATGGATGTAAAAAGTGCTTTCCTCAATGGAGATTTACAGGAAGAAGTCTATATGACACAACCACTAGGTTTTGAAATTGAAGGACAGGAACATAAAGTATGCAAACTGATAAAGGCTTTATATGGGTTAAAACAAGCTCCATGAGCTTAATATGCCAAAATGGATGAATACCTTTGGAAAGTTGGCTTTCAACAAAGTGAATCTGATGATACCTTGTATGTATGCCAAAAAGGTAAAAATCTGGTGATTCTAGTTATGTATGTAGATGATTTAATTATCACTGGCAACAATGATGATCACATTGCACAGGTGAAAAAGGAATTACTTGCATGTTTTAAGATGAAATATCTAGGAATACTTCACTACTATCTTAGAGCTAAAGTATTCCAACGTCCACGACATATCTTCATTTCTCAGAGTATGTATGCAGTAGAAGTTATTTAGTGATTTGGAATGCAGGATTGCAAGCCTGTTCTTACCCCCATGGAATAAAACTTGGAACTTTCAAAATTTTAAGGGGGGGAATGGTGGATACCACTACTTATCGACAATTGATTGGCAGCTTGATTTATCTGACAACTACTCAACCAGATCTTTCTTATTTCGTCATTATTCTTTCCGCTTTATGCAGGAACCACGAGACAACCACTGGAATGCAGCCAAAAGATTTCTTCATTATATCCAAGGAACAAAATATTTTGGTCTTCTTTACAAAAATACTAAAAAATTTGTACTTGGTGGATTTTCAGATGCCAAATTTGTTAGCAGTATTGATGATAGGGCATCAACCTCAACTTATTTAATGAACATGGTGTCTACTGCAGTGTCTTGGAGTTGCAAGAAGCAAGCTACAGTGGCCACTTATTCAGCAGAAGTAGAGTAAATATCAGCATGGGAAGCATCATGTGAGATTTTTTGGTTGCGTAGAGTTTTACAGGACTTGGGAATTCCTCCTGCAAAAGCTACTTCGTTATTCATCGACAACCAGTCAACAATAAAGCTTGCCAAGAATCTAGTTTTTCATTCAAAGGCAAAGCATGTGGACACCAAGTATCATCATATCAGATCACTCATTGCAAAGGATGTCATCAAGTCACTTTATTGTCCTTTAGAAGATCAAACCTCTGATATCTTCACCCAACCTCTTGGCAAAATAAAATTTACTAAGTTCAGGGATGAACTTGGTATACGTTATAATGTATCCTTGGATCATAGGGGGGAATGTTAGATTATTCAAATATCAAAATTTAAAGCTAGGATAAAATATTTATCAAATTAGAATATTCAATAAATATTAGAAACACTTAGAAATAGAATATTGTTAGAAAAGATAGGAATCTAGAATAGTGTCGTATCTTATGCTCTAAATTAGGAATAAAGTTAGTAGATACGTTGGAAGGTCATTTATTGTAAATGGACACTTGTTATTTTATCAAGTGGTCCATAACTAAATTAAGTTAGGACATGTAGCTTATAAATAGGTTATTTTTCCTAATTGCAGGTGTGTTGAAGTTTACGTGTGTAAACTCTTGTAATTCATATGTAATTTCTTTTCCCATTATTAATAAAATTATGTGTATGAGGACACTTTTGTATTATAAGCCCTAAAGTTATAAGTAAATTTATAAACCAACATAAAAATAAATCTAAATATTAAACTTGTTATCTTCATACATTTCATATATGATTTAAAATATTTAGGTTTAAAATAAAATTAATATGATTATTGTAATTAATTAAACATAAATAATCACAATTAAACATTGTGAGTAAAATATTTCGGTGAAAATCACATTAAAGTAAATTTGGTCGACGCGTTTCGAACCAGCCAGTGTGGTTCACCATTAGGACAAGATGAAAAATATTATCAGGTAACCCATTTAAATACAAAAGTAAAGCTCCAACCAGTGGTTTGTAAATTAACAGCTAGTTTGAATAAAATAGGAAATAAAATCAAAATAATAATAATTTATTTATTTATTATTTTTTAAAGAATAAATTAAATGTTTACTATATATATATATATATATATATATATATATATATATATATATATATATATATATATATATATATTTTCTATTTTTATTTAAAAAAAATTATTTTATTTTGTTTTATTTTTATTTATATTTATTTATTTAATGAATAAATTAAATGTTTAAAAATATAAATATTAATATAAAAATAAATTGTTGCATAGTATATTATTACATTAATAATATATTTACATATCAATCACATTATTAAATTATATTACATATTATATTATATTATATTATATTATATTATATTAGAAATAGCAAAAACATATTAAAAGTTAGTAATAATGCTATTAAGAATATTAATATTAATATAAAAATAAATTGTTACATAGTATATTATTACATTAACAAAATATTAATGTTATAATTAATGCAATAATGGTAATATAATAAAGTATTTATGCAACTTCTTATTATTATTCATATTTATTATAATAAAAATAAATTATCAATTAAAAATATTATGCACAATAAATATTAATGTTATATAATTGTTACCCATATATTATTATTATTATTATTATTATAAGTTAATAATATTAATATTACTATAAAATTTAATTATTATTAATATTTCTATAAACTTATTAATAGTATTTTTGGAATAGATTAATTAATTATTATGATTAATGATTTATTTTATTTTATTTTTGGGTTTACTAATTTCATAGATTTATAATATTAAATTTTTGGGTTTATTACTCCCTTAAATTTAAAATATTAAGTATTAAGATTTATTAATCTCATATGTTTTTAATATTGAATATTTTAGTTTGTTGATCATTTAAATTTATGAAAAAATTCTTTTGGTAAAAATCACATCCAAATAAATTTGGTCGACGCGTTTCGAACCAGCAAGTGTGGTTCATCATCAGGACTTGATGAAAAATCTGATCAGGAAACCCAATTAAATAGATACGAGAAGCTCCAACTAGTCGTTGAAAGATAACGGCTAGTTTGACTAAATCAAAGTCACAGAAATAATAATAATAATAATAATAATAATAATAATAATAAAATTAAATAAATAAATAAAAAATATAAATAAATAATATAAAAAATGATTAAAGATTATAATATGAAATAATATGAATATTATTTATTTTTAATTTTCCTAGAAGATTAAATAAATATAGGATTATTTCTATTAATAGAATGATAGTTAAAATATTTATTCTGTTTAATATTATTTAAAAACATAAAGGATTAAATGTTACTATATAAAATATACAAATAAAAAATAAAAAATAAAATAAAATATAAAAAATAAAAAATAAAATAAAATAAAAAATAAAAATGAATAAATAAATAAATAATAATAATAGTAATAATTTAATTTTTAACCATTTTTAGTTTATTTGATTTTATTAATTAAAATAGATTTATTCATTTTAATAATATTTATTATTATTATTATTATTTATTTATTTATTTTTTTTTAATTAATTAATTAATTTATTAATTTAATAAATCTATTTTAATAAAATCAAGTCAATTAAACTAAAAATTAAAATCAAATAAAGTAAAAATTAATAAATAAATAAATAAAAATAAATAAAAATTTTAGGAATGAAGAGCAGGAATCCAACACCTGCTAACCATCCACCCATCGTCCCTGTTGAGGTTAAGAGGCCTTTTTTCGATTTCCAAGGCTTCTCGCAACTTGCGGTGGTGGAAATGGTCAATCTTCGCAATCACCTTAGCATCTTCAATGCAAATGTGATGATTAGTCTTCTGAACATGCTCTGCTAAGGCCGAGGAGCGCGATCTGTTATGCTTAAGGTCAGCGACATGCTCATGAATTCTTTGATTAATAGACCGACCCGTTTCACCAATGTAAGGTGTCCCACAAGAGCATGGAATCAAGTACACACCCTTACCATCCTTAGGGAAAATCGGGTCTTTAATAGACCTAAGGGAACTTCGAAAGGTGCAGTAGGGTTTAAACGCTAAGGAAACATTAAACTTCTTAAGGATCCTAGCGATCTTATCCGTAGTACCTTGGATAAATGAAAGGTGAACCCCAGATAACCGATCACAAGGATCTTTCTTAACTTTAGGACCCCTTTCAGCTTTTTGAAAAGCTTTCAGGCAGTGATTTATACTATAACCATTTTTATTAAAAACCTTAAGGAGATGAGCCTTTTCACCTTGAAAATGGTTTACATCAGATATTCTAAAGGCTCTGATAGCTAAGGTGTTCAGAACCCCAAGCTTTTGAGCAGGGAAATGGTGAGAACTAGCATGTAAATACTGCTCAGTGTGCGTCTTCTTTCTAAAAACTTGATGAGAAAAAGAATCATCTTCATTCCTAGAAAGGAGGACATCAAGAAAATGCAAACTACCATTTAAATTTATATTATACTACATATATTATATTAAGTTATTGATAACAAAAACATATAAAATATTAGTAATAATTTGATTAATAATATTAATATTAATATAAAAATAAATATATTATTACAATAATAAAATAATTTTGTTATAATTAATGGAATATTGTTAATATATTAAAATATTTATTCAACTTATTCTCTTTATATATATAATACTATCATATATTTTAGTTCAATATATAGTCTATATTATTAATATACTCCAAGCAAATATATAAAATATATTGACATTTATATTAATAAATATATAATAATTATGAACAATAACATAATGGTAGAGATAAATACATATTATTAATAATAATTAAATGTTATTATTATGTCATATGTGAATTATATTCCAGTTTTAAATATAATTTTTAATATATTAGAAAAAGTATATGGTCATCCATGGTCAACCACTATATAAAATAAATAATGGTCAATAATGGTGAATAATGGTCTACTATGGTCCAATGTCACATTGTGACATAGATTATCTCTATATGAAAACAAAACATGCTCAACTCTGGTCCAATGTCACATTATAATGAATTTTGTCTTGATATGAAAATTGATCATGGTCAAGCATGAGTAACCATGTTCAATGGTCACATTGTGACAAGAGCTCTCTCAACATGGAAATGAACCATGGTCAACCATGTTTATTTTATGGTTTATAATATTTATGTTATAAATATATACCTTTGGTTTATAATATTAATCCCTCGAGTTTAATATTACTTGTTTGGGATCACAATCCCTTGGGTTTTTAGTATTAATCATTTGAGTTTATTATTGGCTTGGGTCTATTTCTAGGGTTCAAAATTATTCCTTGGGTGTAATTTTGTTCCCTTGGGTTCGTAATCCTTTGTGTTTTCAGTATTTATCCCTCAGGTTTATTATTTTCTTGGGTGCATAATATCAATCATGGTCAACATGTTTTGCCATAGTCAATCATGGTCATCCATGGTCAACCATGCTTCAAAATTTTTGATAAAATCAATAATAGTGAGCCATGGTCCAACATTTCATTAGGACAAAAATTGTCTATGTATGAAAATCAATCATAGTCCAACTTTTCACTTGTCTCAATATTAAAATCAACCATGGTCAACCATGTTTATTTTAAGATTTATAATATTTATTTTAGTGTTTATATACCTTGTTTTTATATTATTAATGTCTTGGGTTCAATATTATTGCCTAGGGTTTATAATTCCTTGGGGTTTTAGTATTTATCCCATCAATTTATTGTTTCATTCGGTTTATAAAATGGGTCCCCTAAGTTTATTAATCTAAGGAATGAACCATGGTAAAACATCGTCCAACATCGCATTGTGACAAAGATTGTCCCAATATGAAAATAACCCATGGTCAGTCATGGAAAAACATGTTTATCTAAGGGTTTACAATATTTATCTTAGGGTTTGTATACCTTGGCTTTATATTTTTGTCTTCAGTTGAATGTCATTCGCTAGGGTGTATAATCCATCGGGTTTTTAGTATTGTTGCATTATGTTTATTATTCCCTTATCTTTAAAATATAAATCTTATTAAGTCGGGTCAATCATGGTCAACCATGGTCAACCATGGGCTCTCTCAACATGAAAATCAATAATGGTAAACCATGTTTATTTTTAAAAGTTTTATAATATTTATGTTATAAATAGATACCTTGGGTTTATAATATTAATCCTTGTGGTTTAATATTATTTTTTTGGGTTCACAATCCATTGGGTTTTTAATATTAATCATTTGGGTTTATTATTTGATTGGGTTTAATCCTATGGTTAAATATTATTCCTTGGGTTTAATATTATTCCCTTGGATTTATAATCCTTTGGTATTTTAGTATTTATCTCTCGGGTTTATTATTCTCTTAGGTTCATAATATCAAACATGGTCAACATGGTCAGCCATAGTCAATCATGGTCAGCCATGGTCAACCATGCTTGACCATTTTTTATATAATAAATCATGGTGAACGATGGTCCAACATTGCCATATGACAAAAATGGTCTGCATATGAAAATAAATCATGGTCAAGTGGGGTCAACCATGGTCCAACATTGCACTGTCATACAGATTGTCTCAATATAAAAATAAAGAATGGTCAAACGTGTTTATTTTAGTGTTTATAATATTTATTTTAGTGTTTATATACCTTGGGTTTATAATATTAATGCCTTGGGTTCAATATTATTGCCCAAGGTTGATAATTATTTTGGGTTTTATTATTTATCCTGTGGTTTTATTGTTTCTTGGATTATAAAATCAGCCCCACAAAGGTGGGTTACACTTTTGTGAGAATCGAGGGCGGAAAAGTCATTTTCCCAATAGTTCGGTCGAACATTTATAAAAGTTCAACTGAATTTTTTTAGACTTCAGCCGAACTTTTTTAGAGTTCGGAAAAAATTTTGAAATCATTTTGGTCAAACTCATTATGTCGTTTACATTGACGGCATATTGACGGTGTGGGAAAACAGATTTTTTGTTAGAGATGAGAAACTGGAAACTAAAGTTCGACTGGACTATTAGTTCATCCAAACTTTTAAAATAATCTGGCTGAACTTTAGTTTGCAAATACACCAGCCCAGAAACATGAATAGGTTTCGAGCTTATTACCCTTGTCATATTACCATTGTTTATTATTGTAGGGTCAAAATTGCAAGGTCACGGGCGCAGTTGCATGGTCACAGGCGCAGGTGAGAAATTTGTTGGTTTTCTGTTTTTTTTTTATTGTGAATTTTTTTTATTGTTGTTCTATCATTCTGTTATTTTAATTTTACAGTTTTTTTTGTTTTGCAGGTCATTTTTAATCCTGACGTCCTCAACCTCCTTGTTGTCTTCTCGTTGCGGCCTCAACATCTTTGGAAATCTCCTGCGTCGTCGTCTTCTAATTGCGGCCTCGACATCTCCGAATTTCCAGGTTCCTACTTCTATCAAATTTTTGTTTAAATGTAATTTTCTGAAGTCCAAGTTTGAGCCACTACATGACTCCTCTCTGATGACTTTTTTGGACCTTCCCCTTTTTTGCAGAATCGGTGAATTCCCCCCCCATACAAAATTGTTTCTAAATTGCATCCAATCAAAATAGTTGTATTATATACGTAATAGCTTAATGCTAGGTTTGCTTGTGCTCAATCTGCTATATGAAACCTTAGAAACCTTAGGATTAGTTCTTGCACAACCTGGGGAAGGTAATCTCAATCACCCATTGTATTTTTCCAGCAGAAAGCATTCACAAGCATAGAACAACTATGGAACTCAGTTATACTAAATAAGATGAAACCTCCTTTATATGGTCTGTCACATGGACCATTAGTTTGAGTCTTTTATAAAGCATTTTTTTATTCTCTGAGCAAGAAAGAAGTATTAACAAGAAATAAGGTCAGGCCCTGATCAACCTTCCTACCTTATTGGGTTTACCAGCCATCAAGGGTTGCCCAAAAAGGGCCGACATTTCACCAGTGGCCTGCAACCATATTATATCTGTTTTATATTTAAAGGCTTCAATTTCACACTTCTACATTTCATAAATTACGCTCTTCCACGGAGCTTTATGTTTGACCAAGTGCTCTTATCTCCTACTGCCTCTCCTGTCAGGTAAAATAACCTAGATATGCTTTAGGACTGCCTCTATCAGTAGGCCCAACAAAAGAGAAATCTGCTAGTAGCAAGCCAATTCTTCAATCTTCACGAATTTCCAATTCAGTAATAAATCAAGACATATCAGAGTTTGTAAAAAAGTGTTATTCATTATGGAATCACAGTTATTAGTATCCCAACCATTTCAAATTATGGTTATATATAATACTAGTGATTACAAAGCTCTTAATTAGTTTAATGTTTGTGTTACTAGTTTTCTTATACTAGTATGTTACCCTTCATCCTAGTCGATGGGGATGATGGAGTGATCTCTAACCCATTGATGTAATAAAGCCAAGGAAAGACTAGCAAGCTTAATGGAGAGAGTAAAAACTAATCCTATATCGTTATAAGTCACACAAGTGATGTAACAAAATATGTATCCAACTTTTAGCATAAACTCAGTAGTGTTAAACATGCATCGTATTATAAGCGATTTCATTACTACCCATTAGCTTGATTGGATAAATATTTACACTTCCCCTTGCTTGCATACTGCCCCTCCACTTAGGTCAAGAAGGTTGATGTTAGGGCCATGGACCCTGATCACCATGGGGTATACATTACTTTTTCTTGGAATTTTGGAAAGACCTGATCTCTTCGATCTTGCTAACTGTCTATCTCGATATTGTGCTTGGCTCTCTAGATATCCCTGCTTAGATATATTCTATCTCGACCTCCTGATCTCTAACCTTGACCTCCATCCGAAAGAAGTGAAATGAAATCTGGCCCAACCAAACAAACCAACATGGATTTTTCATCTCACTAATGGAGACCATACTATTTCAACTTAGATATGCCAATCTCATATTTATACAATAGGGAAAAAAATCGGTTAATGAAAATTTAAAAGCTAAACTCATTTGGTTGTTTAAATGTAATTTTCTATGTTTAAATCACAAATTGTTTAAATGTAATTTTCAGTGTAATTTTCTGTGTAATTATTTTTTCCCATCTATTTTTGGGATTTTATCTCCAAATTGTTTCTAATTAATTAGAACACCTTCAAATATAATTTAACTAGCTGATGAACCTTAAAATTCTTGCATCAAGTTGAATCATCCTAACCAAGATATAATGTGCTGAAAACTAGTACAAAAGAGAGTAATCACATAAAACGTATGTTTCTAGATCACAATCTCCTATAAAAATGCAGTCAAGTGTAATTAAAAATGACGTGAAAGTGTCGACAAAATTATATATATCCACCTTTACATAAAATTTGAAGATTCACAAATATACTATGACTTAATTTCATTTCTTAACCATTTGGCCACTAAATATTACTTCCTAGCCATATGTGCCAAATGGCTCCACTTACAGAGTCCTATGTGGTTTCTTGAACAGAGAATTCTATTGATTTTAAGGTCATTTGTCTCATTTGGGTGAAATCCCGAAGTTGGGAAACACTTTTTGGCAGAGGGTTAGAATTTGGGAGAAATTTTTAATTTCTCGTCCGAGAAAATAGTCAACTCTATTTCTCAACCGAGAGTTTTAAAAACTCTCGTCTGAGAGATTTTAAATATTTCACCCGAGAGTTTGATTGGGTTTCACCGAATTTAAAATTCTCTCGGACGATAGTTATGCATTTTCTCGTCCGAGAGTTGTATTCACATAAACTCTCGGGAAGACTCTCAGACGAGAGTTAAAAAAACTCTCAAACGAGAGTTGTTTAATTCTCGTCCGAGAGTTTTTTTAACTCTCGTCCGAGAGTTTTTTTTAACTCTCGTCTGAGAGTTTGATTGTTATAATAAAATCCCAAAATTTGTATTTCTCCTGGCATTCTGCACTTTCATTATTGTTTTCGCGTTTTGGAGTGGAGCTGTTGTTGTTTTCGACTGGAGTTGTCGCCGCGCATTCGAGGATCTAGGTAAGGCTTCTAGGCTCGATGTTGGGAGTGTCGTGGAGCTCACACGCAATTTTTTTTAGGCTATGATACTTAATTTAGAAATGGGATAATCTAGTAACTCTAGTGATGCATGGTTCAATGATTATGCTTTCAACGTCCAGTCCCACCGGGGGCTCCGATCCCAGTCAAATTTACCAGTGGTGTGAAGTAGGCCTCCAACCTCGGGTTTATATTTTTTTACAGACCTTTGACCCTAAAAAATGCCATTTGGTTTTATATCTACACCTACCTCCTGGTTTTCATCCTTCCTAGCGGCATCGAAACTAGGTATAAGCTCTTGGCTTTCCTATTAATCTTGGCCCCGACAAGTGAATAAAAACCAGTAATTTAGTGCTCAAAAGTTGGCTTTAAGGGGAAAATTGTTGTTCGTTACACTTTCAGTCCAGAACAAAGTGTAACGAACACAATTGGCCCTTTAAAGTCTCATGGCTCCGTTTTTGGTTCAACCATTTCGCGGAGAACCGGGGTGAATCAAAACCATCATGTGTAGACTTAATTTTTTTTCTGTAGGAGCGAGGGTTTTTCATTGTAGTGACCCAAACCAGGTATTCATTGCCCCTGTAGAAAACGAGACACAATGAAACAAATAATTTTGAAGTCCATCATTTATATCTCCATAAGAAGCCTCAATTACGTTGAATTCTATCTATGCAATGTTTGTGGTTTTCCTGCATTCCTTATGCCATGGAATTAAATCAATTTCTCATTGACGCAATCAACACATAATTTGAGGTAATTTATCCTACAAATCTTCATGTTTAGGGTTTAGGGTGTGTGGAAGTCAGTTAGTCTCCTAATCTAGGGTTTCTTGACAATACCAATAATAATCATTTCAGTCTTGTTTAGTTGAATGAAAATTTGTGTCTATTTATGATTCATGTTGAATTGAATTTCAATTTGGGTATATTTATGATTGTGTAGCATTTGTATAATGCAAATGCAAGAAAGCTTATGTATGTGGGATTAAGTCCTCTAGGATTTACACCACATTTCTTGTGGGAGTATAATAGCACCAAATGGGAATGAGTGAATGAAATAAATAAAATGGTGATGGAGTATAATTTCACTCTCAGATAGAAGTTGGATCGGCTCAACAACAAACTTTTGCAATTGGGTCTTTGTAGACTAATAATGTAGATAAGACTATTTTGCGTCACTTTGAAATATCACAAGTAGCTATTCCAATTTGTATGCATGTAGTGTCACTCTACGCTAGTCTATTGTACAAATTGACAATTTTATTTTCATCTCTACTTCATGCTAGTGCAAGTACAAGGTCTCCAAGAACATATCACTCACAAGAATACAACTACTCCACATTGACTACCTTGTCACTAGATTCAACTAGAATTCTTTTTATGCCTTTCCACTTGTGACCATGTATGCATTCAATAGTTTTGTGGCTAAAGGATGTTGTTTTCATCTTAATTAAAACCAAATGTTTTATTTATGAAACATGTTCATCAGATGGATTCCTATAATAGCCTTATGAAGTAACCCTTAAATTTTTTTTTTCAAATGCAAGAGGTAAGCAGAGAATTAGGAAAGTGTTCTTTATCAGTGTTGCAAGAGGGAAAAATATTTTTCATCAAATACTTGAAATTAGAGATGGGTCCAATGCTTGTCCAATGCTTTTCTTAGTAACTAGAAAACTATTCTTTGTCAATTTTGTAAGAGAGGAAAATATTCCTCATCAAATAGTTGAAATTAGAGACAAGTATAATTATTTTCTTGGGTACTAACCTCGTAGAAATTTACAGTAAATGCAGCATATCAAATATTGCACATGATGCATAAAAAAAAGTGTAAGAGGTGTCGAATCATGGAATTCCATGTTTTTGAGGAATGCATTGAATGGTTTCCCCAATATGGCCTTGGATGTATTCAAACATTCTAGTGCATTTTATGAAGTCCCCTCACAACAATTATCTATTTGGTGTTGTGCTTAAATTTCTGTAGCAATCAAACAATGATATGAAGCCACATCCATCTCAGATAGTGTTACCTTACCTCTATAGCTTTATGTTCAAATACAAGAGTTTCCCATGTCACATGCCAACTACACCCAAAATCTCATAAAAGAGGATATAAGCCTATGTGCAACATAAATCCCATGATCACTATCAAAGAGTTTGAGAGAAGCCTCATTAATGCTAGCTAGGGTACTTGAGAATATTGTAGATTCTACATTAACAAGTTGGAGCTTCCCTTGATTTACTAATCTTTCTGCAATAGTTACATCTAGATCAACCATACAATATTGGAATCCAACCACAATGACACTAATAGGAGACTCACTCTTTCAAAAAAAAAGTGTTGCAAGGCTATAAAGGATTTTCTTTTAGCCTTAAAAGACAAAAATCTCATGTGGGGAATGCCGAGGAGTCCTTTATCACAAGATGTGATCAACTTTGTCCCCTTACATAGGTTTTGCAAAGTAGTGCAAAATTACTAGTGCCTTGTTTATTTATTTATTTTGATTGTATCAAAATTGACTCAATTTAACTACGCAGAATTTCTTACCGATTTATTTGGAATGGTGGAGGCATCAAATCCAGAACCAATGAAGTCTCTTGTAGTAGATGAAGGAGATTATTCTAGTGCTCTCTCTTCCACTTGTGAAATTGTAGAGTCAGTCGTCTTTGTGAATTGTAACTCCTTCACAAGGTACTCAACATCGACATTTGAAGGAGAAGCACTGTAAAGTTCATCTTTGACAGTCACATTCTCAGGTGTTTGGCTACCCATGTCTAGTGCATCAGATTCTTGCTTGACTTTTGTATTTATATGTGAAACCAAACATATATTTTGTCACTTAGAGGTGACAAACCTGTTTTGTCTCTCAATAAAAATCTTGGCACACCTATAATATCTTCATGATGGAATGGGTTTGGTGTATTTGTGACTATAGTGAATGTAACTCTTGGGAAAATATATTTACCTTCTCCCAACTGTCTTATAATGGCAGTATTATAATATGTGTGAAGGAAAAAACTAAGATTCAGGTGATGACTATCTCGACACCCATGAGATAAGCTCAATTTTTATATGATTCGACATTAATTATCAACACTTTTATATAGGTAGAAGATTCAACATGTATACCTAACACTCCCGTGAAGAAGAGTTAACATACTAGTGGAATATCCATGGAATTTCAAGTTCAATGATGGTAGAATCAATATCTTGAAGTGGTGATTCCATCAAAACAATCAAGGCATAAAAATCCAAACCAACATAAGAACCAATATGTTTTAGTTGTACAACTTTCTTTCCTTAAAACTAAGCTGGGATACATTTCCATTCATTCTCAAAAACCATTAGCTCTATGTATTAGATAAGCTTATACTAGTGCTTGTTTACCTTAACTAAGATGCTTAGCTCAATAGCTTAATCAATGATAATAAGTCATACCACCTTGTATATCTTATGTATAGTAATAACACTACAACTATATGAATAGAGCTCGTTTACTTTTATGTTAATATCTCTATACTTATGGAAGTGAATCATCATAGCTTATTCCATCATCATCATATATCACTAGTTTATAACCATTACTATCATGTCACCTCTATAAGATTATATAGAAAAGCTTTCTATAAGTCACTGTGCTCATACTGTTAGTACTATGCATCAAACTAGTAGTACTAAATGAGATGAAACAAGTGTAATAATAGTTATTGCCCATATATGTGCTTACTCATTGAGCCCTTTTTGACTCTAACCTAAATACAGCATGATCATGTGAGCAATCAATATTATGGAATAGGTAGAGTTTAATGCCAATATCATAGTAAGAAAACACATTACTATGAACATACTAATCACACTAATGAGAATAAGAGTACTATCCAGCTTAATGTACAGAGTAGAGAGATGATGCTTACATAGGATAATGACCTTAAATCAACCTCATACGTAACATATTCAATGAAGCTCAGTCTTTCTTCTCATTAATTACTAAGCTCACTAACATAATAGTGTAAAGAAGTAAGAGTAATGGAAATAGAAGTGGTATGGTCTATTCCAGAGCTTACAATGTTATGTATCTGTAATCAAGTAATCAATGAGCTTGAACTAGACTCATGTTATACAAGCTGTACTAGTATTCTCCATAAGTAATGGTAAGAAACCTAATCGTGTTAAGCACACAATCCAACTCACACTTAAAATACATCAATGAAGGTAGATTTCATATTGCAAAATCTATGGATGTAAAATAGAGTAGTAAAAGTCTAGGGTTCAAAGCTAGACATTTGAAAACCGTAGAAAGCAAAAAGGGTTTGAGTCTATGGTGAATTTAAGGATGATTGTTGGTTGATTTAGTTGATAAGAACACATTCCTTGGGCTCTTATTCTTTTGATGATCACTGCTTTCATCCTAAATATCAGTTTCTTGTTTGGAGTATTATCTCTTTCTCTTTTGAGCTTTAACTTTTCAAAATTTATGATATTTGTCCTTCCTCTTCATATCCTTCTTATTTTCTTCCTTTTTACATCTTTTGTGTGGAAAATTTTTAGCAAACTGTACAAATTCACCACATTCAAAACACTTGAAAGAAAACATGCATTTGTACTTTTGAGTACCTCTCTTTAATCTACTGGAAAACTAAGAAAATTCTCCATCAGATTCAGTACTAGAGTATTCTTCCTCTTCCTTAATTTTCTTTGGAATTTTCTTGAGATTTTTGGTGATACCATTGAACTTCTTGGAGGCTTTGAATGCAACTTCACTAGATTAATATTTCTCTTCTACAATACATAGCTCATAAGCTGTAAGAATTCCAAGAAATTTATCCATAGTGAGAGCGCTCAAATCAATTATTTTTTAATAACAGAAGCATTGGGGTAAAATCTTGTTAGTAAATACCCCTTGATTTTCTAAAAAATGGCTTCATCTTCAAATTTTAAGTTGATTCTCTTGATCAGATTGCTCATTGTTTCAAATATTCTCAAATATTTTGTAATAGTTTCATCTTCCTTCATTATCAAGCTCTCAAACCTCATCCTATAGGTTTGGAGCTTCACTTTCTTCACCTTCATATCACCTTCATAGATATTCCCAAGTTTGTCCCAAACTTCTTTATCTGATTTTCAATGCATGACTTTTATCAACTCATTCTCACTAAGTGTTTCATTGATGGCGTTTATGGCTTTGGCATCGTTTTGATACTTCTTATTTTTACTGTTGTCTGAAGGAAGAAAATCAAGAACAACATATCTGGTCACCACAGTGGAGAAGAAATCAACACCAATATTGAGATTCCCTTGGTTGAAATTGGTTGAACTCTATAGTATATTGATAATAATGTCATAAAAACAAACTCATTTAAACAAAAATTTATTATAGAATGAAAAATACTTAATTGATAAGTGAATATAAAGTCTTCATCTTGATTTTTTCGATGGTGGAGAAAAGATGTGTTGGTGATTTCTCTTTGAATGATCTTCTTCAAGGGTAAGGATTAGATCTTGGTTGTAATGATGATAAAGCCTTATTTTTTGCACTCTTCTATACCAGTCCTAGGAAAGCTCGATTCCTAGTCTTTAGATAATATTACTTTGACTTCTTCTTTACATAATAATATAATTACATAGTCAACATGAATATCGATCTAGTTATACTTTTCAACATGCCTATGCATTCACACATAGTACCTCTATAGTACTTGTTATCCATTGGTTGATGACATTCAACTGTCGATTGAAAATTTGTTTTCTAATTTGTTTATGAGGGGCAGGCAAGCCCTACAGAGACCCCTCCATGGCATCAGGCGAGCCCTACAGAGACCCCTCCATGAGAGGAGGATTATCAGGTACATTGGTTGTTTAGTTATGTCATGTTTTCAAGTAGGTTATATTTATTGTTCATTGTGAAAAATTGATTAAGTTGAATATTTTTTTTCCTGCACAGGTGGACGCACTAATATGACTCGTGCCCCCAGACAGGAAATCGAACAAGAGGAGCCCAAATTTCATAAATCCCATTCTAAGGATCATCTTATACACCGTATAGGTACAAATTAGATCAATTGCTAGTTAAAATGTTCAAATTTATGTTATATTCAATGTTGAACAGGTGATTTTTTTTTTTTTCAAATGACATGTGTTTAATGTGAAAACATTATGCTCCATAGGTGAAAATGTTGGAGTTGGGGTTGGCCCTATTGCTGGTGAGGGGCAAAGGAGAACAATGTCTCAGCTTGTGGGATTCATCCCACAATTGGATACTTCTCCAGGTAAAAGCTAAATGAAAATTTATTGTTTGATGTATGTTAAATTTAAAACTTATTGTGGTACTCATGTACCCAAATTCTAACAATTTAATGTTTTGTACAGTGGGTGATAGACACATTCATTCCTCGGAAGGGAAACATAGTATGAGCGAAGAGGAAGAGATAGTTTTTCCAACAGGTATTTTACCAAACAAGTTTTTTAAATACTAATTTTCCTTATAATTTTTTTTTTTTTAATATGTGCAATAATTTAACATGTTACAGGTCATGGTGGTCACCCTCCTAGGGGTAGAGGTCGTAGGGTTCATGATTTTTCTCGAAATCTGAGCTATGATCCCCTTTACACCCATCCCGGTGATATTCCTGAGCAGATGCCTTGGGAAGATACCATCTCCTTACTTACTGTTGATGGGATTAGGGAGAATTCCATGAGATTGCGTAATGAATTGCAAAGTTGCAATCTCTGTGCCCCTAGTCAAAATTGTCTCCAAATTGTTTTTCACAATTTGGAGAGTTTGATAGAGACTTATCATGGGGTTGGACCATCAACCCAATTTTTTTTTGACATGATGCGTAGGAGGAGAGCATCAGTGATCGGTATCCACTCCTACAATGAAGTCAAAAGAAAGGTCACTAAATAAATGGCCTTGTCACTATTTGACTTGCGACCTGAAGACAAAAAACATCTGAAGATTGTAAGATTCAATGTTCCTAATATTTCACCCCATATTTATGAGAATTTCCTGTATGCATACGGGAAGTTCCTAAATAATGATGAGGTGTCGCAATATTTTGTTAGGATGTTTTTTACTCAATTCTAAGAGCACATGGACCCTAACTATACATATACTGGGTCCAAATTCTATGGAGCTGGAAAAGGTCGTACATATGAACGACCTGATGCTATGCGAGATGTTTGGTTTAGGCCACCAGTACCTCGTTTAGCACCTCGACCACCTAGGGTAGTTACACTTCCATAGGAGTTAGCCCTTATCTCCAGTGCTACATCACAAATGAGGGATAAGATACAAGAACATATTGCATCTGCTTTAGGTGGGGTGGAAGTCGGCTTAGGGACGAGCCAACCTTCATCTAGTACAGGAGGGCGTTCATTTGTGAGTATCCCAAATGACGTGTTGAGGCATATGGAGAGAGATGAGCTTATTGAGTATGCATCTTCATGTAGAGACCTCTATGAGCGATCCAGGATAGTACAAATGCACACCATGGGCGAGGTATGTACAAACAAGTTTTGATCTAACATGTTTTTTTCGTGTATATACATTTAGTCTCAAAAAACTGACGCAAATATATTTATTTAACTTATGTAGTTTACAACATTCCTAGAACAAAATTGCCTTTCCCCTGGTGCTCATTCTGTAGATCGTGGACATGATCATGTACAGGTGCCACAACCATTACTCATTACTATCTATCTATATTTTTGAATGTAAAATTGAAATTGAATTTATGTCACATAAATTTATATGGTATGAGTCTTAACATTATGGAATTTTCAGGTTAGCGCTACACATGAAGGGTTGCCTAAAGAAATTATTCCTTCTCAGGTTCCAGTCGTGGCATAGTTATCGATACTTTTCGTTAAGCATATTTATAGTGTTTATTATATTTCTTTTCGCAAACTTGACTGTTAACTTTGGTTTCTACTTTTCAAGCTATAGAGGATATTGACATGATGCAGATTGAGCCTCAAGGAGATTGTGTAGTCTCTGGGTCAGAGAGTCTACATTAAACCATGGTAACCTCTTACCCTTTCTTCGTTGGTATCATTGCCACATTATAAACATGCTATCTAGTGAATTTATAGACAGTTGAGTGGTTCCTTTATGTATTTATTGAATGCTAAAACTAATATTTAATTTTCAGTAATTTAACTTTGAGCCATATTCAATTCACTAGGTTACTAACAGTATAGGTAATCGGTCAAACCGGTCGGTCAACATGCCCACCGATCAAACCGGCAAGTCAAATCCTAGAACACCAGGAAGACATTACCCCTACTAAAACATAAGAGCTAGTATGACTCTTTAACGACCAATATGGGATAAGTATTGGCATAATGTATCAAGTAGAGTGCAATGTTTAGTAATAAGAAAGGGTATGGTTATCTTAGCATGTCTTTCCAGAACAACACGAGTTTCATTTTGGATAAAAGACCAAACATCCCATGTTCGGTCACCGAACCAGCCTCGATTCAGTGACCGAATCAGCCGGTTTGGTCACAAATTTCTACCGAGACAGTCCGACCGAGGGTTTGGCTCGGTTGGCTCGGTCGATTCGGAGCTGGTCCGATTGATTTTTAGAACCCCTCAAGAAACAAATTTGAAGTCTAATATCTCACAATTGGAATAAAAAAAAAGTCTTATTTCTGGAATTGAGAAATGAAGCTTATGTGACATACCTTAATCTATCTGAAGCAAGATATACATTCTGAGACTATATGACTGGGATATAAGATTGCATGGATATTCTAATACTAGCTCAGTTGGAAGTATGAAGAATGCACATCTAGTGTTATATTACTTGATTCTGTTACTTTGGGAGCACTATTGAATCTAAAAACATGGCTTTTTATTGTGAAGCCTATTGGTTGTTGAAGCACTTTGAGCATGTGTTGGTG
Source organism: Pinus albicaulis (assembly GCA_034641835.2). Classification (NCBI taxonomy): domain Eukaryota; kingdom Viridiplantae; phylum Streptophyta; class Pinopsida; order Pinales; family Pinaceae; genus Pinus; species Pinus albicaulis. The sequence goes on along the minus strand of CM076580.1, from coordinate 1,180,427,342 downwards.
TAGTAGAGGGTTTGTTACCATCATCATCAAATTGTTGTACATCCACATGAACAATATTATCTCAAAGTTGGGCATCACTAGATTCTGGAAGGAGAAGCATTGCTAGGTGATACACTTCAAGATGAAGTACCAAGAATGATGACCTCATCTAGTAAGGGAACAATGGAATAAACATCCAAAGGATAGGATGTACTAGATGTTGAAGTAACCCCTTTAGTCCTGACTCCCCATTGTTGGAAATGTTGTCATTGATGGCAAAGGAGATAAAAAAAAGGAGCACCTTAAACAACAACAAAGCAGTGAGGTAGTAGAGACAAGGAAGGATTAGTGGGCTCGGGAATCGCATAGGCTGGGTATAGGACTCGCAGAACAGAGGAGAAGGGCCAATCGATTGAAGATCTGGCCACTAGAAAGTTGTAAGCACTCCACTGTATAATGAAGATTTGTTTCAGCGTTAACGTGCATTTTTCAAGTTGAGTTTTGTCTTGAGAATCTGCTTGTATGTTCAGTAATGAGAATGTGTTCCTAATGAATCCTTGTGACCAATACGAACCTCTGTGACTGGGTTATGTGTGGATACACCGTTGAACCCTCGGTGGAACACAAATTGACTATGTGGAATGTAGGAGCTGTGTGAGCTCTGTGTAATTAGATTTATTGTGATTCTGCGTGGGATTGGAATAAATTGATGTTACTGAAAGTCATTGATTATGCTTAGCCATACCTGTAGTTACCAGCATGGTAAATTGCGGTGGAAGATTGTGTTGAAAGGCTTCGCCTCTATCTTTAGAAACCTGTATAGAAGTTTAACTGGATGCTCTGTGCTCTAGAACCAAGGCGATAATGTGGTGTAATCGCATAAACTCCTGAAGGCTCGTAGTTATACACCTCTGTGTAATGGCACAATTCCTGCTGTATGCTTATGTGTAAGTATGGAAGGTCTAACGATGCCGTGGTATTGATTAGCCTATGAGTCTCGGTATTGACTGTATGATAGAACCCTTTTAAATAATAAAGGCAAAACCTTGTACGAGACTGGAACCCTGCGTAGAAGAGCGGAACCGTGACCGGGTGAACAGTGAAGGCAGTTTCTGGGTTTCATCGCACCGCTTTTTTGGAGTAAGCGGGTTTTCCCATTCGCGAGAAATTCCATAGAAAGCTCGACACGTGGCATGGGGCGAAGTTGAAAAACCGCTTCCACAACGCGCCATCGCGCATTATCATCCGTGCATCTTCACCGTGCGATATCCATCGGATCATGTGGAGCAAGGCAACACGTTCTCCGCCGTCGAATATGAAGGGTTGTTTAAACGCTGGGGCCCAATCCAACTCGCAACTATTGAATGTTAACTCTCGTGCAAGTTAAACGCGCGATGTCCGTAGGATCAGAGGTTGAAAGGGTGATGAATTATCCACCATTGGATCATGAATGAAGTCGCAAGGTGATAAACAAGGTATGGCGCACATATTTAATTGAGCCATCGCTTATATTTGTGGGCTCGAAGCCAAAGGTACGTTATAAGCGGTTCAATTGATTTAAAGCTCGAGATATATATTTAAAATTCCCAAGGTCCAAACATTCGAGTAAGCATTATATATTAAAGCGGGGAATGTAATATAGTTTGATGTTTTTAAAGGTTTTAAGACCGTGACCATATATATATTGGGCGCTAAACAGAAGCCACAGTTTATTAATAATCGGGAATATGCATACATGACGATATATATTTATATACTGTGCTAAAGTCATAAGATTGGGTTTATTATAAGAGCCTGCAAGAACGAAAGAGCTAGAGACAGCGGCAGAAAAACAGTACACGGAAAAAGAATGAATTGAAATTGTAATGTGAGTTTAAAACCATTATGTTTAAACTCATATATGAACAGAAAATGTAGACAGGTAGCCCGAGAATAGAGATGGTAATGAACAAAACATCGCCCAGATTCATATGTATTTGAGAATAAAACCTGAAAACAAGTTATGTAGGTAGCTGATGCACACAAGTACATTGAACAGATAAATAAACATAGAGGTGAACCAAGATATATAGAACAATCACTCAACAACAACAGAAGAGAAAAATCTAGTAAAGCCAAGGTTCAGAAAAGGAGCTTAATGGTATTGAAATGTGTAACTGAAAATGTAAATATTTTTTTGTTTATATTGTTTGTGATGCAAAGGCAAGTATCCTAAGGAAAAGACAAACTCCCATTGTAGCATGGAAATTTGTACATATTTTTATAATTTTAAAAATGAGTTGGATAAAGGAATAAGAAGACAGAAGCCAAAGAGTCATGACTGTTCACTCCAAATTATTTGTGAAATAAAAATAGTCATGTGAGGAACTCTATAAATAATATCAAATGGACATGCATAAAGAAAGGTTAGAGAGAGAAAATATAGATAATTCAGAGTATAGAAGAGTGAGGCAGAGAAGATTAAGAAAAGAAGAGCAGAAAGAGATGATACAGAACAGAGCTGATATGTGAGGTAAATCAGCAAACATTCAATTTCATAAATTGAGGAAGTTGGAGCTTCCCTATCAAGTTGCAGCTTGATAGCTGTCAGTTGTAGCTAACTGAGGTTGGAGCCTCCTGTAGGTTGGTGCCTGCGTAAAATTGAAGGGATTTGGAGTTGGTGCTTCCTTGCAAGTTGTAGCTTGCAGAATTGAGGTTGGAGCCTCCTGTAGGTTGGTGCTTGCAGAAAAATAGTGGTGAGAGGGAGTTGGAGCTTGCCTTTGCATCACAACAATAATAAGTTGTGGTTTTCTCCCTTTATGGGTTTCCACTTATATCTGGTGTCTCTGTGCATGATGTTTATTTGTTGATTTGATTTATATCATCTGCTTAATACCTGCTGCTCTCATATTAAGTCTACTGTTATATTATATTAATACTTGCTGCTCACATTTTAAGATTACTCACATATTAAGTTGGACATGAAATGAAGGTGTAAATAAAGTTTAATGAAAAGTTTTAAAGACCATGAATGTGTACAACCTGACACTCCCCCCCCCCCTATTAGTTTAACTAAGGGTTCAACAATTGGTATCAGAGTGGGTTCCTTAGTACCATTCTAACAACTGAAAGGAGATCCTAGGTTCCCAAGATGGCTAGTAAAGAAGGATGCTCAACCAATAAAGCCCCTTTTTTCACTGGTGCAAATTATGCTTTCTAGAAAATCAGAATGAGGACATACATAATGTCTCTAGGAATAGAATTCTGGGCTGTTGTAGAATTAGGATATGCCCCAAAGGAAACTGACACAGAGAAAGAAACAAAACAATATTTTGTCGCTAATGAAAAAGCCATGAATGCCATCTTGAATGGATTGTGTGAAGCAAAGTTTATTAAAGTAATGCACAAAGATACTGCCAAAGAAATGTGGGATACTCTGGAGAACATCCATGAGGGAGACAAGAAAGTAAAGACTGCCAAACTTCAAGTCTATAGAGTCCAGTTTGAGAACTTAAAAATGAATGATGATGAAGACATTGACAGCTTATCCCTAAAAGTTGCAGAAATTGTTAACAATATGAAAACTCTTGGAGAAACCATGCCAGAAAAAATAATTGTGAAAAATATTCTAAGATCTCTTCCATCCAAGTTTAATCCCAAAGTGTCTACAATAGAAGAAACAACTGATTGGGAGACCTTGACCATGAACCAGCTACTTGGAAATTTAATGGCATATGAGATGAGGCTCCCATAGAAGAAGCCAAGTACGAGGGAAGCAACCTTCAAAACATAAAAGAAGAAAGAAGAAGAGGAAGACAAATGCTCTTGCTCGCATGAAGAAGAGGCAAAATTTGTCAAGAAATTGGATAGAGGCTCAAGTAAATACAAAGGTAAACATCCTTTCAAATGCTTTAACTGTGGAAGAGTTGGACACTATGCTGCTAATTTTCCTCACAAGAAAGTAAGAAATCAGGCTCAAGAGTCAGAGAAAAACACATCAAAGAACTGGCAGAAAGGAAAGAAGTTCAGCAGAAAATCCTTCTATGCTCAACAAGACAGCAGTACATCTGAAGATACAGATGAACTCTCAAGTGAAGATGGAACCTCTGAATTTTTACTGATAACTATAGAAGAACTTGAAGGTCTCCTGCTAGAAGATGAAGAAGAAGAAGGTGAAGTCGACCTTGAGGGGGAGCTAAGAAGTGCTCTAGAAGAGATTGATAGACTAAAGCTGAAATGCAGAAAACAAAAGGACATTCTCCTCAAGTATGTACGAGAAGAACAGAGTTCAGAAGTCTTGATGCAGCTAAAGATAGAACTTGAAGAAGCCAAGAAGATAGAGGACATGTTACTTAAGCAAGTCAAGGAAGAAACTCAGGAACAAGAAAAGTTGGAAGAAGAATTAGTATGTCTCTAGAAGAAATTAGAAAATTCTCAAAGGAAATTGGTTATAAACTCTTCTCAAACAACAAGCTCTAGTAAGTTGAATGAAATTCTGGTTTCTCAAAGATCCCCTATGATAAAAACTGGAATAGGCTATGAACGAGAATCAAGTAAAGGCAAAGAAAAGGTTGACAGAGAAATTATTTTTGTAAAATCAAGGAAGAATGATGAATCAACTCAAACAATTTCTACAAAAGAAGAAACTTGTAATAAGGAAGACAGAGATCAGAAGAAACCTCTAGTAGCAAAGAATGTAATAAATACTAAGACCCCTGAGTATGCAAAATTTGGAAACCATCAAAGGAGATTCTTCCCTCCTATGAAGAATGCCACCTCTTTTGCTTGCCACAAGCTGGGACACATTGTTTCATATTGTCATGCAAGGAGGAGTAATTCAAATCAGAAAAAGATGCAAACATTGAGGAGATTGCCTCAAGAAAAAAAATGGAAGAGACAACCTTACATCAGGTATTAAAATAGTTTCTATGGTTACTGTTTTTATTGTAAGGAATTTGGCCATAAAAACATTGAGTGTAGAAAGTATGGACAAAGATTGATGTTTAACACCTCAAGGAGGTTTATGAATCAAAGAAGTTATGTTCATACTCATAATTCTCCAAAAATTATGATCAAATGTTGTGTATGCAATCAAGTTGGACATATACCTTCCAAATTTCCTCTAAGAAGATGTAATTCATCACCTCACAAAAGATACCAAACAAAAGGGTGCCTCCAGTTGATAAAGAAGGTGAATAAATGTGACTTGGCTCTAACTGCTCAAGACCTAAAAAGCTAGTGGTATTTGGATAGTGGCTTCTCAAAACACATGACTGGAGACAGAAGCAAGTTTATAACTCTTGATGAAAAAAAATCTGGAAATGTTACTTTTGGCAATGATAAATCAGGTAAGATCAAGGGAAAAGGCTCAGTCAACATAGACAATGGCAGAGGAAAGGCCCAAGATGTACTATTTGTAGATGGGCTAAAAGTAAATTTGCTGAGTGTCAGTCAAATGTGTGATAAAGGCTGCGAAGTTCTTTTCAGAGCACAAGACTGTGAAGTCAGATCAAGCACCACAGGTAAGACTCTTCTCAAAGGTGTTAGAACAGAGAGCAATGTTTACATCGTGAAAGAGAAAGATGAAGCATGCCATCTTAGCAAACTTGAGGAGTCATGGTTATGGCATAGGAGATTGGGACATCTCAGCTTCGATCATATCATCAGACTGAGCAAAAAGAAAGCAGTCAGAGACATGCCAGAAATAAAGAGGCCTTCTAATACCACATGCAAATCTTGTCAATTGGGTAAACAGACCCGCACATCCTTTAAGGCCAAACAGGAGTTCTCAACAAGAAGACCACTCTAGCTTGTGCACATCGATCCGTGTGGACTTGCAAGAGTGGACTTGCAATAACTAAAACACCAAGTAGAGAATCCTACTTCACGCCGATAATGTATGATTTCTCCGTAATGACATGGGTTTCTTTTCTCAAGAATAAATCTAAGCCTGAAAAATTCAAAATATTCAAAGCATTAGAAGAAAATCGTATTGTGATGCAAGTTGAAATGCATCAGACGTAATGTGAGGAGGTGAATTCACTATTTATGACTTTGTTGACCTATGCAATGAACATGGGATAAAGAAACAATTTACTATTGCAGGAACACCTCAGCAAAATGGAGTAGCAGAGAGACAAAATAGGTCTGTTCAACAAATTTACAGAGACATGATGCAAGAGAATAATATTGCTCAAACCTTCTGGGCAGAAGCAGTGCACACAGCAGTACATATCCTTAATAAAGCTCACTTAGGGCCAAGCAGTGACAAGACTCCCTATGAACTATGGCATGGAAAGCCAGCTTCAATCAAACATTTCAGAATCTTTCCAAGCAAGTGTTACATAAAGAATAATGATGAAAATATTGGAAAATTTGATGCAAGAGCAGATGAAGGGATCTTTCTAGGATATGCTTCCAAAAGTAAAGGGTACAGATGCTACAACAAGACTCTTCTGAAAATAGTAGAAAGTATTGATGTGAGATTTGATGAAGAACTTCCAAACAATACACGAGATACAAATTGCTGCAGTCCATCAGAAAACCATGAAGAAGAAAACCAAGATGATGATGAAACAAGCCAGACAACAGAATATATATAGCTAAGCTCGAAAGCTCCCTCAAGATATACTCAGAAGAACCATCCTAAAGATCAAATCATTGGAGACAAAAGAGTTGGAGTCCAAACAAGAAGGCAACTAACAGAACAAATTGAAGAGGTATACATAGCCATGTTATCACAAATAGAGCCAAAGAAATTTGAAGATGCCAACAAGGACAAGTCTTGGGTAAATGCTATGAATGAAGAATAGGACCAAATTGAGAAAAACAATACCTGGGAATTAGTTCCTAGACCCATTGAGAAAAATGTCATAGTCTCAAAATGGGTGTTCAAAAATAAAATGAATGAGGAAGGACAAGTAATCAAGAATAAAGCTAGACTTGTCTGCAAAGGATATTCACAAATCGAAGGACTTGCTTTCGATGAAACATTTTCCCCTGTAGACATAATGGAAGCCATAAAAATGTTTCTGGCCTTTGCTTGCTACCAAAAATTCAAAGTATATCATATGGATGTAAAATTTGCTTTTCTGAATGGAGATCTAGAAGAAGAAGTCTACATGGAACAACCGGAAGTTTTCTCTTTAATAGACAAAGAAGACTATGTGTGTAGACAGAAGAAGGCTCTATATGGACTGAAACAGGTTCCTCGTGCTTGGTACTCAAGACTGGATAAGTATTTGCAAAAACAAGGCTTTAAGAGAGGCGGAGTAGGCAGCAATCTATATATAAAAGGCCATGAAAATGAACTCCTGATTATTGTAGTGTATGTTGATGACATTATGTTTGGAAGCAACAGAGATGAACTAGCAAAAGGGTTTGTTGAGGAGATGAAATCAAAGTTTGAGATGTCCATGATTGGAGAACTCATTTTCTACTTAGGACTTCAAATTCAGCAAAAGAACATAGGTACATTCATCTCACAAGAAAAATACTTAAAAGAAATGTTGAAAAAGTTCAAAATGGAGGATTACAAACCCGTGTCAACTCCCATGATCACAGGATGCAAGCTGTGTGCTCATGATGGATCTGCTTATATAGATCAAAGACTCTACAGATCCATGATAGGAAGTCTGTTGTACCTGACAGCATCAAGACCAGACATCATGCTAGCAGTAGGACTTGTGGCTAGATATCAAGCAACACCTAAACAAAATCACCTTCTAGTAGTCAAAATAATATTCAGATATCTACAAGGAGCTGCACAATATGGACTTTGGTATCCAAAAGGCAAAAGCTTCACTTTGACAGCGTACACAGATGCAGATTGGGCCAGCTGTGTGGATGACAGGAAAAGCACAAGTGGAGGTGCATTCTATTTAGGAGAAATTTTGGTGGCATGGTTAAGCAAGAAACAAACATCTATCTCTCTGTCTACAGCAGAAGCAGAATATATAGCAGCAACAGCATGTTGTACACAAGTCATGTGGATGAAGCAAACTCTCCAAGACATGAAGGTAAGCATTGACAAACCTATCTCAATCAAATGTGATAATAAAAGTGCTATAAGTATATCGAAAAACCCTGTGCTTCACTCTAAAACTAAACATATCCCAATCAAGTATCACTTTATTCGAGAACAAGTGGCTCAGAAGATAGTAAAACTAGAGTACGTGCCAACAAAAGAACAGACAGCAGATATATTTACCAAACCGCTTGCTAGAGAACCATTTGAATATTTAAGAAACAGACTAGGGGTAGTATTTGTAGATGCTACTCTCTGATATGAAGACAAAGCACAGTTTCAGGGGGAGAACAGAAACGAGAATATCATTCCAGGGGGAGATCAGCCAGCAAGGGAACATGAAACAGGTCCTCAGAATCAAAGGATTATGGAAAGAATACACCCAGCATAAAAGAGTTAAAGGAAAGGCTAAAGGGTCACAATTTTAGATTTACAAAGTTTGGAGCAGCAGGGTACAAAGTCAGAAGATCTCAGAGAGAGTAAATGCAGAAAGCAAACTAGGAAATTCCCAACCCTTTGCCATTGATGTCAAAGGGGGAGGAAAAGCAAAAAGGGGCTTCTATAAGGCAAACAGAGGAAGAGATAGAAACAAAAGGAAGGGTCCTAAAAGGAAAATAGAAGAAGTATATTGCCATCAACTCCAAAGGGGGAGATTGTTGGAAATGTTGTCATTGATGGCAAAGGAGATAAAAAAAAAAGGGAGCACCTGAAACAACAACAAAGCAGTGAGGTAGCAGAGACAAGCAGTGGATTAGTGGGCTCAGAACTGCATAGGCTACATAGGACTGTAGAACAGAGGAGAAGGGCCAATTGATTGAAGATCTGGCCACTAGAAAGTTGTAAGCACTCCACTGTATAATGAATATTTGTTTCAGCGTTAACGTGCATTTGTCAAGTTGAGTTCTGTGCAAATTTTGTCTTGAGAATCTTCTTGTATGTTCAGTAATGAGAATGTGTTCCTGATAAATCCTTGTAACCAATACGAACCTCTGTGACTGGGTTATGTGTGGATACGCCGTTGAACCCTCAGTGGAACACAAATTGACTGTGTGGAATGTAGGAGCCATGTGAGCTCTGTGTAACTAGATTTATTGTGATTCTGCATAAAGTCATTGATTATGCTTAGCCATACATGTAGTTACCAGCATGGTAAATTGCGGTGGAAGATTGCATGTTTAAAGGCTTCGCCTTTGTCTTTAGAAACCTGTATAGAATTTTAACTGGATGCTCCGTGCTCTAGAACCAAGGCGATAATATGGTGTAATTGCATAAACCCCTGAAGACTCGTAGTTATACACCTCTGTGTAATGGCACAATTCCCGCTGTATGCTTCTGTGTAAGTATGGAAGGTCTAACAATGCCATGGTATTGATTAGTCTATGAGTCTCGGTGTTGACTGTATGATAGAACCCTTTTAAATAATAAAGGCGAAACCTTGTACGAGACCGGAACCCTGCGTAGAAGAGCGGAACCGTGACCGGGTGAACAGTGAAAGCGGGTTTCTGGTTTTTATCGCACCGCTTTCAATGGGCAAGTGGTATTCATGAAATCGCAGCGATTCCATAGAGGATCTGACACGTGTCCCTGAGCGAATATGGAAAATCGCTCTCATTGCGCGCCATCGCGCATTAATCTTCGGCTGAGGATCCCGTGTGATATTGATACAAGTAGTCGATCTGGAGGAAGGTTTATTGAATGGCGATCGCGTTCAGAAGTGGCACAGAGTTTAACCAAAGGTACGGGCATATGTATTCCATTGAATTTCCGCCAATCGTATATGTGGGTCCAAAGCCAAAGGTATGTTATAAGCGGTTCAATTGATTTAAAGCTCGAGATATATATTTAAAATTCCCAAGGTCCAAACATTCGAGTTAGCATTGTATATTTAAGCGGGGAATGTAATATAGTTTGATGTATTTAAAGGTTTTAAGACCGTGACCATATATATGTTGGGCACTAAACAAAAGCCACAGTTTATTAATAATCGGGAATATGCATACATGATGATATATATTTATATATTGTGCTAAAGTCATAAGATTGGGTTTATTATAAGAGCCTGCAAGAACGAAAGAGCTAGAGACAGCGGCAGAAAAATAGTACAGGGAAAAAGAATGAATTGAAATTGTAATGTGAGTTTCAAACCATTATGTTTAAACTCATATATGAACAAAAAATGTAGACAGGTAGCCCGAGAACTGAGATGGTAATGAACAAAACATCGCCCAGATTCATATGTATTTGAGAATAAAACCTGAAAAGCAGTTATGTAGGTAGCGGATGCACATAAGTACAGTGAACAGATAAATAAACATAGAGGTGAACCAATATATATAGAATAGTCACTCAACAACAGCAGAAGAGACAAATACAGTAAAGCCAAGGTTCAGAAAAGGAGCTAAATGGTATTGAAATGTGTAACTGAAAATGTAAATATTTTTTTGTTTATATTGTTTGTGATGCAAAGGCAAGTATCCTAAGGAAACGACAAAATCCCACTGTAGCATGGAAATTTGTACATATTGCTATAATTTTAAAAATGAGTTGGATAAAGGAATAAGAAGACAGAAGCCAAAGAGTCATGACTGTTCACTCCAAATTCTTTGTGAAATACAAACAGTCATGTGAGGAATTCTATAAATAATATCAACTGGATATGCATAAGAGAGGTTAGAGAGAGAAAATATAGAGAATGCAGAGTATAGAAGAGTGAGGTAGAAAATATTAAGAAAAGAAGAGCAGAAAGAGATGCTACAGAACAGAGCTGATATCTGAGGTAAATCAGCAAACATTCAATTTGATGAATTGAGGAAGTTGGTTCTTCCCTATCGATTTGTAGCTTGATAGCCATCAGTTGTAGCTGAATGAGGTTGGAGCCTCCTATAGGTTGGTGCCTATAGAAAATTGAAGGGAGTTGGTGCTTCCTTGCAAGTTGTAGCTTGCAGAATTGAGGTTGGAGCCTCCTCTAGGTTGGTGCCTGCAGAAAAACAGTGGTGAGAGGGAGTTGGAGCTTGCCTTTTCATCACAACAATATTAAGATGTGGTTTTCTCCCTTTATGGGTTTCCACTTATATCTGGTGTCTATGTGCATGATGTGCATGTGTTGATCTAATTTATATCATCTGCTTAATACCTGTTGCTCTCATATTAAGTCTACTGTTACATTATATTAATACTTGTTGCTCACATTCTAAGATTACTCACATATTACGTTGGACATGAAATGAATGTGTAAATAAAGTTTAATGAAAATTTTTTAAAGACCATGAATGTGTTAAACTGATTCACCCCACCCCCCCCCCCTTCCTCAGTTTATCTAAGGGTTCAACAATTGGTATCAGAGTGGGTTCCTTAGTACCATTCTAACAACTGAAAGGAGATCCTAGGTTCCTAAGATGGCTAGTAAAGAAGGATGCTCAACCAATAAAGCCCCTTTTTTCACTGGTGCAAATTATGCTTTCTGGAAAATCAGAATGAGTACATATATAATGTCTCTAGGAATGCAAATCTGGGCTACTGTGGAATTAGGATATACCCCAAAGGAAACTGACACAGAGAAAGAAACAAAAAAAGATTTTGTGGCTAATGAAAAAGCCATGAATGCCATCTTGAATGGATTGTGTGAAGCAGATTTTATTAAAGTAATGCACAAAGACACTGCCAAAGAAATGTGGAATACTCTGGAGAACATCCATGAGGGAGACAAGAAAGTAAAGAATACCAAAATTCAAGTCTATAGAGCCCAGTTTGAGAACTTAAAAATGAATGATGATGAAGACATTAACAGCTTCTTCCTAAAAGTTGCAGAAATTGTTAACAATATGAAAGCTCTGGGAGAAACCATGCCAGAAGAAATAATTATGCAAAATATTCTAAGATCTCTTCCATCCAGGTTTAATCCCAAAGTGTCTACAATAGAAGAAATAGCTGATTGGGAGACCTTTACCATGAACTAGCTACTTGGAAATTTAACAGCATATGAGATGAGGCTCCCACAGAAGAAGCCAAGTACGAGGGAGGCAGCCTTCAAAATACAAAAGAAGAAAGAAGAAGAGGAAGATAAATTCTCTTGCTCGGATGAAGAAGAGGCAAAATTTTTCAAGAAATTGGTTAGAGGCTTAGGTAAATACAAAGGTAAACATCCTTTCAAATGCTTTAACTGTGGAAGAGTTGGAAACTATGCTGCTAAGTGTCCTCACAAGAAAGTAAGGAATCAGGCTCAAGAGTCAGAGAAAAACACATCAAAGAACTAGCAGAAAGGAAAGAAGTTCAGCAGAAAATCCTTCTATGCTCAACAAGACAGCAGTACATCTGAAGATCTAGATGAACTCTCAAGTGAAGATGGAACCTTTGAATTTTTACTGATGGCTATAGAAGAACTTGAAGGTCTCCCGCTAGAAGATGAAGAAGAAGAAGGTGAAGTCGACCTTGAGGTGGAGCTAAGAAGTGCTCTGGAAGAGATTGTTAGACTCAAGCTGAAATGCAGAAAACAAAAGGACATTCTCCTTAAGTATGTACGAGAAGAACAGAGTTCAGAAGTCCTGATGCAGCTAAAGATAGAACTTGAAGAATCCAAGAAGATAGAGGACACGTTACTTAAGTAAGTCAAGGAAGAAACTCAGGAACAACAAAAGCTGGAAGAAGAAGTAGTATGTCTCAGGAAGAAATTAGAAAATTCTCAAAGGAAAGTGGTTATAAACTCTTCTCAAACAACAAGATCTAGTAAGTTGAATGAAATTCTAGTTGCTCAAAGATCCCCTGTGATAAAAACTGGAATAGGCTATGAAGGAGAATCAAGTAAAGGAAAAGAAAAGGTTGACAGAGAAATTATTTTTGTAAAATCAAGGAAGAATGATGAAGCAGCTCAAACAATTTCTACAAAAGAAGAAACCTATAATAAGGAAAACAGAGATCAGAAGAAACCTCTAGTAGCAAAGAATGTAATAAATACTAAGACCCCTGAGTATGAAAAATTTGGAAACCATCAAAGGAGATTCTTCCCTCCTATGAAGAATGCCACCTGTTATGCTTGCCAAAAGCTGGGACACATTGCTGCATATTGTCATGCAAGGAGGAGTAATTCAAATGAACAAAATATGCAAACATTGAAGAGATTTCCTCAAGAAAACAAATGGAAGAGACAAACTTACATCAGGTATGAAAATAGTTTCTAGGGTTACTGTTTTTATTGTAAGGAATTTGGCCATAAAATCATTGAGTGTAGAAAGTATGGACAAAGATTGATGTTTAACACCTCAAGGAGGTTTATGAATCAAATAAGTTCTGTTCATACTCATAATTCTACAAAAATTATGATCAAATGTTGTGTATGCAATCAAGTTGGACATATACCTTCCAAATGTCCTCTAAGAAGATGTAATTCATCACCTCACAAAAGATACTAAAAAAAAGGGTGCCTCCAGTGGATAAAGAAGGTGAATAAATGTTACTTGGCTCTAACTGCTCAAGACCTGAAAAGACAGTGGTATTTGGACAGTGGCTGGTCAAAACACATGACCAGAGACAGAAGCAAGTTTGTAACTCTTGATGAAAAGAAATCTGGAAATGTTTACTTTTGGCAATGATAAATCAGGTAAGATCAAGGGAAAAGGCTCATTCAGCATAGACAATGGCAGAGGAAAGGCCCAAGATGTACTATTTGTAGATGGGCTGAAAGAAAATTTGTTGAGTGTCAGTCAAATGTGTTATAAAGGCTGTGAAGTTCTTTTCAGAGCACAAGACTATGAAGTCAGATCAAGCACCACAGGTAAGACTCTGCTCAAAGGTGTTAGAACAGAGAGCAATGTTTACATCGTGAAAGAGAAAGATGAAGTATGCCATCTTAGAAAACTTGAGGAGTCATGGTAGTGGCATAAGGACATCTCAGCTTCAATCACATCATCAGACTAAGAAAGAAGAAAGATGTCAGATACATTCCAGAAATAAAGAGGCCTTCTAATACCATATTAAAATCTTGTCAATTGGGTAAACAAACCCGCACATCCTTTAAGGTCAAAGAGGAGTTATCAACAAGAAGACCACTCCATCTCGTTCACATGGATCTATGTGGACCTGCAAGAACTAAAACACCATGTGGAGAATCCTACGTCCTACTGATAATAGATGATTTCTCCAGAATTACATTGGTTGCTTTTCTCAAGAATAAATTGGAAGCTCTGGACAAATTCAGAATATTCAAAGCATTAGCAGAAAATAAGATAGGATGCAAGATGAAATGCATCAGATCAGACACAGGGGGTGAATTCACTGTTTATGACTTTGCAGACCTATGCAATGAACATGGCATAAAACAACAATTTACTATTGCAAGGACACCTCAACAGAATGGAGTAGCGGAGAGACAAAATAGATCTGTTCAACAAATTTCCAGAGCCATGATGCAAGAGAATAATATTCCTCAAACCTTCTGGGCAGAAGCAGTACACACAGCAGTGCATATCGTTAATAAATCTCACTTAAGGCCAAGCAGTGACAATACTCCCTATGAACTATGGCATGGAAAGCCAGCTTCCATCAAACATTTCATAATCTTTGGAAGCAAGTGTTACATAAATAATAATGATGAAAACCTTGGGAAATTTGATGCAAGAGCAGATGAAGGGATTTTTCTAGGATATGCTTCCAAAAGTAAAGGGTACAGGTGCTACAACAAGACTCTTTGAAAAATAGTAGAAATTATTGATGTGAGATTTGATGAAGAACTTCCAAACAATACACGACATACAAACTGTTGCAATCCATCAGACAACCATGAAGAAGAAAACCAAGATGATGATGAAACAAGCCAGACAACAGAAGATGCAGAGCTAAGCTCGAAAGCTCCCTCAAGATATACTCAGAAGAACCATCCTAAATATCAGATCATTAGAGACAAGAGAGTAGGGGTCCAAACAAGAAGGCAGCTAACAGAGCAAACTGAAGAGGCATACATAGCCATGTTATCACAAATAGAGCCAAAGAAGTTTGAAGAAGCCCACAAGGACAAGTATTGGGTGAAGGAAATGAATGAAGAATTGGACTAAATTGAGAAGAAAAATACATGGGAACTAGTTCCTAGACCAGTTGAGAAAAATGTTATAGGCTGAAAATGAGTGTTCAAAAATAAAACAAATGAGGAAGGACAGGTAATCAGGAATAAATCTAGACTTGTCTGCAAAGGATATTCACAAATCGAAGGACTTGATTTCGATGAAACATTTGCCCCTGTAGCCAGAATGGAAGCCATCGGAATGTTTCTGGCCTTTGCTTGCTACCAAAACTTCAAAGTATATCAAATGGATGTGAAATATGCATTTCTGAATGGAGATCTAAAAGAAGAAGTCTACATGGAACAACTAGAAGGTTTCTCTTTAACAGACAAATAAGACTATGTGTGCAGACTAAAGAAGGCTCTATATTGACTAAAACAGGCTCCTCGTGCTTGGAACTCAAGACTGGATAAGTATTTGCAAAAAAAAGGCTTTAAGAGAGGTGGAGTAGACAGCAACCTATACATAAAATCCCATGAAAATGAACTCCTGATTTTTGTTGTATATGTTGATGACATTATGTTTGGAAGCAACAGAGATGAACTAGCGAAACGGTTTGCTGAGAAGATGAAATCAGAGTTTGAGATGTCCATAATTGGAGAACTCAGTTTCTACTTAGGACTTCAAATTCAGCAAAAGAACACAGGCACATTTATCTCATAGGAAAAATACTTAAAATAAATGTTGAAAAAGATAAAAAAGGAGGACTGCAAACCTATGTCAACTCCCATGATCAAGGAATGCAAGATGTGTGCTGATGATGGATCTGTAGATATAGATAAAAAACTCTACAGATCCATGATAGGAAGTCTATTGTATCTGACAGCATCAAGACCAGACATCATGCTAGCAGCAGGACTAGTGGCTAGATATCAAGCAACACCTAAACAAAACCATCTTCTAGCAGTCAAAAGAATATTCAGACATCTACAAGGAACAACACAGTATGGGCTTTGGTATCCTAAAGGAAAAAGCTTCACTTTGACAGCATACACAGATGCCAATTGGGCCAGCTGTGTGGATGACAGGAAAAGTACAAGTGGACGTGCATTCTATCTAGGAGAAAGTCTGGTGGCATGGTTAAGCAAGAAACAAACATCTATCTCTCTTTCTACAGCAGAAGAAGAATATATAGCAGCAACAGCATGTTGTACACAAGTCATGTGGATGAAGCAAACTCTTCAAGACATGAAGGTAAGCATTGATGAACCTATCTCAATCAAATGTGATAATACAAGTGCTATAAGTATATCTAAAAACCCTGTGCTTCACTCTAAAACTAAACATATCCCAATCAAGTATCATTTTATTCGATAACAAGTGGCTCAGAATATAGTAAAATTGGAGTATGTGCCAACAAAAGAACAGACAACAGATATATTTACCAAACCGCTTGCTAGAGAAACATTTGAATATTTAAGAAATAGACTAGGGGTAGTATCTCTAGATGCTACTCTCTGATATGAAGAGAAAGCACAGTTTCAGGGGGAGAACGGAAACGAGAATATCATTCCAGGGGGAGATCAGCCAGCAAGGGAACATGAAACAGGTCCTCAGAATCAAAGGATTATGGAAAGAATACACCCAGCATAAAAGAGTTAAAGGAAAGGCTAAAGGGTCAGAATTTTAGATTTACAAAGTTTGTGGTAGCAGGGTACAAAGTCAGAAGATCTCAGAGAGAGGAAATGTAGAAAGAAAACTAGGAAATGAGCAACCCTTTGCCATTGATGTCAAAGGGGGAGGAAAAGCAAAAAGGGGCTTCTATAAGGCAAACAGAGGAAGAGCTCGCAACAGAAGGAAGCGTCCTAAAAGGAAAATAGAAGTATATTTCCATCAATGCCAAAGGGGGAGATTGTTGGAAATGTTGTCGTTGATGGCAAAGGAGATAAAAAAAAGGAGCACCTGAAACAGCAACAAAGTCGTGAGGTAGCAGAGACAAGCAGTGGATTAGTGGGCTCAGAACTACATAGGCTGCATAGGACTATAGAACAAAGGAGAAGGGCCAATCGATTGAAGATGTAGCCACTGGAAAGTTGTAAGCACTCCACTGTATAATGAAGATTTGTTTCAATGTTAACGTGCATTTGTCAAGTTGAGTTCTGTGCGAACATAAATTGACTATGTGGAATGTAGGAGCCGTGTGAGCTCTGTGTAATTAGATTTATTGTGATTCTGCGTGGGATTGGAATAAATTGATGTTACTGAAAGTCATTGATTATGCTTAGCCATTCCTGTAGTTACCAGCATGGTAAATTGCATTGGAACATTGTGTTGAAAGGCTTCGCCTCTATCTTTAGAAACCTGTATAGAAGTTTAACTGGATGCTCCATGCTCTAGAACCAATGCGATAATATGGTGTAATTGCGTAAACTCCTGAGGACTCATATTTATACACCTCTATGTAATGGCACAATTCCCATTGTATGCTTCTTTGTAAGTATGGAAGGTCTAACGATGCCATGGTATTGATTAGTCTATGAGTCTCGGTGTTGACTATATGATAGAACCATTTTAAATAATAAAGGCAAAACATTTTACAAGACCGGAACCCTGCGTAGAAGAGCGCAACTGTGACCGGGTGAACAGTGAAAGCGGGTTTCTGGTTTTTATCGCACCGCTTTCGACTGGCAAGTGGTATTCACGAAATCACAGTGATTACATAGAGGATCTTACACGTGTCCCTGAGCGAATATGGAAAACCACTCTCATTGCGTGTCATTGCGCATTAATCTTCGGCTGAGGATCTCGTGCGATATTGATACAAGCCGTCGATCTGGAGGAAGGTTTATTGAATGACGATCACATTCAGAAGTGGCACGGAGTTTAACCAAAGGTACGGGCATATGTATTCCATTGAATTTCCGCCAATCGTATATGTGGGCCCAGAGCTAAAGGTATGTTATAAGCAGTTCAATTTATTTAAAGCTCGAGATATATATTTAAAATTACCAGGGTCCAAACATTCGAGTAAGCATTGTATATTTAAGCGGGGAATGTAATATAGTTTGATGTATTTAAAGTTTTTAAGGCTGTGACCATATATATGTTGGGCGCTAAACAAAAGCCACAGTTTATTAATAATCGGGAATATGCATAGATGACGATATATGTTTATATACTGTGCTAAAGTCGTAAGATTGGGTTTATTATAAGAGCCTTCAAGAACGAAAGAGCTAGAGACAGCGATAGAAAAATAGTACAGGGAAAAAGAATGAATTGAAATTGTAATGTGAGTTTCAAACCATTATTTTTAAACTCATATATGAACATAAAATGTAGACAGGTAGCCCGAGAATAGAGATGGTAATGAACAAAACATCGCCCAAATTCATATGTATTTGAGAATAAAACCTGAAAAGAAATTATGTAGGTAGTTGATGCACACAAGTACAATGAAAAGATAAATAAACACAGAGGTGAACCAAGATATATAGAACAGTCACTCAACAACAGCAGAAGAGAAAAATCCAGTAAAGCCAAGGTTCATAAAAGGAGTTGAATGGTATTGAAATGTGTAACTGAAAATGTAAATATTTTTTTGTTTATATTGTTTGTGATGCAAAGGCAAGTATCCTAAGGAAAAGACAAAATCCCACTGTAGCATGGAAATTTGTACATATTGTTATAATTTTAAAAATGAATTAGATAAAGGTATAAGAAGACAGGAGCCAAAGAGTCGTGACTGTTCACTCCAAATTCTTTGTTAAATACAAACAGTCATGTGAGGAATTCTATAAATAATATCAACTAGATATGCACAAGAGAGGTTAGAGAGAGAAAATATAGATAATGCAGAGTATAGAAGAGTGAGGCAGAAAATATTAAGAAAAGAAGAGCAGAAAGATATGCTATAGAACAGAGCTAATATCTGAGGTAAATCAGAAAACATTCAGTTTGATAAATTGAGGAAGTTGGCGCTTCCCTATCAAGTTTCTGCTTGATAGCCATCATTTGTAGCTGACTGAGGTTGGAGCCTCCTATAGGTTGGTGCCTGCAGAAAATTGAAGGGAGTTGGTGCTTCCTTGCAAGTTGTAACTTGGAGAATTGAGGTTGGAGCCTCCTGTAGGTTGGTGCCTGCAGAAAAATAGTGGTGAGAGGGAGTTGGAGCTTGCCTTTGCATCACAACAATAATAAGATGTGGTTTTCTCCCTTTATGGGTTTCCACTTATATCTGGTGTCTCTGTGCATGATGTTTATGTGTTGATCTGATTTATATCATCTGCTTAATACCTGATGCTCTCATATTAATTCTACTGTTATATTATATTAATACTTGTTGCTCACATTCTAAGATTACTCACATATTAAGTTGGACATGAAATGAAGGTGTAAATAAAGTTTAATGAAAATTTTTTAAACACCATGAATGTGTTAAACTGTTTCACCCCCCCCCCCCCCTCTCTTAGTTTAACTAAGGGTTCAACAATTGGTATCAGAGTGGGTTCCTTAGTACTAGTCTAACAACTGAAAGGAGATCATAGGTTCCCAAGATGGCTAGTAAAGAAGGATGCTCAACCAATAAAGCCCCTTTTTTCACTAGTGAAAATTATTCTTTCTAAAAAATCAGAATGAGGACATACACAATGTCTCTAGGAATAGAAGTCTGGGCTACTATGGAAAGGATATGCCCCAAAGGCAACTGACACAGATAAAGAAACAAAACGAGATTTTGTGGCTAATGAAAAAGCCATGAATGCCATTCTGAATGGATTGTGTGAAGAAGAGTTTATTAAAGTAATGCACAAAGACACGGCCAAAGAAATGTGGGATACCCTGGAGAACATCCATGAGGGAGACAAGAAAGTAAAGACTGCCAAACTTCAAGTCTATAGAGCCCAGTTTGAGAACTTAAAAATGAATGATGATGAAGACATTGACAGCTTCTTCCTAAAATTTGCAGAAACCATGCCAGAAAAAATAATTGTGCAAAAGATTCTAATATCTCTTCCATCTAGGCTTAATCCCAAAGTGTCTGCAATAGAAGAAATAGTTGATTGGGAGACCTTGACCATGAACTAGCTTCTTGGAAATTTAACAACATATGAGATGAGGCTCCCACAGAAGAAGCCAAGTACGAGGGAGGCAGCCTTCAAAACATAAAAGAAGAAAGAAGAAGAGGAAGACAAATGCTCTTGCTCGGATGAAGAAGAGGCAAAATTTGTCAAGAAATTGGATAGAGGCTCAGGTAAATACAAAGGTAAACTTCCTTTCAAATTCTTTAACTATGGAAGAGTTGGACACTATGCTGCTAAGTGTCCCCACAAGAAAGTAAGGAATTAGGCTCAAGAGTCAGAGAAAAACACATCAAAGAACTGGTAGAAAGGAAAGAAGTTCAACAGAAAATCCTTCTATGATCAACAAGACAGCAGTACATCTGAAGATCTAGATGAACTCTCAAGTGAAGATGGAACCTCTGAATTTTTACTGATGGCTATAGAATAACTTGAAGGTCTCCTGCTAGAATATGAAGAAGAAGAAGGTGAAGTCGACCTTGAGGTGGTGCTAAGAAGTGCTCTGGAAGAGATTGATAGACTCAAGCTGAAATGCAAAAAAAAAAAGGACATTCTCCTCAAGTACATACGAGAAGAACAGAGTTCATAAGTCCTGATGCAGCTAAAGATAGAGCTTGAAGAAGCCAAGAAGATAGAGGACATGTTACTTAAGCAAGTCAAGGAAAAAAGTCAGGAACAAGAAAAGTTGGAAGAAGAAGTAGTATGTCTCAGGAAGAAATTAGAAAATTCTCAAAGGAAAGTGGTTATAAACTCTTCTCAATCAAAAAGCTCTAGTACGTTGAATGAAATTCTGGCTTCTCAAAGATCCCCTATGATAAAAACTGGAATAGGCTATGAAGGAGAATCAAGTAAAGGCAAAGGAAAGGTTGACAGAGAAATTATTTTTGTAAAAGCAAGGAAGAATGATGAAGCAACTCAAACAATTTCTACAAAAGAAGAAACCTATAATAAGGAAGACAGAGATCAGAAGAAACCTCTAGTAGCAAAGAATGTAATAAATACTAAGACCCCTGAGTATGCAAAATTTGGAAACCATCAAAGGAGATTCTTCCCTCTATTAAGATACACTGCATTATGTATAAAAGTTGAGACATTGCCTGCATATTGTCATGCAGGGAAGATGAAGTCAAGCTAGCAAAGATGCAAACATTGAAGGAAGCGCCTCAAACAGAAGCAAGTGGAAGAGACAACCTTACATCAGGTATGAAAATAGTTTCTATGGTTATTGTTTTTATTGTAAGGAATTTGGTCATAAAATCATTGAGTGTAGAAAGTATGGACAAAGATTGATGTTTAACACCTTAAGGAGGTTTATGAATCAAATAAATTCTTTTCATACTCATAATTCCACAAAAATTATGATCAAATGTTGTGTATGCAATCAAATTGGACATATACCTTCCTAATGTCCTCTAAGAAGATGTATTTCATCACCTCACAAAAGATACCAAACAAAAGGATGCCTCCAGTGGAAAAAGAAGGAGAATAAGTGTGACCTGGCTCTATTTGCTCAAGACACGAAATGCAGGTGGTGTTTGGAAAGTGTTAACTCAAAACATATTTAGGAGACAAAGGTTATAACTCTTGATGAAAGAAATCGGCAATGTTACTTTTGGAAAGAAGAAATCGAGGTAGATGAGGAATTCCTTTCAATTCGGCCATAGACAATGGAAAAGGAAAGGCCCAAGGTGTACTATTTGTAGATGGGCTGAAAGAAAATTTGCTGAGTGTCAGTCAAATGTGTGATAAAGGCTGCGTAGTTCTTTTCAGAGCACAAGACTGTGAAGTCATATCAAGAACCACAGGTAAGACTCTGCTCAAAGCTGATAGAACAGAGAGCAATGTTTACATCGTGAAAGAGAAAGATGAAGCATGTCATCTTAGAAAACTTGAGGAGTCATGTTTATGGCATAAAATATTGGGACATCTCAGCTTTGATCACATCATCAGACTAAGCAAAAATAAAGCTGTCAGAGACATGCCAGAAATAAAGAGGCCTTCTAATACCATATGCAAATCTTGTCAATTGGGTAAACAGATCCGCACATCCTTTAAGGCCAAAGAGGAGTTATCAACAAGAAGACCACTCCAACTTGTGCACATGGACCTGTGTGGACCTGCAAGAACTAAAACTCCAAGTGGAGAATCCTACTTCATGCTGATAATAGATGACTTCTCCAGAATGACATGGGTTGCATTTCTCAAGAATAAATCGGAAGCTCTGGAAAAATTTAAGATATTCAAAGCATTAGTAGAAAATCAAACAGGATGCAAACTAAAATGCATCAGATCATACAGAGGAGGTGAATTCAAAGATTATGACTTTGCTGACCTATGCAATGAACATGGGATAAAGCAACAATTTACTATTGCAGGAACACCTCAGCAAAATGGAGTAGCAAAGAGACAAAACAGATCTGTACAACAAATTGCCAGAGCTATGATGCAAGAGAGTAATATTCCTCAAAACTTCTGGGCAGAAGTAGTACACATAGTTGTGCATATCCTAAACAAAGCTCATTTAAGGCCAAGAAGTGACAAGACTCCCTATGAACTATGGCATGGTAAACCAACTTCAATCAAGCACTTTAGAATCTTTGGAAGAAAGTGTTACATAAAGAATAATGATAAAAATCTTGGGAAATTCGATGCAAGAGCAGATGAAGGGATATTTCTAGGATATGCATCCAAAAGTAAAGGGTACAGGTGCTACAACAAGACTCTTCGAAAAATAGTAGAAAGCATTGACGTGAGATTTGATGAAGAACTTCCAAACAATACAAGAGATACAGACTACTGCAGTCCATCAGACAACCATGAAGAAGAAAACAAAGATGATGAGGAAACAAGCAAGACAACAGAAGATACAGAGCTGAGTTCTAAAGATCCCTCAAGATATACTCATTAGAACCATCCTGAAGATCAGATCATTGGAGATAAGAGAGTAGGGGTCAAAACTAGAAGGCAGCTAACTGAACAGACAGAAGAGGTATACATAGCCATGTTATCACAAATAGAGCCAAAGAAGTTTGAAGAAGCCAGCAAGGACAAGTATTGGGTGAAGGCAATGAATGAAGAATTGGACCAAATTGAGAAGAACAATACATGGGAACTAGTTCCTAGACCAGTTGAGAAAAATGTTATAGGCTCAAAATGGGTGTTCAAAAATAAAATGAATGAGGAAGGACAGGTAATCAGGAATAAATCTAGACTTGTCTGCAGAGGATATTCACAAATCGAAGGACTTGATTTTGATGAAAAATTTGCCCCTGTACCAAAATGGAAGCCATCAGAATGTTTCTGGCCTTTGCTTGCTACCAAAACTTAAAAGTATATCAAATGGATGTGAAATCTACATTTCTAAATGGAGATCTAGAAGAGGAAGTCTACATGGAACAACCAAAAGGTTTCTCTTTAACAGAAAAAGAAGACTATGTGTGCAGACTGAAGAAGGCTCTATATGGACTGAAACAGGCTCCTCGTGCCTCGTACTCAATACTGGATAAGTATTTTCAAAAACAAGGCTTTAGGAGAGGTGGAGTAGATAGAAATCTATTCATAAAATCCCATGAAAATGAACTCCTGATTGTTGTTGTATATGTTGATGACATTATGTTTGGAAGCAACAGAGATGAACTAGCGAAAGGGTTTGCTGAGAAGATGAAATCAGAGTTTGAGATGTCCATGATTGGAGAACTTAGTTTCTACTTAGGACTTCAAATTCAGCAAAAGAACACAAGCACATTTATCTCACAGGAAAAATACTTAAAATAAATGTTGAAAAAGTTCAAAATGGAGGACTACAAACCTGTGTCAACTCCCATGATCACGGGATGCAAGCTATGTGCTGATGATGGATCTGTAGATATAGATCAAAAAATCTACAGATCCATGATAGGAAGTCTATTGTATCTGACAGCATCAAGACCAAACATCATGCTAGCAGTAGGACTAGTGGCTAGATATCAAGTAGCATCTAAAAAAAACCATCTTCTGGCAGTCAAAAGAATATTCATTTATCTACAAGGAACAACACAGTATGGGCTTTGGTATCCTAAAGGAAAAAGATTCACTTTGACAGCATACATAGATGCAGATTGGGCCAGCTGTGTGGATGAGAGGAAAAGTACAAGTGGACGTGCATTCTATCTAGGAGAAAGTCTGGTGGCATGGTTAAGTAAGAAACAAACATCTATCTCTCTATCTATAGAAGAAGAAGAATATATAGCAGCAATAGCATGTTGTACACAAGTCATTTGGATGAAGAAAACACTTCAAGACATGAAGGTAAGCATTGATGAACCTATCTCAATCAAATGTGATAATACAAGTGCTATAAGTATATCTAAAAACCCTGTGCTTCACTCTAAAACTAAACATATCCCAATCAAGTATCATTTTATTTGAGAACAAGTGGCTCAAAAGATAGTAAAACTGGAGTATGTGTCAAAAAAAGAATAGATAGCAGATATATTTACCAAAACACTTGCTAGAGAACCATTTGAATATTTAAGAAACGGACTAGGGGTAGTATATGTAGATGCTACTCTCTGATATGAAGAGAAAGCACAGTTTCAGGGGAGAACAAAACCGAGAATATCATTCCAGGGGGAGATCAGCCAGCAAGGGAACATGAAATAGGTCCTCAAAATCAAAGGATTATGGAAATAATACGCCCAGCATAAAAGAGTTAAAGGAAAGGCTAAAGGGTTAGAATTTTAGATTTACAAAGTTTGGAGCAGCAAAGTAAAAAGTCAGAAGATCTCAGAGAGAGGAAATGCAGAAAGCAAACTAGGAAATGAGCAACCCTTTGCCATTGATGTCAAAGGGGGAGGAAAAGCAAAAAGGGGCTTCTATAAGGCAAAAAAAGGAAGAGATAGCAACAGAAGGAAGGGTCCTAAAAGGAAAATATAATTATATTTCCATCAATGCCAAAGGGGGAGATTGTTGGAAATGTTGTCATTGATGGCAAAGGAGATAAAAAAAAAAAGGAGCACTTGAAACAGCAACAAAGCAGTGAGGTAGCAGAGACAAGCAGGGGATTAGTGGACTGAGAGCTGCATAGGCTACATAGGACTATAGAACAGAGGAGAAGGGCCAATCGATTGAAGATATAGCCACTAGAAATTTGTAAGCACTCCACTGTATAATGAAGATTTGTTTCAGCGTTAACGTGCATTTTTCAAGTTGATTTTTGTGCGAATTTTGTCTTCAGAATCTGCTTGTATGTTCAGTAATGAGAATGTGTTCCTGATGAATCCTTGTGACCAATACGAACCTCTATGACTGGGTTATGTGTGGATACGCCGTTGAACCCTCAGTGGAACACAAATTGACTATGTGGAATGTAGGAGCCATGTGAGCTCTGTGTAATTAGATTTATTGTGATTCTGTGTGGGATTGGAATAAATTGATGTTACTGAAAGTCATTGATTATGCTTAGCCATTCCTGTAGTTACCAGCATGGTAAATTGCATTGGAACATTGTGTTGAAAGGCTTCGCCTCTGTCTTTAGAAACCTGTATAGAAGTTTAACTGGATGCTCCATGCTCTAGAACCAACGCGATAATATGGTGTAATTGCATAAACTCCTGAGGACTCATAGTTATACACCTCTATGTAATGGCACAATTCCCGCTGTATGGTTCTATGTAAGTATGGAAGGTCTAACGATGCCATGGTATTGATTAGTCTATGAGTCTCGGTGTTGACTGTATGATAGAACCCTTTTAAATAATAAATTCAAAACCTTGTACGAGACCGGAACCCTGCGTAGAAGAGCAGAACCATGACCGGGTGAACAGTGAAAGTGGGTTTCTGGTTTTTATCGCACCACTTTCGACGGGCAAGCGGTATTCATGAAATTGCAGTGATTCCATAGAGGATCTAACACGTGTCCCTGAGTGAATATGGAAAACCGCTCTCATTGCACACCATCGCGCATTAATCTTCGGCTGAGGATCCCGTGCGATATTGATACTAGTCGTCGATCTGGAGGAAGGTTTATTGAACAGTGATCGCGTTCAGAAGTGGCACAAATTTTAACCAAAGGTACAGGCATATGTATTCCATTGAATTTCTGCCAATCGTATATGTGGGCCCGAAGCCAAAGGTATGTTATAATCGGTTCAATTGATTTAAATCTCAAGATATATATTTAAAATTTCCAAGGTCTAAACATTCGAGTAAGCATTGTATATTTAAGCGGAGAATGTAATATAGTTTGATGTATTTAAAGGTTTTAAGACTGTGACCATATATATGTTTGGCGCTAAACAAAAGCCACAGTTTATTAATAATCAGGAATATGCATACATGACGATATATATTTATATACTGTGCTAAAGTCGTAACATTGGGTTTATTATAAGAGCCTGCAACAACGAAAGAGCTAGAGACAGCGGCAGAAAAATAGTATAGGGAAAAAGAATGAATTGAAACTGTAATGTGAGTTTCAAACCATTATGTTTAAACTCATATATGAACAGAAAATGTAGACAGGTAGCCCTAGAACATAGATGGTAATGAACAAAACATCACCCAAATTCATATGTATTTGAGAATAAAACCTGAAAAGCAGTTATGTAGGTAGCTGATGCACACAAGTACAGTGAACAGATAAATAAACACAGAGGTTAACCAAGATATATAGAACAGTCACTCAAAAATAGCAGAAGAGACAAATCCAATAAAGCCAATGTTCAGAAAAGGAGTTGAATGGTATTGAAATGTGTAACTGAAAATGTAAATATTTTTTTGTTTATATTGTTTGTGATGCAAAGGCAAGTATCCTAAGGAAAAGACAAAATCCCACTATAGCATGGAAGTTTCTACATATTTTTATAATTTTAAAAATGAGTTGGATAAAGTAATAATAAGACAAAATCCAAAGAATCATGACTGTTCACTCCAAATTCTTTGTGAAATACAAATAGTCATGTGAGGAATTCTATAAATAATATCAACTGGATATGCATAAGAGAGGTTAGAGAGAGAAAGTATAGAGAATACAGAGTATAGAAGAGGGAGGTAGAAAATATTAAGAAAAGAAGAGCAGAAAGAGATGCTACAGAACAAAGATGATATCTGAGGTAAATCAGCAAACATTCAGTTTGATAAATTGAGGAAGTTGGAGCTTCCCTATCAAGTTGCAGCTTGATAGCCATCAGTTGTAGCTGACTGAGGTTGGACCCTCCTATAGGTTGGTGCCTACAGAAAATTGAAGGGATTTGGTGCTTCCTTGCAAGCTGTAGCTTGCAGAATTGAGGTTGGAGCCTCCTGTAGGTTGGTGCCTGCAGAAAAATAGTGGTGAGAGGGAGTTGGAGCTTGCCTTTGCATCACAAAAATAATAAGATGTGGTTTTCTCCCTTTATGGGTTTCCACTTATATCTGGTGTCTTTGTGCATGATGTTTATGTGTTGATCTGATTTATATCATCTAATTAATACCTGCTGCTCTCATATTAAGTCTACTGTTATATTATATTAATACTTGTTGCTCACATTCTAAGATTACTCACATATTAAGTTGGACATGAAATGAAGGTGTAAATAAAGTTTAATGAAAAGTTTTTAAATACCATGAATGTGTTAAACAAATTCACCCCCCCCCCCCCTCTCAATTTAACTAAGGGTTCAACACCCATAAACTATTCAATAACTACAAAGGATGAAATGAGGATTTTGACATTTGTATAGGTGGATCAACACAAGATGGAGATGTGGAAAGGTTCACTAAAACTAGCTATAATTCATCAACAAGCAACCCAACAATAGAAGAAGAGGCATGTTCTATGGATACATGCTGAGATTCATCACAAGAGAGGAGATATAAAAGAGATCCTAGTAGTCACCATGAAAAGGCTCATCAAAGATAGTATCGTGATGCTTAGCCACTTGGTGAGAGGGAGGGTCATAAAGATTATATTAGCAAACCAAAGTCCTATGAGGAGTCTAATGGACAGGTCATATATCATGCCTTTCATGATACAAGTG
Source organism: Pinus albicaulis (assembly GCA_034641835.2). Classification (NCBI taxonomy): domain Eukaryota; kingdom Viridiplantae; phylum Streptophyta; class Pinopsida; order Pinales; family Pinaceae; genus Pinus; species Pinus albicaulis. Next base: position 1,180,399,303 of record CM076580.1, on the reverse strand, counting down.
GGTCCATGAACTTGATCTAAAGAACCTAAAATGTGAGATAGAGGACTGCTACTCATGAAACCAATAAGTTTTTGACCTTAATTTTGCATCAAGGAATAATTTGGTTTGGTCATGGAGAGAATATAATGTACAAAAAATTTAACATTTTAGATCATCACACCATTTTAATTACCATGGGGAGAGCACTGTTATTTCCGATGTAGAGAGCCTTGAATGTAGTGAGTTATGAATTTACGAATTAGATATTTGATAATATCACAATCTGAAATATTTGATAATATCACAGTCTGAAATTTGGATGGACAGTTACAGTGAAAAATTCGGATATCATTTCCAGAAGAGGCTCAAATAAGGATACACATAATCTTAGTGTAATTGTAGAGATTACAATTCAAACTAGAGCATACAACTTAGGAAAAGTTTTGGTGATGCCACAGTGACATTCCCTCACTGTCTTGGTACTATATCACAGTTTAAGAATCTCGGTGTAATTCCGTGCCACCACAGTTCATTGATATCACAGTTTGGTTACTATCTAAGTCATGATGATTCTACAGTCTTGGTGCCATGATGCTCATAGATCTCAGTTCTATCCAAGTCACAGTGTTTCTGCAATATTAGTGCTATCCCAAGGATGCGTAGCTTGGTCATATTTTAGCCTTTTATATATTTTCTAGTCACAATGATGAGCTCAGAGCTTCTAGACTATGTCTTTTTGGGTCCCATTACTGCTGCCAATAATCTCAACCTGTGTGCAATTGCTAAGTCATATTCCCTTTGGGATTATGGAAAATTTTCAAAACATAGACGAACTTTGAGAGCACATCATCCTCATAACATGACACATACTAATTCATGTATCTTGGAAAATCTTTACTATTATGATTAATACACGTGTCTTTAGACCTTTGATGAAGCCGTTTTCTTTGGCCTGGTAATAGACTAAAAGGAGAAGAGAGTTGTGATGTGAGCAAGAGACTCCAAGAATATGGAGGGGTGATGATTCAACCCCAAGAGATAGCATACATCACATAGAGCTGCAGAAACCCCAATATATGTAGAAATTTTAGTACTAGTGTTTAGGACAAACATAATGTTTGGAGTGAGGAGAAATAGAATTAAAATCATTGCATACCTAGGATCCCTTAAACTACTAAGATCTGGAGATGAAATTCCTCGAAAGATACAAATAACTTCAAGTGTGATTTGGATGAGAGGATGGAGAAGAACTTGCTGAAACTAGATATCAACAACCTTGAGAAATAGAATGCAAAGGGAGAGGATGAAATATACAATATGGGTCATTTAAATAAACTAATTATGGCATATTTTCTTGCCTACCCTTCAGGTTGATAGGCCACCAGTATCAATTAGAAATCCACTTAAGTTTTAGAATAGTGGTCAATTTTATGTATCATATATCCTATTGTGAAATCAAACGAGAGACCTATGGGCTAGATACAATTTCTAGTAGAAATATGAGAATACTCCACCTCAAACCTAGATGTATGACATAGTTCCCTCCTTAATTTTCAAATCCATGGGCCTAAGTTTGGAATTACGAGGATCCACGTGTAAAATTTAATTTGATTAGGTGTATCTAATCTGCCAAATTATTTAAGGACCTGCATCTATATCCAACCCTTGTTACATGCACTTGCACACACAAACAAGCATAAGTACAAGAACTAGCATGTCATTGGAAAGGCTTGAAGTATGTTGAGTCTATATTAGCTACTCACATGTGGCTCTGAAGGGAGATTCTACAAAATGTGGCTCTCAAGGGATATTTGGTCTATCTAAATGTGAAATTGGTGCAAGAAAACTCTAAATTGTATGGAAAAGGCCTTCAAGGTGTGAGGTAACTATAATTTGGTGTACCCTGTGGACTCAACTAGCCCATCCCATCACTAAATTAGATTTATAAGTCTAATTATGTAATGTTTGGAATACAACATGGATCTTTGGGCTGATACCATGTGGATAAAATCATATTCTATAAATATTACATAAATTATTTTGCTTATGTTTCAATAAGGAAGATAAGGAACATCCATTAAAAATTTGTATAGGGGTGGTTTGTAAATATCAAGGTTACTAAGTTGAAGTAATGAAGAGGCTCTTGTAGACCAACATGAATCGACCTTGTTTTTTTCTAGCTCCACAAATAAGTTGAGGATAAAATATGGATATATAAGAAGACAATTTTGTCAGTTTCCCATCCATCTGATCCAATGTATCATAATCATGGATATGAAAGGTCATTGATGTAATGAGTGGGTTTATTCTAATTTTTGCAATAATGATAAAATTAGATGTTTATTTCTTGGCATGAATATGTTTGGATAACTTTTTGACATAAGATATCTCTATCCTATTTCATTATACTCCCATATGGTATGTTCCCCAAACTTCATAACCATATAAAAGGGTAGGTTTGATTGAGAAGTGAAAAGATGAAACATGCAAGTCTTGAAATTGAAGCTAAAATGCATTTCTTTTCAACAGTGGTAAGAGTCATATACCCATTTATTTTAAGCAATGGTAAGAATTATGAACTTACACTCACTATGTCTATGGTGACTTGTTCCTCCCATGTGTAGGATGTTGCTAAAGGAGAAACTGTTATTAAGGAGAAAGAAGAAGAGTTGTATGCCTTACAAGAAAAAATTGTCAGTATGGAGAATGTGAGTTTCTTCTAAAAATGATCTGTGTGGATGATTTATTAAATTGGAAAAATTATTTTAAGCATTGTAGCATCATGCATTTATTGTATTCCGATGTGAAATAAGATTAATAGGAGAATACTTTACCTTGATTACTGTTAATCAATGCAAGCACTTTGTCCAGAATATAGCAGCTCCAATTCCTTATTCTTACTTTAGTATCATGCTCTTTATTGTAATTATATTGTGATTTCAAATACTATTTTATTTTTTTAATTTTTGATGGGATTCCATAAAAATCTTGATGTTATTGCAGGAGGAGATCCAAAATCTCATTGATGATCACAAGGCCACACTAGAAGCAAGGAAAAATGAGTTTCAAGTTAAGATTGAACAATGACAATCTTTATGCAAAGAAAGAGAGGAAGCTTTAAGATTGTTTGAGCAGCTTAAGAAATTGAAAACAGAGTAAAATGTGACAGAAGATCATTTAAAAAAAATTGCAGATAAAGATGGAAATCATTCTCCCAAGCCTATAGATGCTTTGGGATTTTCTCATCAGGCAGTAGGAAAAAATATTTTTAGGACACCAGTAGATACATCTGTGAAGGTCAATCCTGAACCCTCTTCTAGAAGAACATATGCAAGTTATTTGAAAACCAGTCATCTATCATGGTTGCAGAAATGTGCTTCAAAGATTTTTGTCATGGTTCCAGAAATGTGCTTCAAACATTTTTAACCAGTCGCCTTCGCTAGGAAAAGTGGGTGATTCTACTGTTTGGAAGTAAGAAAATGACATTATGGCAATTGGGTGTTCAAAAGTGGTGATCCAACTCGCAGGGCTCGAGCAATTGTATAGGCTGTAACTCACTATAATGACTCTCACGTTCTGGCTGAGGTTAGTTGTGATTTGGGAGAAGCCATGGTCGGAATCAATCTCAATGATGAAAAAGTGGAGTGATATGCAGAGAGATCAGAGTAAAATCATGGAGAATAGTTAAAGATGATGTTTAGAGTAGAAGCTTTGTTTCTAATGGATTTTTTTATATGTATGGAAGTACAGCATGAACCTCATTATTTAGCTTTCTAGAAATTGTTGATAATAGATATCACTGTTAGAAATGAATTTTGAATTGCAACAAATTGTAACAAATGATGTGTGTTTTCTGATAATGATGGCTTCTTAGAGTTAATATGTGATTGGGTCACTGTATCTCCTTTACTGCAGTTTCTTATTTCTATTACCAATACCCTTCTTTTTAAGACTGAGATAGCCATACCTGTATTTCAGGGTATTTTTATTATTCAATTAGAGGAATGATGGTCTTCATATATAGCTTTTAGTTCTATTTAAACTTATGAATACATGATGGATGTCTTAGATACTAGTAGACTTGATAGAACTGGTTCTGTAGACTCGTCTTCTTCACTGAGTGTTCTATAATTATTTTTCTTTTGCTGATTATATCAACAAAAGTTCTTTCAAAAATTTCAAACCCAAAAAGATGAGACAATAATTGATATCTGATTTATATTGCAGTTTATTTGTTTCTAGGTCACGTAACACTATACAGTATGCAATAAGTTCAATAGAAATTGTCAAAAAATCAGCATGGAACGTTCAAGACTGTAAACATCTATCTGCATTGAAATCTAAATTTGTTTGACAAGATACAAGCGGAGGACACATTTTTTGAATATTTAGTTATAATAAGGACATAATTATCTACTAAGAATGACATAAATGTGTACAACACAGAGAAAAGTGATACTTCTCTACTCCAAAGCTTGTTAATCACATCTGCTCACCAAAATAGCAGATTAACTACCACATGGTGCCCACCCACATTCCTTAGTTGTAGCAAAGCTCTCATACTACAGCTTGCTCAGAATCAAGGTGAACTTTGTAAATGCCTTTCAGAAGAAAGATCAGACTTTTTATAAATATCCCCTGTATTTTTCGTATGTGGTTTTTCTTGCTGCTCTGCTACGAATAAAATAAGTCTTATAATGATGAAGTCAACCTAGAAAAACAAGATGACTGTCAGTATAGATATTATTTTATTGACATTTAGAAAGCAGAAGCACAGTGAGATCTTAGAATAGTGCAAGAAGAGCTTCATGCACACCTCAATGCACATCAGATAATCTTATTCAAAACATAAATTTTCTCTTGGCTTGAGAAAATTTCCACAACATATATATCTTGTGACATCCATTATCCATATCTGGCTTAGAAGTTGAAACAGAAATGTGCCAACTCTGTAACTAGTTTCCATGTCTGAATCATAAACACAAGTGTATTTATCATTCTCGTCTGGGACCACCCTAGCCTGCAATGAATTAAGAACGTAATGATGATCAATGAATTGTGAATGAATAGAGGGAGTGGTTTTATTTTTCATTGTCTTCTTGAAAACACTGATCCATTTGGTACATATTATTTCAAAGAAATTCGCTTGTTAATTATAAGATTATCAGTCTCACTCAACTCAGATAAGAATATCAAAGCCTCTGCACTCAGAGATCTAGGCCTTGTATTGGGAAAATAAAATATTTTTTTGGGTGATGTTGATTGCTTGCAACCAAGGATGCCCCTGTATCAAAGATCCTTGGTTAGAAAAACATAAACCTTTTGCTCATGTGTGTTGAACGACAAACTCATGAAGGGAGGATTACAGAGTGTAGCTCATCCTTATGAAAATATGACATAGACCAATCCTTTTGTACTTGGGTTTATTTTCTCAGGAATCTTCCCTTCTCGGTGCACCATTACAGTATTTCATTCATTGGGAAATTTTGGTGTCCTCCAATAAGCTGCCTTCTTGTCACTGTCATTACTCTATTGTAGCCTCATTCTAATCTGTTCTTGAGTTTCCTTTAGGATTTTCATAAAAATGTGAGCATCGCACTCTTTTTATTCTTTGTTTCCGACAACTTGACCTAATCAACACCTTTTGGAGCCCCACCATAAATTTACTCCCTAATATGAATAGTGAAGCTATATATATATATATATATATATATATATGAAAACATGTTTCTCCTAGATGAATTTTGAAGTAATTTCAAGCTCCAACATCACTTTCAAAGTCACAAATGTAAAAATGAAACAAGAATAGACATCAAAGCTTACCATAGAAAATATAAACTTGTATTTTCGGGCCTTCTCAAACATTTCATTTATTTTTTATCCTTCCATACGAAAACTATAAAAACCATGAATTCCGTTACGGGAACAAGCCTTTGTTTACATGCTGAATTTCACATCACCAGTGTGTGAAGGGTCTTGAGCAGATTCATCTTGAGGGATAGCTCAAATATCCATCTTCATTTCCATGTTATCCTTCACAACCGATTTTTTATCCAAGTCATCGAAGCTCTTACTCATATTATCTACTTTAAAAGCATGTGGCCTTATAACTGCAATAATCTCCTTTGGCAAGACATATCCTGATTGCACAGTTTCTCCTTTGGGAAATCCCTGAATCATACAAGACACAGGTACCACTGATATAAGCAATGCTTGAAAAGCTAAGATATATTTGCATGCAATAGTATAATTGATGAGATATTAAACAGATCTTTTATCCACTGCATAGCCTTTGTGAATATGTAGGTGTTGGAAGCTGTCCAACAAATTATAACCAAATATGATTTAGATGAACTATGACAACTGACAAAATACCAAGTTACAGTGGTTTAGATATAAATGGAAGAAAAATGAATGGTATAGAAATTTTACAAACAATTTTATAGAAGTATGGAACATAAAAGAGTATCTTATTTCTATTATTTAGAACCAGACAAACTGACCTTATCTACATAAAATTTAAGGACCTGATCTGTACGCAATACATCAATAAATGTAGGAGTTTTTAGTCATTTCCTCTCAGCCTGTCTCTTTCATGTATCCTCATCCAGAGCCTAACACTATTTCCATTGAAAATAATACCAATTACAATAAATACAACAATGCAACAATGGTCCAATGCATGCAATTCAATAAAAAATGCTCCACCATTTATGTCAAAATTAAAAAGATTATTATATGATGGATTACCAAACCTAACAAAGAATCCTATATAATGCATAGCTAAGAAACCAAGTATGAACCTTTCCCGACGAAATCAAATCTAGGAGAAGAGATCTATAACTCTCAAGTTCAAAGCTTGCATTTCCATTGGTGCATAACAATTTGCTACCCTCCACTTCAGGACATTCCATTGGCCTGTACATTAAAATTTTTTAATATATCATAAAGCCTATGCTTAAATTGTTGCATTAAATAGCAGAGTGAGACAAAACTAGAGATCAAGAGAATATGAACCTGCAGATCATATGAGCTTCACCTGTAATGGCACAATAACAGCTCTATATGTTTCAGATAATAAGAATAGAGGGGCTTTTGATAAGCCTGCATTCTAAATATAATAGCCACCTTCCAAAGCATAAAACATTTAGATACCATCTACAAATATTCAGCAAAATAGAATCACATTTACGATATTATTTGCTATCTGGATCACCATCGAGTCCCTCACACAAGATATACTCCAGAGTTGCATATAGATATTTTCGTGGATCGGCATATCCTTTAAGGATCTTGATTTTTTGAGAATCCTTCCAAAGATAGCCTTTCCTCTTTATCTAGGTAAGAACTTGTATAACTTGAACAGTAAAAGCAACACAAATCAGTCAGAGATCCACTGCTCATAATTTCTACAACCATTATATTATCATCTAACAAAGTTAAATGATTTCTTCCCCAAGCTTTCCATGGATGATCCTTTCTTATCTCAATTATAATCCATACCGCCCATGTAAAAATTTTATAAAACTTTTGATTAAAACATTTAATAAAATTCTTGACCGAGGGTAGAGGCACTCGAGAAAGATGTGGACCAAATTTTCCTCCTGTTGTTGACAGAGCAGGGATCGAGAGGGGGTGTGGAAGCCACAAATTTGTAGGTTCTCAGCTATGAGGATACTGTTGTGTCCCACCTTCCAGGTGACCACGTCAATATTCAAAATGATTTTAACTTGCCAAATCCATTTCGAAATCACAGGGTTGCAGGGGACAGTGGGAATGGCTTTAAGGCACCCGATGAAAGGAGTTCAAGTCAGGTCATTTCATTTGAGGGTGCTCGTATAAGGTTTTCTAAGTTGTGTCTGCATTGGTGCCTTGCGCACATTCGTGCGAGCCGTTTTTCATTTTTTCCCTTGTGTGTTTGCTCGGTCGGGCGGAGGGTGTAGCACCTTGGGAGGGCGCCCGATGAAACGAGTTCGGGTCGGGTTTTTTTGTTTAAGGGCGCTCATATAAGGTTTGCTAACTTGTGTCCACATAGGTGCCTTGTGCACATTCGTGCGAGCCGTTTGCCATTTTTTCCCTTGTGTGTTCCTTCGGTTGGGCAGAGGGCATCACACCTTGGGAAGGCACCCGATGAAAGGAGTTCGGGTCAAGTCATTTCGTTTGAGGGCGCTTGTATAAGGTTTGCTAAGTTGTGTCTGCACAGGTGCCTTGTGCACGTTCGTGTGAGCCATTTCCCGTTTTCTTCCTTGTGCGTTTGTTCGGTCAAGTGGAGGGCATCGTGCCTTGGGGGGGCACCCGATGAAACGAGTTCAGGTCGGGTCATTTCGTTTGAGGGCACCTGTATAAGGTTTGCTAAGTTGTGTCCACACAGGTGCCTTCTACACGTTCGTGCGAGCCATTTTCCATTTTTTCCCTTGTGCGTTTTTTCAATCGGGCGGAGGGTGTCGTGCCTTGGGAGGGCACCCAATGAAATGAGTTCGGGTCGGGTCATTTCATTTGAGGGTGCCCGTATAAGGTAACTTGCTAAGTTGTGACCACACAGGTGCCTTGTGCACATTCGTGCGAGCCATTTTACATTTTTTCCCTTGTGCATTCATTCAGTCGAGCGGAGGGCGTCGCGCCCGATGAAATGAGTTCAGGTTGGGTCGTTTCATTTGAGGGTGCTCGTATAAGGTTTTCTAAGTTATGTCCGCACAGGTGCCTTGCGCACATTTGTGTGGGCCATTTGACATTTTCTCCCTTATGCATTCATTTGGTTGGGCAGAGGGTGTCGCTCCTTGGGAGGGCGCCCGATGAAACGAGTTCGGGTTGGGTCTTTTCGTTTGAGGGCACCCGTATAAGGTTTGCTAAGTTATGTCTACACAGGTGCCTTGTGCACGTTCGTGCGAGCAGTTTCCCATTTTTTCCCTTGTGCGTTCGTTCGGTCAGGCGGAAGGCATCGCGCCTTGGGAGGGCGCCCGATGAAACGAGTTTGGGTCAGGTCATTTTGTTTGAGGGTGCCCGTATAATATTTGCTAAGTTGTGACCACACAGGTGCCTTGTGCACGTTCGTGTGAGTTGTTTTCCATTTTTTCCCTTGTGTGTTCGTTCGATCAGGCGAAGCGTGTCGCACCTTCGAAGGGCACCCGATGAAACGAGTTCGAGTCAGGTCGTTTTGTTTGAGGGCGCCCATATAAGGTTTGCTAAGTTGTGTCCGCACAGGTGCCTTGTGCGTGTTCGTGTGAGTCGTTTCCCATTTTTTCCCTTGTGCGTTCGTTCGGTCGAGCGGAAGGTGTCGTGCATTTTGAGGGCGCCCAATGAAAAGACTTCAGGTTGGGTCATTTCATTTGAGGGCACCGATATAAGGTTTGCTAAGTTGTGACTGCACGGGTGCCTTGTGCATGTTCGTGCAAGCCATTTGCTAGTTTTTCCCTTGTGCGTTCGTTCGGTCGGGCAGAGCATGTCATGCCTTAGGAGGGTGCCCGATGAAACGAGTTCAGGTTGGGTCATTTCATTTGGGGGCGCCCATATAAGGTTTGCGAAGTTGTGTCCGCACAGGTGCCTTGTGCACATTCATGCGATCCATTTGCCTTTTTTTCCCTTGTACGTTCGTTTGGTCGGGCGGAGGGTGTCGCACCTTGTGAGGGTGCCCGATGAAACGAGTTCAGGTTGGGTTGTTTCGTTTGAGGGTGCCTGTATAAGGTTTGTTAATTTGTGTCCACACAGGTTCCTTGTGCACGTTCATGTGAGCCATTTCCCGTATTTTCCCTTGTGCGTTCGTTCGATCAGGCGGAGGGCATCGCGCCTTGGGAGGGTGCCCGATGAAACGAGTTCGGGTCGGGTCGTTTCGTTTGAGGGTGCCCATATAAGGTTTGCTAAGTTGTGTCCGCACAAGTGCCTTTTGCACGTTCCTGTGAGCCATTTCCCATTTTTTCCCTTATGCGTTTGTTTGGTCGGGCGGAGGGCATCGCGCCTTGGGAGGGCGCCCGATGAAACGAGTTCCGGTCGGGTCGTTTCATTTGAGGGCGCCCATATAAGTTTTGCTAAGTTGTGACTGCACAGGTGCCTTGTGCACGTTCGTGTGAGCCATTTTCCATTTTTTCCCACATGCGTTCGTTCGGTCAGGCAGAGGACGTCGTGCCTTGGGAGGGCGCCCGATGAAAAAAAGGGGCAAGTTAAGATCATCTAGGAGTAAACATGATGGACACATTAAATCAGCATGGACACATTAAATCACCATTAAATCCTTTATTATATATACATTTAACTAAAAATTCATTCATCACCATCATATCCATGCAAAAAAAGGGGCAAGTGAAGATCACCTAGGAGTAAACATGATGGACACATTAAATCACCATTAAATCCATTATTATATATATATATATATATATATATATATATATATATATATATACATTAAATAACTAAATATTCATTCATCACCATCATATCCATGTGAAAAATAAGGGGCGAGTTAAAATCATCTAGGAGTAAACATGATGGACACATTAAATCACCATGGACTCATTAAATCCATTATTATATATATACATTTAACTAAATATATTCATTCATGATCACCATCATATCCATGCAAAAAAAGGGGTGAGTTAAGATCATCTAGGAGTAAACATTATGGACACATTAAACCACCATGGACACATTAAATCACCATATATTAATTATCTAGTAAAGCACCCTAATGCGGTAGATCATAATATATTGTTTGTACCAACACACATCGAAGCATCCACATGTCAATTTATTTGAAAGAAATCCACAATATAGTCTTAAACTATATAAATTCCAATGCATTGTAGCAATTATATGTTCTAACCATAGAATAAAAGTTCATTGTTCATCTTGAACAATTTGTTCCACTCATATTAAATGTGCTAGTGGCAAATTTTCCAGAATGGCATCATGATCATCTATCGATAACCTCCATTGTCGCTGTTTTTTCTACTCTTCACTTGCTTCAAATGCAGTCGAGTTGCTATGACCAAGTGACTATATTGGGCATAAATAACCTCTAGCTGGTAATCTTGAAAAATAATATGATCTTTACATTTCTTTACTTCTTCAAATAAATGTCCCATTAACACCATTGAACCGATTGGGTATGTATAATTTGATGGATCATTATACTCTTGAAACAACGTGGATTTAGACATAGTGCATTGTAATAAATAATAATGCTCTTTTTCTTGATTATTTTCTGGTGCAATGACAGCGAAGACATCACCTTCTCTAACCATATCAGAGACACGATCATAATCATTTTCAATCACAGCCACTTCATTGTCCATTTCCTTGTCACTCACGTTTCCAAATGGGGGCGATGGTGTCAATTGTTCGTGTTTCCATGGTTGAACAAATTTCTTAATTTGGTTTTCACATTCATTGATGGACTCTGTCTGATCAATACATGCATAACAAAAGCAAGAGCACTTTCATTTCTCAATGCAATGTATATGTGTCATGTTCTTACTCCTAATTGAGTGTAAACTTCTTGTTTTAGGGATTCCAATGCAACTAAATGGAAATGATCTATCAACATCACCCATTGCAATATTCCAAAATTACCTGCTTGAGAAAAACACACACATATGTATGAGTCAAATTTTGAACAATATTAAATATTTTTTTGATAACAAAATATGTGCACATATATGTATACACACATATATGTCTAGACATGTATAATATATTGTTAGTTAAATGTGTATGCCTACCTGTGCACATCATCCATCCTTGGGTTCGATACATGACTTAAATTTTCCTTGCACCAATTAACAACATCTAAAGAATTTGCAAGTCGGGAAGCTGAGTGATTCAATTGATACCTCCTAAGTGCACGTTTTACGCATGCCCCAGCACCATCATGCTCTCCTTTTCCATGCCCTGTCTCAAAGAAATTCCATGTATGTCGAATGTTGGTTGTCTTATGAAGATGATACAACCAAAAGAACGATCTTGCTGTTTTAAATTGAGCAGCACAATCGTCTGACCATACCCAATATTCTTTAAAAATGACTCTTTGTTTCAAAAATTCATTATAAATAACATTAAAAAAATGTTGAACAAAACACGTGTCATGTGTTCAATCATCACTAATGTAGAAATGGTACTCCTTAATCACCTCATGGTTATTTCCATTGCTATCAAAACCATCGATAGCAAGCTCTGTGTGTCTATAAAAAATATGCACAGATATAGATACTTGGTCCGAATGATAATACTCACTTTGTATCTCCTTTTGTGGACTAAACTTGTAATTCTCAGCGAAATCAACCACTAATAATATTGTTCCTTTTGGGAACACCTCACGTGATTTCTTGAACTGTAAATCCTGCCATCATGCTATATGAAAATGGTTAATATATTTGTATATTTGCAACCTGAAATTCTCCATAAAATATGTCACTGGAATCTCGTCATCAAGTAAAGTGATCTTTTTTGATGTTGTGCTTGAATCTACAATAGGAGTGTAAGTAACATATTCATATCGCTTCCAATTCGGACTGAGATTTGACAGTCTGGGATCATTAGGATCAATGGGATAATTTTCATCATAGAGTGCCAAATGAGAACATTTGTCACATTTTCTTCCACCAACACATTCCTTTTTATAAAATAATTCATTATTCTCTCGTGGACATAATATCTTTGATAAAAATTCACGAACACTTGAAGGAGGAGGGTCATTCGACCAATATTTTATGCCAAAATTTACAAATGTCTCATAAAATAATTGGAATTCTACATGGTATCGACAACAATGTGTGTTTCGAATAGTGATAGGCCTGACATACCATGGTTTAAGCTTCACAAATTTGCTAAGTCAAATCTTCACATTAGTATTACTCTCCATAAAATTCTCGAATAATTCTACTTAACTGACCTATGTTATATGTTTGGAATGAGATTCATAAACTCCCTTAGATATACAGCGTCGCAGTTGATCCTTTTCATTTGGTGACACACGAGAATTCGAATCCCAAAACTCTTTTACCCTATCCCTCACACCATCAGGAAGTTTATCATGATATGGATGTCTACATATATTATCCCAACATGCAAGTTCATCATTCTCATCTAATTGAGTTCTAAATTTTGTATGCCTCCATAAACTTTTTCTTGATGTTTTAAACAATTTTGAAGTTGCTGACATCAACTGACTTGATGAAGTTTGTTTTGTTACTACACCTGTTAAAAGTGCTCTACGAGAATTCTTTGCAACTTGAGATCACCTCGGCGCTAGTGTGCCAAGTGACGACGTCACATTTTTTGTTACCATTTCATTTGCTAAAACCTATTTTTCACTTTTAATGCCCAATAATTCCACAGCATTTTTGAGATATTTGTGCTTTATAAATCCACGTAACAGTTGAGCTTGTGCTATGATATATTTAACTTCAAAAGTATGTTTCAATCCAGAATTTACTTTATCTCGAACTGTCCTTTCATCCATTGGTGGTCCCAATTCTTCAATTCTAGTTGGATCCATATTTTCTAGAAACTTGTAGTTTTATACAACGTTCTTGGAACTTCCAATTAATTGCAGTGAAATTCGACGTGTGGTAGTATCTTCTTGTGGATATGATGTTGTCCCTGCATAAAAGACAATATTAAAAATTCTAATTTGAAATTGACATATACATATTTTTAATTTTAAAACTATTTTGAACTACAATGTTTTTTAAAAAAAATACAAAATTCAAATTGAAGAAACTATTGACTCACCAGTGACATCGATATCAATATTCTCTTGGAAATTTGTGGTAGTATCTTCTTGTGGTTCTGATGTTTTCCCTGCATTAAAAACAATATTAAAACTTCTAATTTCAAAGTGACATATACATATTTTTAATTTTAAAACTATTTTGAAGTACAATGTTTTAAAAAAAAATACAAAATTCAAATTGAAGAAACTATTAACTCACCAGTGACATTGATATGAATATTCTCTTGGACATATGCGGTAGTATATTCTTGTGGTTCTGATGTTTTGGCTGCATAAAAAATAGTATTAAAACTTCTAATTGAAATTGACCTGCATACATATTTTTAATTTTAAAACTATTTTGAACTATAATGTTTTTAAAAAAAAATACAAAATTCAAATTGAAGAAACTAAATTGACTCACCAGTGACATCGATACCAATATTCTCATTGACAAGTTCCTCAAAATTTCTCATTTCCTCGTCATTGTCATGTACCTCTACATCTATTTCACGATGCTCTACCTCCACATTTATTTCATGCCTTAATCTTTCCCTTTCCTCTCGCCTTCTTTTTTGTAATCTCTCATTTTTATCCATTGAATTAGTTCTTTTTCGATCGTGCCTTGATATGCAATTCCTTTGGTTTCCCATGTTCACAAAATTGGAAACCTAAAATCCAATTCTATTTGGACCAAATACCTAAAAAAACATAAATATTTCAGACTAAGTACTTCATGCTTTCAATAAGAGAGAAAAAAAAATTAAATTAAATTCATAAAGACATTTTTCAAAAATACTTCATGCCTTCATAGATTGCAAGATTGCAAAAATACTCCATGTCTTCATAGAGACATTATGCAAAAATACTTCATGCATCCATATCTTCATAGAGACATTATGCAAAAATACTTCATCCATCCATGTCTTCATAGAGAAATTATGCAAAAATACTTCATGCATCCATGTCTTCATAGAAACATTATGCAAAAATACTTCATACATGCACCCAAAAAAAATTGAAAAAAAAATTTTGCACCCACAAAAACTTTCAAAAAATATTTCTCCAAAAATATTTTGCACCGAAAAAAAACTTGAAATTTTTTTTTTTGCCAAAAAAAACTTTGTACACAAAATATTCACACCTTTACATAAAAAGAATTCGAACCTTCGCACCTTTGCAATTTTCGGACCCTCACACCTTCACAATTTTCGTTGGTTCGGAATTATGTGTGAAATTAATCTTTCGTACAAGAGTATTTATATAAAACTCTCGATCGAAAGATTGCATCGGCTTTTGATTAAAACATTTTATAAAACTTTTGATTAAAACATTTAATAAAACTCTCGACCGAGAGTTTCATCGGGTAAAATCTCGGGCGCAAACTCTCGGTTGAGAATTTGGCCACGTGGTTAAATGTAACTTTAGGTGGGTTAAACTCTCAGTTGAGAGTTTTAAATTTCTCGGTCAAGAGTTTTATAAATGTCTTGCCCGAGACATAATCTCGGCCGCGAGTTTCTGGTCAACGAAAAACCCAGAAAATTCTACAGTTTTCAAGAACCTGCAACTTTGGAGGGATGGAACACCTAAAAAAACAAAATGTTATATGTCGGACCAAGTACCATTAGATTCATCTCTGAATCTAGTTTATTATGATGTGAGATTTGTGGAGTTTCATTAAAAAATTCAATTTTTTATTAATTTTTTACTAAACTGTGTCACTGTGGAATTTCATTGTTCGAAAAATTGCACTGAATGAAAATTCAATAACTTTCAAATGACGACATCAAAAAATTCAGAAAATTCATATTGCATTTCCTCTCCCTATCTAATTCAAAATGGTACTCTCATTTTTCTTATTTATGATCACATTGAAAATAAAATATAGGGCTCATAAAATGTACTGAAACATCACTTTTTTTTTGTCTTCATCCATTTCAAAAAATAATAAAAAATAGTGATTTAATCTAAAAATTACCGAAAAATAGTCTGTGCACTAGTGCAATATATTTAGATTATGATGATATGTTTTTTTTCCAAAAAATGAATAACCTTCCCTAAAAAAAGTTAGGGTTCATAAAGTGACTATTTATGTTTGCCTGAAAATTTCAAGTATATGCAGTTAGTAAACAAGAAATTTACCCCTCTACATATCAATGTTTTTTTTTTTTTTTAATTATGGGTATGGAGGTAAGACAATTCTCTACAATTCTTGTTTTTATGTCAAAGAGTATTTTTCAATAAAAATATGATTTTAGTGGATTTGAAGTTGAAAAACATATAAAATTACAATTTTCAACATAAAAAAAGGGCAAAAGTGTTTCCCAACTTCACATTTTCATATATTTCAATTTTTTTGAGGTCATTTGTCTCATTTTTAAAATATTTTTCAAATTTGCAATTTGTTGTGGGTGAAAAATTTGTGGGTGTTGATGGTCTCTGCATTCATTTACACAATGTGTACCCAATTGCAAGAAAATAATTGCAAGGAATTACCTATTCAATAACTAATAATTTTCTACCAAAACATCCACAGACTTGAGAGAAATAACTCAAACTCTTTGAATCATCCTAACCAAGATCATACCAAATGAGCCCAACTCTGTTGCAGGTTGAACTTAATTCAATTTTAGAATTCTGAAAAACTGATAGGAGCTTTTTTAATTTTATTTTTTTATCTGATTCTAAAATATTCTTGCTTAAAACTTTTAAATTCTCTTTAAATTGCAGGTTGAACTTAACTCGGATTGTAAATTTCATAAATACCTTTTGGAATTCGATTCCTTGAACAGAGAATTCTATTGTTTTTGAGGTCATCTGTCTCATTTTAAAAATATTTTTCAATTGTTTTTGAGGTCATATGTCTCATTTTTAAAATATATTTCAATTGTTTTTGAGGTCATCTGTCACATTTTTTAAATATTTTTCAAATTTCCAATTTGTTGTGGGTGCAAAATGTGTGGGTGTTTATGGTATTCAAGCTAAATTTCTTTAAATCTTATTTTTTCCCATCTATTTTTGGGATTTTGTCTCCAAATCGTTTCTAATTAATTAGAACACCCTCAAATATAATTTAACTAGCTAATGAACCTTAAACTTCTTGCATCAAGTTGAATCATCCTAACTAGAATCTAATGTGTTGAAAACTAGTACAAAATAGATTAATCACATAAAACATCTATTTCCAGATCACAATCTCCTCTAAAAATGTAGTCAAGTGTAATTAAAAATGACGTGAAAGTGTTGAAAGAATTATATATATCCACCTTTACATAAAATTTGAAGATTCGTAAATATACTATATGACTTAATTGCATTTCTCAACCATTTTGCCACTAAAGATTACTTCCTAACCATATGTGCCACATGGCTCTACTTTTAGAGTCTTATGTGGTTTTTGGTCAAGTCTCGATAAGGAATATAAAATGAATTTTTCAAATTTAGATGTTACCTAGATGTTTCAGATTCACTATATCACTCTAACATCCGAGTAAACAAAATGCTATCATCATAATAACAATACTTGTAGCAGCATCACAGGGTTTTTTGGGGCCATATATTGTTAGTATGGAATGTTCTCATACTACAGAGCTATACGAAAGGAGAGTATGGATTGTTCTTATATTTCAAAGTTGTACATATTTGGCCCTTTCTTCGTCTAGATGGATTCTTCTATTTTTTCATCTTTCTCTTTGAAACAAGTGTGACATCAATATCACATGAATTCTCTCTGATGTGACATCAATAGCACAAAAATTATCTCTGAATCTTACAGGGGACATCAATTCCTCCTCTTCACATTCACTCTCATTCTCACCACCCATTTCTTCCCCCTCCTCTTGCTTAAACCACAACTAGAAAAGATTTACACCTATCCTCTTGCTTACCACAACTCCTAAAAGAGGGTATGAGTTGACCCTCTTCCAACTTATTATCATCATTTCCATTCTTAACGTCAATACTAGAAATCTCTCTAACCCCACCATGGTTAAGCCTCATGGTTAATGTCTTTTTTCATGTCAATATTGAATAAAAATTAAACAAGCTCTATAGGCAATATTGAATGGTGTCAAAAAATGATATATAGTTTATTTTCTCTAATTTTATTTGATTTTGTTATTTTCTCTGAATTTTTTATTTTCCTAGATTGCCTTATATTTAGTAATCTATTTATATATTTGATTACTTCTCCACCTATTAATCTATTGCAGTCCTGGAAGAACTGCTTCAATATTTTCAGCATCTTTATTCTCCATCTTTCCTCTTAGTTTTTCCCTATTCAATCTTATCGTCATATATGTTTGGAGATTAATGTCCTAAAAGAAAACATAAGAGAAATTAATAGGTTTCACTGTTGAACTAGTGTGATGGTATTTACATAAGTAAGTTAAGCAACTTTCTATACAATGAGCATGGTTACAGTGCTACTACAGGTCATCTTATCTCACTACAACCTTATCAAGAAGATTAATCATCATTTTCAAGCACAGTACTTGTGAAGACTATTTGAGAGGGAGTATCTAGATTTCTGGATGTATCTGCTCTTAAAATTTTCTCCAAGCAACATACAGTAGCTTTGTCATCCTCCGTATTATAAGCCACATGGTACATTCATTGTTAGTTCTGTCCCTCCAACATTTGACATGGCTGTATTTTATTAATGTACCTAAAGTTATACCTTCCATGATGCTTTTAATCTTGTAAAATGTTAAAAGTGGACTGTTTTATGATGTAATGGATATTAATAATCAATATTGACATGGCTGTATTTTATTAATGTACCTAAATTTACACCTTCCATGATGCTTCTAATCTTGTCAAATGTTAAAAGTGGAGTGTTTTATGATGTAATGGATATAAATAATCTAGATTGACATGACTACAGTGATATGATGATAGTGTAGGTTGATGTTCAAGTTGTAAAATTCTTGTATATATCAAGGATTAATGATAGTACAAGCCGAAAGACATTATTTTTCATAGATTGTGAAGAGGGTGAAGAAAATGAACAAGAAACTTCAAAAGAAGAGCATATACACCAGGAACCAACCCTATAAGAAGAAGAAATGAGTTCGACCATATAGTGTAATGCATTGGCAGGAATTACCACTCCTCAAACTCTCAAGATAGAAGGACATATCAAGATGAAAAAGGTAATAGTGTTGATTGATTTGGGTAGTACCCATAATTTTATTCATTGTAAGGTAGCCAAGGAATTGAATTGTTTCCTATACCCAGCACCAGAATGTCAAGTGATGGTTGCAAATGAAGGAACTATAAATTTCTCGGGAAAATGCCATAATATCAAGCTAACCATCAGGGAATATGTATTGAATAGTCCAATGCTTTCCATTCCAATATCTCTTGAATATCTCTTCATAGGTACTTTAAAGGATAACATCCAACATGAAGTTCGTGTTTTGGAACTTGATTCATTGGAGAAGGCATTCAGGTTGGCAAAAAAAATTGAATGTAAAATTATGGCGACAAGGAAGCCTACCACTCACTTCTATAAAGAGGGAAGTGTTGCTACTCTTATATTTCCACAACCTAAAAGGTTGAAACCACAACAATTGGAAGAAAAAAGAGCAAAAGGGCTTTGCTACAGTTGTGATAGAAAATACACTAAAGGTCATAAGTGTGCTGAGAAGAAATTATTTTACATAGATTGTGAAGAGGAAGAAGAAAATGAACAAGAAGAGGATATACACCAGGAACCAACCCAAGAAGAGGAAGAAATGAGTCCGACCATATTGTGTAATGCATTGGCAGTAATTACCACTCCTCAAACTCTTAAGATAGAAGGACATATCAAGAAGAAAAAGGTAATAGTGTTGATTGATTCAGGTAGTGCCCATAATTTTATTCATTGTAAGGTAGCCAAGGAATTTAATTGTTTCCTATACCCAGCACCAGAATGTCAAGTGATGGTTGCAAATGGAGGAACTATAAATTTCTCTAGAAAATGCCATAATATCAAGCTAACCATGGGGGAATATATATTGAATAGTCCAATGCTTTCCATTCCTATGGGAGGTGCTAATGTTGTACTAGGAGTACAATGGTTACAATCTTTGGGGATGGTAGCTTTTAATTTTCAAGAATTTTTCTTGAAATTTTTTTTCAGAAGAAAAGGAAGTCGAATTATGGGGTATTGCAGGGAAGCTGGGAAATATAATAAGCTCTAATGTCATGACAAAGCTTCTAAAGAAAGAAAAACAAGGCATAATTGCACAGTTATGCTCACTAGAAGTTCCAACATCAAAATCATCTATTTCTGTAGAGCTCCAAAAAGTCTTGGATAATCATTCCAAGGTTTTTGAAACTCCAAAAGGACTCCCACCTATTCATGATCATGATCATGCTATTTATTTGATTCCAGAAAGTGTTCCTCCAAACATCAGGCCTTATAGATATCCTTATGTCCAAAAGAGAAAAATTGAACGTATAATTGCAGAAATGTTAGAGGTAGGCATAATTCAACCTAGTCAAAGTTCTTTCTCTGCTCCTGTAGTATTGGTACACAAGAAGGATGGATCATGGCACATGTGTTCGGATTGTAGGGAGCTCAATAAGCTCACCATTAAAGATAAATTTCCCATTCCTGTGATTGACGAATTATTGGATGAATTACATGGAGCAATTTATTTTACCAAATTGGATCTTCGTTCAGGGTATCATCAAATTAGAATGAATACTGAAGATATTCTGAAAACAGCATTTCGAAATCATGAGGGTCATTATGAATTTTTGGTCATGCCTTTTGGCCTTATCAATGCACCTTCTACATTTCAAGGGTTGATGAATTCCATTTTCAAACCCTTCCTTAGAAAATTTGTGCTAGTATTTTTTGATGATATACTAATCTACAACAAGTCTTGGAAGGATCATGTTCAACGTTTTGATAGGGTGCTCAAACTATTGCAGGAGAAACAATTATATGCAAAAACATCCAAATGTTTCTTTGGAGTACAAGAGGTGGAATATCTGGGTCATATTGTATCTCACAAGGGTGTTAAGGTAGACCCTAACAAAATTAAAGCTATTAAGGAATGGAAAGTCCCCACAACCATAAAGCAGTTGCTCGGATTTCTCAGGTTAACAGGGTATTATCGCAAGTTTGTTAAGAATTATGGGAGAATAGCAGCACCTCTAACAACATTATTGAAGAAAGATGCATTTTCATGGACTCCTGAAGCAACTAAGGCCTTTGAACATCTTAAAGAGGCAATGTGCCTAGCACCAGTCTTAGCTATGCTAGACTTCACAAAAACCTTTATTGTGGAATGTGATGCCTCAGGAAATGGAATTGGTGCAGTTTTAATGCAGGAAGGAAGACCCATTGCTTTTGAAAGTCATCCAATCAAAGGAAAGTATTTACAGAAACCTATTTATGAGAAGGAAATGTTAGCAATACTGCATGCACTAAAGAAATGGCGAACTTACCTAATGGGAAGACACTTCAAGGTAAAAAACTGATCATGATAGTCTTAAACACTTTTTGGAACAAAGACTATCTTCAGAAGAGCAGCAAAAATGGGTCACAAAGATGTTGGGTTATGACTTTGAAATAATATACAAAAAATGGAAGCTTAATGTTGTTGCAGATGCACTCTCAAGAAAGAATGAAGAGGTGGAAGCATTGCTTTGTGCCATTTCTATTATCCAACCAGATTGGATAACCGAAGCAAGAGATGAATGGAAGAAGGACGAAGAAGTGTGGACACTCACTCAAAATTTGCAGCAAGATCCTAGTACATCTGATACATTTAGTTGGAAAAATGATTCTTTATGGTACAAAGATCGCTTACATATTTGTAAGAATTCCCAACTAAAACAAAAGATTCTTTTGGAATTGCACACTTTCCCTTTAGGAGGACACTCAATATTTTTAAAAACTTACCATAGGGTGAAGAAAGAATTTTTTTGGGATGGCCTTAAATCTGATATTCAAAATTTTGTGGCAGAATTTTTGGTTTGCTAGTAGAATAAAGTTGAGACAATTAAGACCCTGAGTCTTCTACAACCTTTATCCATTCCAAGTCAACATTGGGAGGAGATTTCAATGGATTTTATCACTGGTTTACCTAAGTTCGAAGGAAAGAGTGTCATCATGGTGGTAGTTGATAGACTTACCAAGTATCCACACTTTTTTGCATTATCTCATCCATTTAAAGAAAGTATAGTTTCTACTACCTTTATGGACACAATTCAAAAGCTACATGGAAACCCAAGGGTTATTGTGAGCGACAGAGATCCCATTTTTACTGGAAATTTTTGGACGGAGTTATTTTCTTGTTTGGGTAATCAATTAGCTCATAGCTCATCTTATCATCCTCAATCCGATGGTCAAATTGAGATAGTAAATAAATGTTTGTAAGGATATCTTCATTTTTTTGTATCTAATAAACAAACACAATGGGTCAAGTGGTTACCTCTAGCTGAATGGTGGTATAAAACTTCCTTCCATACTACAACAAAAATGACCCCATTTATGGCACTTTGTGGATATCATCCACCATCCATCACATCATCTTTAAGAGAAAATTCAAAGGTTCAAGAAGTGGAAGATCACATCGAGCATCAACAAGAAGTTCTCCAACTCTTAAAGGACAACCTGAATTTGGCACAAAATCGAATGAAACAACGGGCAAATTAACATCGCAGTGAGAGAAGTTTTGATGCAGGAGACTAGGTATTTTTACGGCTACAACCATACAAAAAAATTGTTGGGAAAAATACTGAGAGGCGGGGGGGGTGAATCAGTATTTACTGCATATTCAAAACTTTTTACTTTTTCACTCTCTAAAACCCATACGCTACTTTGCTGAAGACTACTAGCGTATACACGTGGATATCCTTCATAAAACTCGCGTATACACAGAGATCTAATTATGCCATTAGTTCTTCACTTATATCATTCCATCATTCATTCATTAGATGTTCTATAAACAGTAAACATGTGCAGTAAGAACAGAATAAACCATCACATAAAGCATCACACATGAACACCAGGATTTTTAGGTGGAAACCCAAGTCGGGAGAAAACCACCGCTGCAGTTGCTCAGCCTTCAATATTTTATTATAGAGAAAACATCTTACAACATATGTGTTGGTGCAGACTTGACCATCACGCAGGCACCCACCTGCGCTCGTTTACCAGCCTCTCCTGGAAGGGAGCTACGACCCCTTGACTCGTTTACCAGCCTCTCCTGGAAGGGAGCTACGACCCCCTGATCTCGTTTACCAGCCTCACCTGGAAGGGAGCTACGACCCCCTGACTGAAGGCTACAACCCTCAGCACCTCTATGGACCACGTTTCATCAATTTTCACACTGGATCCAAAGCTTCCTTTAGGACACCACTTGCAGGCCATGTTTCATCATATTTTCAGACTGGACCCACTCCATACTTTTAAGCACAGTCAACCATGAAACAGATACATATAACTCACTGACAGATATCAGTAAACAAGCAGAACAGATCAGACATTTCTTACCACAGACTTCAGCAAACCCTAGTTTGCATACGCGCTTTCCTTTCACCGATGTCGCGTATATACGCGCTTCCGTTCACATAAACCAGCGTATACTTCTGTACATATTACAGATCCAATTTCATTGCGCATACGCGCTTTCTATTCAGCGAAGCCGCGTATATACGTGCTTCCTCTGCGGTGAACTAGCGTATGGATCTTCAACCATTACAGAGCTGCATACTTCTTCAGATCAGATATTCAGTTCAGATTCAACCCTTTACTTCAGACAGATGTTCGCCTCATCACAGATCTAATCACTCCATAAACAGATCTAGTAGATACAAATACATTTCAGATCTAGATCCCCTTCTTCATCATTTTCTTCATTGATGCATCATAGATTCAGATCTATCATCAAGCCTTTACCCTTTCCATACAGATATACTTCACAGAGAAGTATTCATTCAAGCTCAAACATCTTGCACCACACTCATGATTTTCACAATGAATTTCTTCTCTTTATATAGGTTTACCCTTTTTCAATACCATGAGCCCATTTTTTAATACCATGAGCCAAAACAATACCATGAGCCCAAAACTACATTACTTTCGATGGTATTCCTGTACGGGGTCATTTAGACGAATCATTACCCAATACAATGGGTCAATACCATGGTGGTTACCCCTGGTTTTGCACTTTATGAGCGCTTTTTCCCATACGCGACTTGGCACGTTGTTTCCCGCGTGCATACGCGACTTCCCCTAGATAGATCCGCGTATGCCTTGAGACATACTCTTTTCACCATAGATTTAGCACATGCTGAAATCCTTTCTTCATTGCCTTCTGTACTCACTGTAGATACATCAGATTTACTTCATCAAGAACATATTCTATCAAGCACAAAATTCATCAAGTAAGTTGCCATCATCTTCATCAAGTGGGTTGCCATTCAAGGACAACACTCAGCATCATATCATTTCACATCAGATTTACATCATTTACCAAGTCCATCAGGTCAAGAATAACTTCATCAGGTGGTTTTCCATCAAGGAAAACACATGTCAACAATCTCATGTCTTCATCTTCATTCAGTGGGTTGCCATCAAGGACAACACTCTGCGTCATATTGCCAACAATATCCCCCTTTGGAGTTGATGGCAACCACGATGGTGTTTGGTTACCACAACAGATAGGTATATTAAGAATACAATGACACCATGTCACTTTCTCCATTTTTGACACCATTCTTTCTCTTCATTCAACTCTTCATTCAAACACCATGTCACTCTCCCCCTTTGACATCAAGGGCAAAGGGCGGATCAAAAACCAACATACTCTCCCCCTTTTCTCCTCATGTGGAAGAAGCGTTCTGCAGATCTGATATATACTGAAGTGACCACGCTCCCCCTGAGTTCATGCTGAATCTTCAAACATATTTTTCAATGAAGTACATGACTCTATGAACTTCCTATCACTAAAGACTCATACTTACATCAAATATCCAACCAAGTGGATTTACATATGAGACTCAAGTACCCAACCAAGTGGGTTTACACATTTCAACTCAGCTACCCAACCAAGAGGGTTTACAAAATTTGACTCAGCTACCCAACCAAGTGGGTTTACAAATTTATCAAGTCCTTTCATGACTGAATATTACAATTTTACATCATGGGTCTCAACAAGATCTTTTAAACAAATTACAAATATGACCATTCATGACCAACACCAGAAAGTCCTCAAGAAAGAGAACATATTTCAGAACCATCATAATGCCAACAATGCATTAAACTCAGAAAAGCTAATGCTCCCCCTGAATCTGTGCATCCAAGCATCCTTTCCATATGACTAAGGCTCCCCCTTAGTTTGTGCATCCTGAACATTTTCACCAACAAATCATCAAGGCATCTTTATAAAAACATTAGAAATAGAATTATGAGAACTGGAACACCACCAGAGATACCAAATAGCACTGCAGCTGTGCTGAAGAGAGCTGACTCCAAACAGAAATTTTTCAGCAATCAGACATACACGGTTTTCTGTGCATGAACTCGCGTATATACGCGACTGTGTTTCAGTAAACCCGCGTATCCAATACCATCTTCTACATTTTAACCAGATCTGATCCTCTGTGAGAAAAAGACAGTGTTCAACTTCTTTCTGAGATATTTGAATGCTTCCCTGGAATACAGATAGATAGAAAAATGTAGTTGTGTCTTCAAGCGTCATCCAATGGTTGTAGCATAAACACATTAGTAACCAAGCCTTCAGATTCTTGCAGCATCAATACATTCTTTCCAAGAGAAATTATCACACCAGAACAACATCTTCACATAAGTGTCAAGCAATCATCCATGTTGTCCAACATCACCATGATCTTCAATATTTAACATGAGGTAACATATGTAGGCAAAAGATCTCAACCATAGTACCAAACTCTGCATGATCTATTCTTATTTTCTGAATCAAATGACTTCCAACTCATCCATGTGTGAGCACAAAAGAAAATTTTCAGCAAACAGGGCTCAAAATCTCATCATAATGAAACATATACCAAGTTATCATCATATGAGCATGAGTATCAAAGAATAAGCAGTCATAGTGCCAATAATGCAATCATTAGTATTCAACCTGCTGCTTCCCCTGAACCAGTGCTCCTCAGAAACTTCAAACAACATCAGAGATATCAACCAGCAACACAGATTGTGCTAAAGACATGCTGACCCAGAAAATTTCTCAGTAACCACACATAAGCGGTTTTGTGTGTAATAACTCGCGTATATACGTGATTGTATTCAATTAAATTCGCGTATACAAATTAATCTTCAGAAATTTGATCAAATATGATTTTTTTCATAGAGACTACTCCAACCTTCTGTCTGAGAAATTGTTTCTTGCTGAACCAATTATTTGCTGAACCCATATTCCTAATTGGAACTCGATAAAGAATCCACCACTACTAGTTCCTTTTCAATCATCAACCGGGTCTATGTTTCCATCATCATTATAGTGACTTTTTGAAGTCAGCTATCAACTCAGTCTCTTGTCTTCATTTCTTCTTTGTAGAAACACATGTGAGTATCATCATGAAATATAGCATGAGCAACGTTTTCAATAGTCAATATGAGTCAAGCAGTCAACCAAGAGATCTGATATCACCGATACCTTCAAGTTTTAACATGCATTCTATATGCTCTGTCCTCATCTCTGAATCAAAAGAATTTTATCTTATCCATGTGTGAAAACAAAAGATAATCTTCACTAAAAGGAAATCAAGGTTTATTCATAATATCATCATAATAAACCATGAATCATGTCATCATCATTGAGAAATATACTGATACAGTGCCAATACTACAATCACTAATAGTCAGACTGATGCTCCCCCTGAACCTCTACTTCTGATCTTCAGCTGTCATCCCAATTCTCTTATCATAAAGGCATACGCGACTGTGTCTGCTGTAACTCGTGTGTATACGCGACTTGTGTTCATCTAACCCGCGTATGGAAAGTGAAGCATAGAAAATTTTCACATTCCTTCATCTCCCCCTGAACTTGTACTTCCTATACCTGTCTTCTTCATATCAGATGCTCTGTCAGAAAAAACATATAACCAGAAAAATAAAATCAACCATGAGAGACATCATACATTGCTCCTCCTGTGACGATACATTACTAAATCTGATAATGTATCCCACATCATTCCTGCAGTCAATAAGAGAAGTAAGCTTCAGAAGCGGATGACTGCAGTAGGGTCAGAATTCCCTACGTTTCTGATTGGTCTTCCTTCTTTTTCCAAATTTGCTTGAACTTCCCAACAGTGTGCTGAAAATTGTCCACTTTCTTAGATCTGTTCAACCTGCATTCCTCTTCTACATGTCCATACTTGTTACAAGAATAACATCTCATGTGTCCAGCATAAGAATCATAATGAGTATTTCTAATCTTCCTCCTTTTACAATCAGCTGCTTTATGTCCATACTTGTTACATGAAAAACAATATCCCTTGAAGAAACCAGAGTACCTTTCTATGTAGGAACTGTTTGTTTGAGGTTGAAATGATCTTCTCCTGCAATTTGCTGCAACATGCCCATAATTATGGCATTTAAAGCATTCAACATTATTGAATGATTTCCTTTGAGAATTCATGATTGTCGGTTGACCTTTTGTTTCTTTCAACACTTCAGATTTTGCATTGATGTCCTTTGATTCTTTAGCACCTCCTTGTGAACTAGGATCTCCTTTAACCGTTTCATGAAAACCGAGACCAAGTTTTATAGAGGGCGACCTTTGACTACTAAGAATATTGTCCAGAATCTTAGTACTATCTTGAAACCTCAACAATTTATCTTTGTCTTCTAATTTACCTTTGAGAATGTTTACCTCAACCTCCAAGGCTTGACATTTCTTTGTCATGCATTCTTCTTTCCTTCTTCCATCTTCTATTTGATCCTTCAGATTTAGAATCTCTTCTTTCAAACCATTTCCTTGTTCTTCAAAAGTTTGCAAGAGTTCTTCATTCTTCTTCTTCGATGCTTCAAGATTTACTTTCAGAGATATGATTTCTTCTTCAAGTCCTGCATTCTTCTTACCTGTTTTATCCAGGTCTTCTTTGAGGGAAATGATTTATGCTTCAAGTCCTTCCTTTTCAAATGATTGTAGAGGTTCCTCATTCTTCTTACTTGATGCTTCAAGTTTTGCTTGTAGAGAGATGATTCCAGCTTCAATACCTTCATTCTTCCTTTTTGATTTTTCCATATCTGTTTTTAGAGAAACGTTTTCTGCTTCAAGTCCTTCATTCTTCTTATTTGATTCTTCAAGATTTGCTTGCAGAGAGATGATTGCAGCTTCAAGTCCTTTACTTCGATTGTATACATCATCGAACATCCTTTTCAGTCTAAAGATCAAATTTTTGGAGGCAGATTCCTTCTCATTAAATATTCTTTGTTGATCTTTGATAACTTATTTTAAATACACAACATTACTTTCACTATCTACATCATTGCTTGCACAGATAAGATTACAAGGACCCCAATCACTATCAGATTCATCTTTGTCAACTTCTGCTATACAGGTTTTCTGAGACATCTCCTTACTTTGAGTAGCCTTCTTCTTTTGCTGCTTTGCCATGAGCACTTGTAGAGCTTGGTCAGAATCTTCTTCATCTTCACTTTCACTATCATAACCTTTGCATATATAGGTAAGTGAAATACAAGAGCAATGATCAATACCTGTTTCATCTCCTTCAATTTCTGCTATACATGATTTCTGAGGCATCTTATTTCCTTGAGTAACCTTCTTCTTTTGCTTCTTTCCCATTGCGACGAATCTCCTTCAAGCGATCAAGCTTCTGCAGAAGGACCCGCTCTGATACCAATTGTTGGGAAAAATACTGAGAGGGGGGGGGGGGTGAATCAGTATTTACTGCATATTCAAAACTTTTTACGTTTTCACTCTCTAAAACCCATACTCTACTTTCCTTTAGTAAACTCGCGTGTACACGCGGATATCCTTCATAAAACTCACGTATTAGCAGAGATCTAAATATGCAGATATTTATTAACTTAGTTCTTTGCAATATTCATTCATCTGATGTTAATTTAGCAGTAAACATGTGTAGTAACAACAGAATAAACCATCACACAAAGCATCACACATGAACACCAGGATTTTTAGGTGGAAACCCAAGTCGGGAGAAAACCACTACTGCAGTTGTTCAGCCTTCAATATTTTATTATAGATAAAACATCTTACAACATATGTGCTGGTGCAGACTCCTACCAGCACGCAGGCACCCACCTGCGCTCATTTACCAGCCTCTCCTGGAAGGGAGCTACAACCCCCTGACTCATTTATCAGCCTCTCCTGGAAGGGAGCTACGACCCCCTGATCTCGTTTACCAGCCTCACCTGGAAGGGAGCTACGACCCCCTTGACTGAAGGCTACAACCCTTAGCACCTCTATGGACCACATTTCATCAATTTTCACACTGGATCCAAAGCCTAATTCTCATTACATTGTTCATATAATCTAAAACCTTGTCAAAGACACTGATTCTAGGTAGAAGAATATTGTTATCTTCTGGAATAGGTGCATTTTGACCACTATATTGATCACATATAGGTCTAGTTGGTGGAACATCGACTTGAGAACTCTTACAAGATGCAACAATTTCTCGAAGCATATCATTGTCGTATGGCGCATACGCATTGTGACGTCTATAGTGGTCACATAAGGTATACCTGGCTGGGAATTGGCTGGCGAATCCGCATACAGTGAAAAACTTTCTCTACTATTGGAAGCATATCTGGTATGGCGAGACAATGAATGATGCTTGGAAGGTATAGACCAATTTCTAGCCCTAAGGTTATATAACGATTTTTCACTGAGCTTTGAGCTATTTTCATGGTGAACTCCTAAATGTGACTACTACAGGATGAATAATGCAATGCCCCAACTTGTTATATTCCATCACCTATGTAGATTCTCACTGCACATAATTTTGTTTCAACAACTTTGTTCATTATCTGTGTTTTAGTAGTACGATTTATCATTGTTAACTTTGTTGATGAAACTAGATGATACATGTGCTCATATTAACAAAAAAAGGATGGTATTAATAGATATATAATTTTCAAATGCAGAAGATGTACACCCCTACCAGAAAAGGCCATTTTTCCCCCAAGATATTTCAGGGAAAAATACGGATCCAAATTTTTGAAATCCTTCTCATCCTCACAATGTGGACAATGGCTTCTAACAGGTCTACTAGTAAAATGTATTCCATTTTTCTACCATCAACAACAAAATTGTTGAACAATCTAGGAATGATGTAGTAGTGAGGTTTACCTCATCATATCTAATAAGAAAATTTATTTCAATTATAAAAAATAAACAACAAAATCATTTAAGAAACCGAGAAAGATATGGGGGTGAGGTATAGCTTTGGGTTTAGATTAGGAAACAACGAGCGTATCTGGGAGTACAATACTTTCAATGTTCTACTCCTGGTTCGTTCCCTCACATTATGAAAAGCCTTTGTTTTGGAAGAATTAATGGGCATCGAATACTCCTCGGCGGTGGGTAAAATCTCCAATTTTTTTAATCCAGGGGACTTCACCATGATAATACTTTTGACGCTTGAATCCAAACTGACTCGTTCTCTATTCATCAATCACTAGTTATTGTTGTTGCTGCTAATCAAATTCCCAATACGTAGGATGTGTAACCTTGATGGCTGGTTGGTGATGACCTTGCCATGGTGCATGGGGATTAACGAAACATAACACAACTAAATCGTTATAGCTTTTGGTTTGAGCTCTGGGAAAAAAAAGGGAATGCGCTCATGAGGAAGGCTAAGTTAATACAGTTAATGCTGAAACTAAAGGAAGCTCAGTCAACTCCCTTCTCTATTTCTCTGATTGAGAGGGTTTCTTGGAGTGAGGTTGCCAATTCCATTCCATCAATGAAGTCTTAAATCACATTAACACTCAACATAGAAATAGCTTTTCAAAAGCATGGAAATTTAAAATGAAAAATAAATCTAAATGTGTAGAAACGAATTTGAAGTGAAAAATAAAATAAATTTGTGATAGCTAAAAATATATGGAGGGAAGGAAACAAAGAGGGTATTGTTATAGATTCACAAACTCCATATTTTAATAGTAACAAAGGATTAATTTCTTAGGTTTAAGTGTTTACTCCACATTGATACATGTCTTTTGTCCGTTTATGTATATTTATATATCAAATTGTTAAAAACTAAATTATAATGAAATGTAGTGGTCATGATAATCATTGAGAAGAACCCCACATATATATATATATATATATATATATATATATATATATATATATATATATATATATATATATATTATTTTTTCTATTTATGGCAAGGATATTTGCTATATTAATATGTGTTGTGGTTAATCATTTTAATAACAATTTCTATGTTGGTTTCTATGTTTATAAATTTTAACACTTGAGATGGACTTAAAGACTCCTTTGTCTCTAAATTTAACACTTTAGATGGATTCAAAGAAGGGGGTACTTGAATCCATCTGCTTTGTTAAACTTTAGAGACAAAAGTGTATTCAAAATTTTAACACTATATATGGATTCAAAGAACCCTTTGTCTCTAAATTTTAACATTGCAGCTAGATTCAGAGACCCTGCGTTAAATGTAACACTTAAGTTTCAAAATTGCAATTTTCCATTTCGGGAATGACAGAATTAAAAATTACTAACATAAATTAATAATTTATATACTTGTTGTAGTTGTTATTTCGTCATATTTTTATTGTTGGACAACAATAGTCATTTAGGTTAATCATTATTAACTTTTTCACTTATTATATAGTCATATATTTTAATCCTAGACTAAATTAGTCATTTAAGTTAGTCACTTTTAGTTTAGTCACTTATTATCTAGTGGTATATTTTATCCATGGACAAAATTCGTCATTTAAGTTAGTAATTTTTAGATCGGTTACTTAAAATTGCTCAAATTTAGTGGTAATTCACTTGAAATAATTGT
Source organism: Pinus albicaulis (assembly GCA_034641835.2). Classification (NCBI taxonomy): domain Eukaryota; kingdom Viridiplantae; phylum Streptophyta; class Pinopsida; order Pinales; family Pinaceae; genus Pinus; species Pinus albicaulis. The sequence continues at coordinate 1,180,367,598 of CM076580.1, read as the reverse complement.
GGTGACTAGTGTTTTTAGTCCCCTAGTCTCTAATTTCATCATTTTCTACTAGTGTTAGTTAATATACAACAACCCCAATTCTTATTAAAGTATACACTAGGTTCATGACTTATACGGTCATGTCAGTTCCCTTAAGTTCTTATGGGATTATTTGATTAAAAGAGTATTAACCCCTATGTAATACTAGTTTATATCAACTTAGTTGGCACTTACGCATGTTTATAAACTAGAGTTAGGGACTTTTCCCCTTTACTCTTAGTAAAAAAAAAATATACTCCAAGGACTACTAGATTATGAGTATTGTTTTACTACATCTAAAATCTTATGGTTCAATCTATTTATCTTTTCTTCTGATGCCTATACTTGTAGACAAGTTACATAGAACTTATTATATCTACAATTTTTTCACACCGCTTACTGTTATATGCCAAATCTTTGTCGCGTGTATGTGTGCGTTCTCTCATTTTTGGTACTAAAATAAAAGCATAGATTGTCTTTGGGTTTATGGTTCTTTACCTTAGGATTATGATTATAGTATTATTTTCTCCATGTAACCCTTATTTACTTGTAACTTAATCTTTTTATCCATTCATTAAGAGTCACTCTCCAAATGGATATTTACACGAAGATCAAAATATTAGGACTAAAAGAGGTATATGATTAGGGTTAGGTCATTCCACCTTTTACTCACATTTCCCTTATTTCCTTTCTTTGTTATTGACCTAATTTTATCTTTTCTCTTTGGATTGTGAATCATTTTTTGACATATTTTAAAACACTAACCTTTTTCCCTTACAAGTGTTCTCAACACCCTTGCTCACTTTTATTTCAATGGTTTTCTAATAGAAGGATCTCTTTCACATGGCCACTTTCATTCAGAAAGCCAATATAAATCTCACTTGTCCCTTGATTTTTTTGACAAATTTTATAATTTTCTTCATTCTTTGAATCTTTCAACCAACTTCTGATTAAATACTATGGTCCATGTGCACATGAAATTAAGGTTTGTCATCTAGCATGTCCTTGAGGAACTACACTAAGGTACTTTACTAAATTTCGTCACAGGAATTTTACTAGATTGTTTTTTTTTATATTTTCCTTATGCGATTAACTCTATGGAAAATTCCTTTGACTCTTGGAATTTTCTTGTAATTAACCATTTCTCTTTGCTTCACCATTTTCCACCAAATCTTGATGCATTTTCCTCAAAACTTCATTTTTATTGAATTACATTATTGAGAAAAATGTCTTGTTTGTATGAGGTCGTGCATAGTTTTTAGAGTTGTGTTTGTACCTCAAACTATAGGGTTAGGGATTAGCCCTGATATTTCATCTTAAGGTTTTCTTTGCTTTTAATCCTCAAAGAATACTTATTTTTTAACATCATTTTTCAAACTACCATATTCAATTTATTCACTAAATTCTAAAAGGTTTAATGTTTTGGAAACCTTGAATGTTTTAGGGACTCACCATGTCTCCTGTGTCAACCATGTGTTATCTAGTATAATTTGTTAATGAGTTCCCATAACTTACTATATTTTCATTCCATTATTTATCTAACATTTCTTTTACTTATAATTCTACTCAATACCTTGTAGCTAAGCTTACTCGTAATTCATTATTTTCCATTGCAGGGTTGAGTCTGATGGATAGCCCTCAGTTTTATCCTTCTCACTCATTGACACAACTTGGAACCTACCCATTGGTCAAACCTTTCCTTTCTTTGATTTTTATTCTGCACTTTGGGTATTTTGTGGCTCTTTACCATGTTCATCAGCTTTGGCATAGTTTATGTATTTTATTTTCGACACAATAAAGGGGACCTTCATTTCCTTATGACCTCTATTGTTCGTTATCGAGTAGAAAGTGTCCTCTCATACGTGTAACTATACCTTCGATTACATTTCAAATTGTATTAATAAAATACCTTTACTTGCATTTATGTTGGATGAATTTCTTTGAATGTAATTTCAATGGTTCAATATCTTATTTATATGCTTTTTCGACTAGATGCTCTATATTTGTTCGAGTGGCAAGTTTTTTTGTATACTATATTGTTTTGTAGATGCATTTTTTGTAATGTAAAATAGCGTGATATTCCTTTTTCCTTTGTTTGAGCATGTAGTCTAATTGCCCTCCGTCGATTGAGATTAATTCATTTGTTCCTTTTCATAAACTCCTCCTGCATATTTTTTTCAGAATAAGGGTTTATGAATCCTTTCCATCGTGCGATTTGATTTAAGTATTCTAGCCATTGCATAGCTTACTCTAAGATTATATTAGTAAATTTTGTGTTTAAAATTCTCAATGTGAATTGTTCATTTACATTATACATGGGTATCTCATCTAATTTAATGGTTCTTTTAGAAAATATTTATTTATACCCCGATGGTGGATTATTATGCACTCACATATTATTTATAAGTACCTAGATAACTACTTGTATGTTTTGGAGGAATTATTAATTAAACTTACCTCATTGGCATATCCCATAATGTAGCAATCTATGCTCTCTTTTTTTTCAGTTATTTGGACTATCACTCAAGTTTTCTGCCTTTGCTTAGTTTATGGCGTTAATGACTCAAATTGTTGATTTGCGTCAATCTTTTTTACTTACATATGTATCTTTCGAAAATAACTTACTTAATATATCACTCTTTATATCAACTTAATATATATCACTTTTTATGGAAAGCTAGAAAAACAAGACAATATTTATATAAATACTCGAACAACTTGTTGGAATTTCTGAATGATTCCAAAACACACATAGGAATAAAAAAATTCCTCCTCTCAACATTGAAATTTTAAAAAAATTCTGGACAGAGATGGGACAAAATAACACTTGTATTTCATTAAAATAAAGATCTATTACAAACTGATATTCTTCCTCCTTGAGGGATTACAAAAATGAAACTTCTTCACACGCAGTTTTCTTCAAAACTTACTCTCTTTCTGTTTTTAAAAAAAGTGCACACACAGTGTTGTATATGGTTCTATGCCTTCTGGCCTTTTTAACATATTATACATTCATATTTTTTAGCCTTCGGGCTTTTCCTTTTTATATATGACACAAAAAAATTAAACTGTTGAACTATAGATATATTATAAAATTTAGAGGTTTATAATATATATATATATATATATATATATATATATATATATTAAACATATATATATTTCTAAAGTCAAATGACTTTGATACAATATCTATCGTGACATTGAAAAAAAATAAAATTTAAACCTAAGTTTTGAGCCTTTGTCGCAGACTTCAAACACAAAATTTAATCCCATTTGATAACCTTTTTGCATTCCAATTTCCCCTGTGCTGACTAGGCATCAAACCAACGTGATCGTTCTCCTATTGGCTACTAGTGGAGCCCGCCACGGAATTCAAACCAAAATCAAGGGGATTGGATTGTTGTTTATCGGGTCCGAATTGGAGGTTGGTGACTGGACCTCAAAGCTATGCGATAGCCTCGTGATTGGTCTATGAGTATATTGAAATGGCAGTGAGACCACTATCGCGCGAGTTTCTGGTTAGGGTGACGAGGCATAATATGTTGTGAACGAGCGTTGATTGGCTCCCCGGATTGTGATGTGGGCAATGGGCTCCACACCTGATGTGGCTCGTTCAAACAAAATTGCTAGTAAATGAAAACGATGGGAGTTATGAAGGTTGGTGGGTTTTAAAAGAAGTGGTTGCATAGTTTTTAAAGCCTTTGTTGCATGGTCAAATCATGGGGTCTAATTTCTGAGCATGGTTGCGGCCATTATCTGACAAAATGGTTTTGCAGGCTTTGAAGACGGCCCTTCAATGCACGGTGGCGCGTGGACAAAATTAAAAAAAAAAAAAATCATTGTTGTTGCTGTATTCTTTGTCCTCCTGCACAATTTCACTGTTGCAGTTGGATTTAAAAATTCAAAACTACCTCTTAAATTCAACTGCTGGGTTTTCTTGCATACCCAAACACTTTCTCAAATAATTAAAACTTTTCTACCCTAATGGTTTTGTCAAAATGTCAGCAAAATTCTCCTCTGTTCTACAATGTTTCCAAATGATTTCCACATTGCTCACTATCTCCTTGATGTAGTGATACTTTGCATCAATGTGTTTCGTTCTCTTATGAAACACTGAATTATTTGACAATGTTATTGCTAAGCTATTATCACAATAAATTGTTGTGCCTTTTACCTATTCATGACACAAACTCTTCAACATTCTCCTCATCCAAACTGATTGACATGTTTTTGTTGTAGCTGCCACATACTCTGCCTTTGCTATAGATAAAGCCACAATTGGCTGTTTCTTAGAAGCCCATGAAATGGCTCCTGAAACCTTATGAAAAAGATAACCATAGGTTTTTTTGCTGTTAACTATACTTCTAGCCCAATCACTATCAGTATATCCAGTTAATTCAAAATTTTCTTAAGTGGTGTATAAAATTCCATACATCTTTGTTCCTTTCACACACCTCAGAATTCATTTTGTTGCTTGCCAATGTGCCTCCTTTGGCCTTTCCTTAAATCTGGAAATTAAAATCACAGCATGCATAATATTCGACCTAGTTGCAGTGAAATACATGAGGTTGCCAACTATGCTCTTGTCACTAGTACATATGGTCAAAATTCTGACACTTTAGTTCCGACACATTTGATGTATTATCGAAAATTTCCCCAATTTTTCTCATTTTTTTTAATCTCGCCAACAAGCGTCGCTCTAGCGACATTTTTGGAGTATCGTCGGAACAACGACGTTTAGGACAATCATCAGAATACCGATGTTACATGACAAACCATCGGAATACCGATGTTACAGGAAAAATCGTCGGTATTGCAACGTTTAGGAGACCGTCGTCGTTCTGGCGAAGTTTAGGGATACCATCAGTCTTGCAACGTTTAGGTAAAAACCATCGGAATACCGAAATTTAGGAGTCATATTTAGGTCTTGCGACATTTCGGAGATGACTATTGGTCTTGTGACTTTTAGGAATTCCGCCAGTATTGTGACGTTGAGGGCACAAACGTCGGTCTTACGAGATTTAGGGAAAACACTTGGAAATTTAATTTGGCGGCTAATCTTTCTTAATAAACCTATTGAATTTTTTTTCCTGCTCCACCTGTTGGCTCAGTTTTACTGTTTAAGAATCAACAACTATTTCTCCAGAGGCTTTGAAGGAGATAGAAGCCAAGTATGTCGCATTTGTGAGGCATGACATGTATGGTACAATGGGAAAGTGTCCGCTGCCATTGAAGGAGAAGGTTACTCTGCTAATTGCATTGATCACCCTTCTTCCCATCAGATTGGTATGGGGGTTCATCAATCTACTCACATATTATATCATTTGTAAACTCTGTACCATCTTCTCTTCTCCCAACAGGGAAGATCATCAGGAGGATTATGTTCACATGTTGGGAATTAGGAGGGCTATTATAGTTGCGTCTGGATGTTTTCTTTCCAGGGCTCTACTTTTTACCCTGGGTTTTTATTGGATTACGAAGACTAGCAGAATACCTGATCCTGTCCTTCATTCCCAAGATGTCCTCTGTGTGAAGCGGGTGCGAGAGAATGAAGGTGACGTTATGGATAGTTCATATCAACCAGGGGCAATTTTTACAAGCCAAATTTCCTATTTGGATATTTTATATCACATGTCAGCTTCATTTCCCGGTTTTGTTGCAAAGTGGATAGGCTTCCCCTTGTCGGTCTTATGAGAAAGTGCTTAGGCTATGTGTATGTTCAACAAGAATCAAAATATTTTGACTTCAAAGGCATTTCAGGTGTAGTGACTGAAAGGATTCAAGAAGCTCATCATAGTAATCTTGCTCCAATGATGATGATTTTTGGAGAAGGAACAACTACAAATGGAGACTTCCTTCTTCCCTTTAAGACTAGGGAATTTTTAGCTAGGACTCTAGTGCTTCCAGTGATCTTAAGATACCCATATCAACGCTTTAGTCCAGTATGGGATATTATATCTGGAGTGTAGCATGTAATCTTACTACTGTGCTAGTTTGTAAATTATTTGGAAGTAACTTGGTTTCCAATATATTGTCCATAAGAGAAAGAAAATAATGATTCTAAATTGTTTTCTAACAATGTCCGTAAGTTGATGGCACTTGAGGGTAACCTTACAATGTCAGAAATTGGACTACCTGAAAACAGATTTATCATGCTGCTCTGCACGGTCGCTTTCGAGATAATAAATTTGTGGTTGAAGGTTAACTTATTCCTTTTTATGTGGCTTTAGACTGAATTCGAGAAAAAAGAGAATGGTTGATCTTTGATTTGCTAGCATTTGATACAGAAATCATAATCATTGTGTAGAACAACGCAGATGTCTCTAATTTTTTCATACATTTATGTTGTCTTAGATCTTGGAATGGTATATTTTTTCCCTGTTTCACAACATACATGTTTAGAAGAGTTTGCAGCATTATTTAATTTTTATACTGGATTTGTTCATGTGAACTCCAGGAAGTCTGAAAATACTCCAGGCAATCGGTAATATTGATACATGTCTGGTAATATTTAGTGGGGAACTCTAAAAGAATAGACCAAGTTGCCACTGGGCTCATGGCCATTCTCCTCTCATTCAACTATAATCATACCATTAATATTAGCATTCTTTATTAGCAGAGTTATTAGATTGTGGGTTTCCATCCAACTTACTCGAATTGCACACATGAATTTTTCTCATGGAGATCCAGTTTAAAATTCCCTCGTTTATCGTTGATGTGAGCACACACCAGTTTGTGGGTCCTCAGTGGTTGCTATTGTTACCAGGCCTCTATCTTCATGGAACCATTTTACATTCCTCCTTCTGATGTTGATTAATTCACACATACCCAAAACTTCTATTGCAATAATTCATGGGAGCAAGAGGGTTTCAGATCTATGGATTTCTTGGCCTCGTGATTATATTTCAATCCTGCTAACAAAGACTCATGCCACATTCCCTCCACCATTAGAGAGGAGGCATTCCTTATGAAGACCGGAAAAATGCAGAGAATAAATATTCCAGAGATCGGTTTACAAGTAAGGGATTTGCAATGAATTTGTTGATATCTATGTGTTTGCATATTAAGTCAGTTATTTATAAGAAGTAATATGGCATTGGTTAAGTAGTAAACTACTTTTTGAGTTTTTATTTTCGGATTCATGAATTAGAATTTTTTTCGAACTGCTATGAAAAATATTTCAATACAATGGATCTTGAAGAAGAAGCTCAAATCATTTCAAATCACAGAAGGCTCAATTCTAAAATTCTTTAAATGATGCAAATGCAAATTCTCACAGGTCCAAATGGGGAAAATGTGGGTTGGTTTATTTTTATGGTGTTGTTTTCTACTTGTCTTGTTCAATTCCCCTTCTGATTTTGTGACTCAATGATGAGAAAGATAGGACCTCCTGATAATGGATTTCAGGCTTCAACATAAACTAGTGTGCTTCCATGTATCGAATCTAAAGGTTATTTCAAGTTTACTTTGGATGGTTCTGATTCTATTCTTGCTAAGTTTCCTAGTGAAGATGAGGATAATGTAAACTTCTTAGAGCTTACTATGAATCTTCCATGGTAATTATGAAAAAAAATCTGTTAAATTTAATAAACTAACAATTTTATGCAAAGATCAAGAAAATGTCTTGCATATTTATGATGAAAAGGAAAAGAAACTCAAGCAAGAGATTGTCAATTTGATGACCCAGTTGGAAAAATATAAAATAATTCAAGACATTATGAGAAGTTAGAAAAAATAACAAGCATCTCGTGTTATTCAACTTGAAGTTGAAGTTGACACAATGAGAAAGCAATTGGAAGAAAAACACAAGCAATTGAAGCAAGTGAAGAGCATCATAGACTTGGATAGTTATATTGAAAACCAAATATCTCCATTGGATAGATCTGGTCTTGGTTTTCAAAATGGAGAGTCCATATTGCATGCAGGTAGGCCATGTGGAGCATTATACATGTCAAAAATTTGGCCATACGACAAGATACTACATGCTCCATAGTTCTTTAAGGAAAATCCAACAAGAGTAGCAGATTTAAAGAAGACCTAATAAAAAACTAGAGAAAGAATAAAAGAAGAATCAAAAGACTGTGTGGAGGAAGAAAGAGTGGCAACCCATGAAGTAAAGAGATCAGTCCCATTTTTAGTTCTTGGTTACCTCATGCATATTCATAGAGGACTGTGAAATTTCAAGAAAGGTGCATGGCCGTAGGGGAAGGATACCATAGCATCATTGGTTGGTGGAGATGAGTAGTAGAAACATTGTATGCTCATGAGCCACATTTCATATTCAGGTCTACAATATCCTCTTGCCTATGGTAGGTATAGTGATCTCGGGGGTAGCTATGCATGGTATAGAGTTTCATGGCTTGTTTGTATTTTTCACTTTTTTTTCACTCATGTATTTGTAGCCGCCCCATATAACTTTCCATGGGTAGAAAAAATGCATTTTTTTAGTATTATATATGCTCTTGGTATTCACTAAACAATTGGTTCAAGAGTTCATGTACATACATGCATAGATTAATATCATTGAATAAAATGTGAAGCTGGGTTACACTTTTTTCCCTTTTTTGAGAAAAAATTTTCATTTTTTTTGGTTCTTCAACTTTCTGCAAACTATAACAATTTTTCTATGTAGAATTTCATTTTGCGATAAAAATAAAAGTTGTGAGAAATTTTCTTAGCTTTCTATTACTTATTTTTTGAAATTTTTTATGCAGATTTTATATGTCAACTTAGCATTTTTTTTAGTGTGTTTCTTAACAATCAAAGGATTCATAAGAAGTCATGTTATGACGCAATGTTGTATTCATTGAAAATTTGTGTTTTTGAAAAAAAAAAATGTGTTACAACAATCTAGACAGAGTCTACTTTGTTTTCGTCATATTTACAAAGCCAATGGATGCATATCATAATTACTAGAATTTTTTGAACTGGTCCAATAAGAAAAACTGCGTATTTTGGATATGTTTTGCGTCGCAAGAAATTTCTTAACATATAAGTTATAAACTAAAAATCTAAAAGCTACCCATTAGAGACGACGGACCAATGTAATGCCCCATAATTTTTTCAAATTTTTTTACAATGTATTTTGGGAGATACAAAATTTTGATTTGACTGAATCACAATGACCCTCAGAAATTGTTTGCACCCATTTTACTAGAAAAATAATTAAAATTATTAAACATTTATGAAATTCCATAAAAGTTATATTTCCTGAAAGTAGATTCAATTTTGAAAATGCTTGTCTTGGTTCCGATAGTTAATTAACAACCTTTCATGGAGTTTAATCATTCCAAAGTTGTAGAACCGTATTCAGAACCTGGTTTTTGCGTAATTGATGACGCGTTAGTTCAGCCGAACTATGTTTTCCGCTTAAGACCCGCTAAATCTAACGTCTTAATAGTTCGGCCGAACTTTTGATCAAAAGTTCGGCCGAACTATTGTGTAACTCTCCGTTGGCCGGAGAGTTTTGCGGAGCCCCCTACTAAAACACATTTCACGTCAATATAAATTGGCGCGAAATGATTCACAATTTTCTCACATTTCGCACACTTCTTCTCATTTTACAAAGATCTTGGTTTGGGTTCAAAAAATTTTCTTCAAAGTTTGGATTTAAGAGCATTTCTTGGTTGATTTTACAATTTTGGGTTTAAAGAATTTTTTTGGAGGACATTTCTTAGAGGCGGCGTGATTTTGGCAAAAATTGTAAAAAAAAATTTGGACGTACATTCAAAAGACATATCTTGGAGGTGTGTACGTGTTTTGAGTTGAAGTAAGTCTTTTGAGCTTCGTTTCATTTTTATAAGACATTTTTCTCTCAAATTTTTTAAAGTAAATGTTTTGAATTGGAATATGTATTTTTTGCAAAAAATTTACACTGAATTTTTTAAAATTAAATCTTTTGTGATATTTTTGTAATTGAGTTATTTTCCAATTCTTTGAAGGAAATTTTTTGAACTTCATACCCTATTATCATGGGAAATCGAAGAACTTGTGCGAGAAAATATGATCGAAAAAGAGACCCTGAGACACGTAGAGAAGAGACTAGACAATCTCGCAAAAGAAAGTTAGAAGCCCTCTCAAATATTGAAGACGAAAATCAAACTCAAGCAGAAATTGAAGCAGGTATGTAAATGTTAATATTATGATCTATTGATATATATTTAAAATTTTCCTAATGTAAAATGTGAAGCTTAATTTTTATTTGATGAACTAGTTCGAAAAATATTTTGTTTAATGTAAACGGACAGAGATATTCCTCAAAATATTGAAGAAGAAAATCAACCTCAAGTAGAAATTGAAGCAGGTATGCAAAAGTAAATATAATGATCTATTGATATATTTTTAAAATTTTCCCAATGTAAAATGTGAAGCTTAATTTTTATTTTATAAACTAGTTTGAAAAATATTTTTTTAATGTAAACAGACAGAGATACTCCTCAAAATATTGAAGAAAAAAATCAACCTCAAGCAGAAATTGAAGCGGGTATGTAAATGTATATATATCATGATCTATTGATATATTTAAAATTTTCCTAATATTTATTGACATATTTATTAATTTAGTGATTTATTGAATATGTACTATTTTTTCGAATATGTACAGATAAAATCACTATCGATAATGAGATGTTAGAAAATGTTGACACTCACACATATGGAGATAAAAAACCTGACCATGTTATACGATATCGTGTCGACCGCATTTTTGAAAAGCATTTCTTAAATGAGCGAGTGACAGTTTAGGCTCAAATGTTGAAAGGTAGGAAATTAAAAGAAGCGACGACACTATTGGGTATTCGAAAATCAACCAAAGATAAAAAAATGAAGAAAGAGGTGATAAAAAACATGAGTAGTGCTATAAATTCAATTAAGAGATCTAGAGATAAAGATGTTTCAAATGTACGTAGAGGAATACAGATGGAAATGGTTTCACCAAGTACTCAAGAGAATCGTTTGATAACATCTATGGCACGAGCACTGGGAACCTCGCGAAAAAATCTGCACAAACATCGAAAATTTCGACTGCAAATAGATGTAAATGATGAACTCACTTGTTGGAGAGCTATTTGTAGGCAACCATACAAAGATAGACTTGGAGAAAATGTTAAAAAAATAATATATGAATATTGGAAGAACAATTTGCGTGTTTCACCAACTGCAAGACATGTGATGCGAAGAAGAATAGCACGAAATTAGTACGAAGAACATGAAAAAAATCTCTTGGAAACCACTCAGATAGAGTTATTCAACAAGTTCAAAGAAGAGAATCGTCAAATTCAAGTTTCACTCAGTTCTTTTGTTCAACAAAAACCATGGTATGTAAAACCTATCACCGTACACGACACTTGTTGTTGTCGTTATCATGTGGAATTTGAGTTATATTATGACACATTCCTTGATTTCGGTAGAACATTATGGAAGGATTCACCTCCTCCTTCCACTATCCGTGATTTCATATCTCAAATTCTATGTGAAAGAGAAAGCGATGAACTATTTTACAAAAAGAAATGTGTTGGTGGTAAAAAATGCGATGATTATGGAAATTTGACTAAATTTCAAAAAAAATATCGTATTGATATAAATGATCAATCATTGTCCAACATGAAAGTGAAATGGAAGATATATGAATATATCGGTTCATCGATTCAAGGTGCAAATAGTGTTAAAAGAATCGAATTACGAGAAGACGAAATTTTTCTGATAGACTTTTTGAGAAAGTTTGAGGAAAAAATTTACAAATACACCAAGCATTCCCATAGAGCTCGATGGCAAGACTTGCAATTCAAAAAATCTGGTGAAGTTTTTCCACCAAGGACCATTTTGTCAGTGATTGATTTTGCAGGAAACTAGACATTTGTTCCACAAAAAGAAATTCAGAGTGAATACTATCATTCTGACCAAGTCTCCATGCTCGTCCATATTCTATATAGATACACTGAACAAAATGTCGATGATATAGAAAGCACGAGTGAAAATTGACATATCATTAAAGAATGTCACTTTTATATCAGTGACGATCGTACACATGATACATGTTTTGTACAACATTGTTTTGGAAGAATTTATGATTCATTGAAAAATCGTGGAATAACATTCAATGAACATTGGATATGGTCAGATGGATGCGCAGGTCAATTCAAATATGCACGATCATTCTTTTGGTTGTGTTGTATTCATAAGAAAACCTGCATTAAACATTGTTGGAATTTCTTCGAGACTGGCCATGGAAAAGGAGAACATGACGGTGCAGGAGCATGCATAAAACGAGTACTTCGAAGATATCAAATGAACCACTCTGCACGCCGATTTGTGAACGCTGAAGAAGTTGTTCAATGGTGCATCGCTGCTCTAAGCCATGAGAAAAACCCATCAAGAGAAGTGCGAAGGTAAATTCAATTTAATTTATATTGGAAATCCAATTTTAAACATTGTACATTTATCATGCAATGATTATTTTTAATTGTATTTTGATATCATATTTACAAATTATTTTTCTAATTTTCCATATAAAGGTTTTTTCTGGCATATTGGAATCGAAGACGTAGATAGATCAATTGGAAATGACGTTGAAACAATAAAAGGGACTCAAAAATTGCATTCAATTCAAACAAAGTTGTCCAGAAATGTGTTTGCATTGGATAAAAGAAAATATTCTTGGTTTTGTGATGTTTGCATAGACAACACAAAATCCAATGACGTTTGTGAAAACAAAATGTATGTGAACGATTGGAAACATACAGAGCTAAATACAAATGGAAAAATGTTTGTTGCAATGTTTGAAGAAATGCAAGCAGAGGAAACTACAATATCATTCGATGGTGATCGAGTTTCTGATCTTGTTAGAGAAGGTAACATTTGAATTACTTTCTAATGATTTAAAGATCTAGAAATAAATTTAAATATGCATAATTAAATGTTAAATTTTTATTTTATTGTGCAGGAGATGTTTTTGCTGTAATTGCACCTATTGACAACGATGAAAATGTGAAGTATTATTTGATGCGTTGCACTGAACGAAAAATGAAATTATTACAAAACTATAATGATCACAAATTTCAATATGACAGAGGGTCTATTATACTGAAAGGTTATTTTTTCAGACAAACTCATCAAAGTGGAGACTTTGTTTACTTTGAAGACTATGAACCTGATTCCATAAGTTGTCAATATAGTCACTTGGTGTGTGCAACACGCATAAAGTTGATAGAAGTTAAATCAAAGAAAAAATCAAAAATTAAGAAATGGAAAATGTCAAAATCCGATCATGAACGGATTATTGAGGATGGAATTCCATTAGAATTTTTTTGAGTGAAGTGTCCAACAATTTTTTATCTTTGGATTAAATATGTTTTAGACCTTTCATTACTCAACTAAAAATTGAGCTGCTTATGTTATTTGTAGTTTGCAAATGTTACAAATTGTTTGGGTACAAACACGTGCTCTAGTATCAACTGAAAGTAGTTTTTCTATACATGTGCATTGATTAAAAATGTTAAATATGTATTGGATATATATATTCTAGAATGAAATTAATTGTTCTTGTATATTAATTGTTCTTGTATATGTTCTCCGACCATATGGTACAAATTATTTCACTTTATTTTGTAAGGTCAGATTCGGTCCCCATATGGCCTAGCCTCCAAGGGATGAGATAACAAGTGGTTGTCCCCACTTGCCCGAATCTCAGCGTTTAAGTACAATTTTACTGTTTATGGCGGACATCTTACATGATGTCCTAGCCAAGGATAGATTCTCTTTGTTTCAAGTTTCCGGTAAAAGTTGTCACCGAATGACATACTAAGATATTATAAATACTAGCTTTGTAAGATCATTTGGCATTCGGAAAAATTCGAAAGTCTTGGACTGCCAATCAATTTAAAGTATCATTCACCCTAGGGAGTGTAAAATATTCAATGTAGGTTGGTGATGATGCTCACTCCTATCTTGAAGCAGCTCCAATGACCAATTCTTTAATGAATTCCAATGCACTAGACCAAAGTTGGTGACCCACTTGGTTTTTCACCCAAGAAATTCCAAGGTACTCTTCTTACCTTTGGCCCCCAAAGATATAATGGAATTATAGGAAGGTGAAGAATTTTTTTTTCACTGATAGGAATTTGGTCACATCCCTTATCTCCCCTTATCAAAAAGTTCCTATCTACTACATTATCCAGTGTGTACTCAAGATCACTATTTCGTAATTAGAATATCACAATATCATAAGTTCTCACAAAAATACTTGGAATGCCATTACGACACTCATCTAACAATGGGGAGCTCAAAAACTAGAAATCTCCTCATCCCCTTAATAATAATGTGTTTAATTTAGTCTTTTAGGTGAGGATTAAGTGTGAATCTTGTTTTCACATACAAAAATAATTAATTGTTTAATTCAATAAATTTGATTATTCACCAAAATACATGTCTTATCCACTATTTGTCTCTCCTACAAATTCCCATTACTTTATTAAAATATATGATTTTATCTCACCCAACTATCACATGTTCCTAAATTTACTCCTAATTGTTCCCTATGCTGCTTTTCCCTTACTTATTTTTAGAAAGTTATTTTCCTAGATCCATCATAACTATGGATCTATCAAGTGCCGAGAGGGATCAAATATCTAGAGGTGCAAACCTCTTTTTTGAGTGCAAAACTTTAGGAAAGGTTTGCACCTCAAGAGATTTGATCCCTCTCGGCGCTTGATAGATCTGTAGTTAAGATGGATCTAATTTGGTTTTAGTTGTGTGCAACGAAGGAAAAACTATCGATAATACGAGAAACATATGATTAATTTTATCAATAATATGTAAATACATCTAATATTAATATAACCATTTTAAATATGCTAAATATTTTTGAGATTTATCAAGTCATTTTCATTTTAAATTTTCTTAGTTACCTCAATTTGTTGAGATGATAAATATTGTAGAATAACTTTAATAATGGAAAATGATCAAATAAAATTTTTGAATGCAAAGTGACAATGTAATAATATTGAATGATAGAATGTGAATAATTAGAATGTAATTAATTACAAATAGCATTTATTGTGATCAATCTTAAAATATTTTCTTCTTCTATTCTTATTGTCACCCTTATTAGTTTTTTCATCTTTCCGTATCAATTATATTAAAAAGAAAGTAAAAATCATAAATCATAAACAATTTAAATATTTAGCTCGAGCTCTTGTAGTAAACACCATACCTCAAGTCTCTCTTGCTCTCCAATATTATTAGGTTTAATTATTATAACACAAAAATCGTTCTACATTGTTAATAATTTTTTGCGCTTACACTGAAATCAATGAACATTATTAATCCAATGACTTTACAAGTAATGTACCATCATACATGCAATTATATCAAATTAGAAATCAACATATCAATGAAATCAATGGGGATTGTCTTGTTACAAGTAACATTTCAATTTACCACATGTGCAAATGTAGGTTGAAACCATCCAAAACTTTAAGTTTTAAAACCCTTTTGATTATATATTGTGCAAGATTAAAACATTAAACATTTAAAGTTCATTAAATATCACATGCAAAATGTATTGAAACCATCCAAAACTTGAGTTTTAAAAACTTCACATGCCATGCCAATTATAATTCAACTATCCAACAAAAACATTTAACATTAAATATCACATGCCAAATGTAGTTCGAATGACAACATTACTTCACATTCACATGCCAAAAGTACTAAAACCATCCAAAAATTAAATAAAACAAATTATATAATAACAATGTAATAAAATATGTCAAAATGTTGTAACTCACTTGAGTATCAAATCAGATCAAGTTTAAAAAATTTTAAAACTATCCGACTTTAAAATCAAATCTATCGTAAATCATGTCCATCGTATGAAGGATCTAGCGTCCGGGTTCAATTCGCGCCCTATCCCGTGGAATAGGAAACCTACATACACAATGCACATGTACTTGAACATTAAAATTTGAATTTTTAAAAATGAATGAGAATATATATATCTATAACTTCATGTAAAAAAAAAAATTTAAAAAAGAAATCATGCAATACCTCGTAAGGTTCCCTCTCCATTTGATGAATAGGTTCTTCCATAGAAACATCTGCAGTGGTAAATTGTACAATATAGATGTACAGTTATATATATATATATATATATATATATATATATTAAAAATTTTCAAATGAAAATGCATGTGTACATATATAAGCTTATTTTCAATAATATTAAAAAAAGGAACTAAAGACTACTTGTTCAAATGTTGTGGATGTTCCTATCTCCGTCGCTAGAGTCCGCGGATTAAAGAAATCTTCTATAGTAACCTAAATTCAAAAAAATTTAAATAGCTCAAAATATAGATCTTCATATATATCTCAATTTTTAATGGAACTTTTTGAGGTAAAACATATATATATATATATATATATATATATAAATATATATATATATATATATATATATATATATATATATAACTTTTAAACATAAATTTTGAACTTGTGAAAAAATTTCATACTTGTGGCACATCTCCCAATGAAGTAGAAGGTATATCTTCTAAGGAAGAAGAATGCCATCCCAAAACACGTACGGAACGCACTGCTAAAACATTGTATCAAATTATATATATACATATGTATGTACATGTGTGGCAACAATTATTTATTTTAGAGTCTCTTAAAAACACTAGCATATATGTGCCAACATATCATGATGGTCAGATCATCTGCACTGCTTGGTGTCCCAGAGGTCCCGAACGAATATTAACATTTTCATCACGCATCATGCCTCGAACTACAATGGTGTTTTAACATATAATCATACATTTTTGTTAGATTAATGTACACATACAAATAAATGTATACATGTACATACACATGTATTTAGTACAAATTGTACACATGTATATGTAAATATAATTTCAAACCCTAAGGTCACTGACACATACCATTCCGGTGCCCTCTTCCTCATGAAAAATTAGGTCTTGCAGATGATTGCGACAATTTATTGCATATGTTCAGAGATATTCAACATTCATGTTGTAAATCTCCTCATCTGTACGATAAACAAAATTTGCACGTGCATTTTCACGTGCTCTTTGTCGATTTAAACAAATATCGACTCCACTCAATCCACTATGAACATTGTCGATCATAACATCTCTTGATTCTCGACTTATTTGAGAAGTCACATCCATCTCTGATCGCAGGGTTTCGACTCGAAACGGTCGACTCACCAATGGCGGCTCAGGGCGAGGCAACTCCACATCTCGCTTAGCGGCCTTACGTTGATATAATCGACCTCTCCCTAGGCCAAAAAATTCTGAAGGAAGGTCATTGTAGTCGGGTTTCATACCCAAAAAAAAATCTGCATAAAACATCTGTGCAAAATAAATAGGAACCTCATCATTCCATGGAAGCCTTCCAAATGCCGCAAGATGTCGATCATACAAATAAGCAGCTTTGTTTGGGTGCTTGAAATACTACACCTTCAACATTTTTCTTTTTGGCCCTTCCTTATAATTAAACATTGACTTGGCCTCTGCTCTTGTAACTCTTTGTTTTATGTCCTGCCATTTAACGGGACCTATCACTGTTTCTTTTCTCTTTCTCATCAGTTCTACAAACAAAACAGTAGTTGGCCCCAAATTTTTGTACACATCTACCATTTCACCCAATGAATGTGTAACTATTTAAGGCTTTGCCTACTCTCAGCAGGTAGAGACAAAGACTCGAGATCTCTTTGCAATTTTGCATGAAGACTTTGACACCTTTGTAAGGTGCAATCCGCCATGTTAGCTTCCCATGGTATATCAGTAATCTCAGTCGGATAAGTTGTGCTGGGTTGACATCCTTCTTCTTGAATGTAGTGTGCTGCCCTGCGTCTATTTTGACCACTGGCTCGAACATTTTCAGCCTCTGCATAAATATATATAATTTTGTATATTAGAAAAAACACGTGTAAAAAAAGTTGTACAAATTTAATGAAAAAATATTGAAATTCATGGAAACCTTGATGTTCTTGGTTAACATCATCTCCAACATGACCTTGCTGAGAACCAACCCCAGAATGACATTGCTGAGAACCAGACCCACTGTGATCCTGTTGAGAACCAGCAACCGTTGATTGGCCTTTGGGGGAATAAATATCACTCCCTTCCCGCAACCTGCTACCACTCAGACCTCGACCGGTTGAACCTTGGCCACGCTCCATGGATGGAGTAGAAACCCTTCTCCTCTTGCCTTCTAAAAATTAAAATATGAAACTTATTAACAACTAATTTCACTCACAAAGTTAATAAAAAAATCAATTCCATATGTACACACATGTATGGAGATTTAAGATTATATTTAAATACCGTGAACATCCTCCGATCCCTAAACCTCCATATGGGATTCGACTGATCTTCGTCTTTCATCCTCCATGATATATATCTATTGGTCGAAATTCACAAAATAGATTTCAAAAAATCAATTTGTAATTTAGTGTACACAAATTATGTAGAACACAACTTTCAAAGAAATAATTGATCATGTGTGAAACTAAATTTAATCAAAAAAGATATTATAAAAATGATAAGTTCACGAAATTGCACTTTACATGGTGGGAGCACACTTGGTATAAAATCTACTACTTATACACTTTAGTTTGTGGAAGAAATGACACATGTACATAGTTTACCTTAAATTTGTTGTGTTTTACAGATATTAAAATGAAGAACTTCTATTTAGATCCATTCCAGAGATTGACTGTAGGGGCATTTACTAGATATGTCACCTTTCATAAAAGATGAGATCCAGAGGCTATCTGGCCCTTTACAGACTCTGCCTATAGAACTTGTAGAAGTAAACACTAGAGGCATTAACAATATCAAAGAACGTTTTCATGCTCAGACATGGGAATGTGTCTCTTTCCCTACGCAAAAAAATAGTTCAAGGTAGTTAATCTTCATAGACATGTCATCAAGCAAGTCATTGTGATCATCCCCAACTTACTTTTTATGAAATTAGGCTTAGAATCCTCTACAACCTGGTGGATAGAGTTGAATGGGAACTAGGTTGAAAGGCATTTACAAAATACATGCTAGTGAATAACACTTACTAGGTTATGCCAACAAATAAAGTGGGGGAAATGTTTTCTCCTCGAGGTTGTCCAATTGGGTGTGTAATACCAACTTCACACATTTCCTCACAGGTTTCTCTCTTAGGTTACAAATGTCTTCCACCTTCTTATTTATATATTTTTCAATTTCCCGAGGATTCCTTGATTTTTTTCTCCTACCATCTCCCTCTCTCACCCCCCAAATTATTGTCATCAAACATGCCCCATTGAGGATCTAGAGCAATGTTTGCACCATACTTAGAACTGTCATTGCTGCTAATTGAAATTGGAGTCATGTATACTAGATTTCTTGCTTAAGTGGCTCTTACTTGGACAATATCCTAAGATGAGTTTGACATTATGGTCATATGAGGTTGGAAGCTACTTAGTGTAATTTTCCTTAAATATTCAAAAAAACAGAGCAAAAATTTCATTTTCAATCATTTTTTATTAGCTTCTACATACAGCAAATGTTATCACAATTGCAACACAATCATGTTCTATGAGCATGAATTATGAATGTCACAAGCCAAATGGCAAGGAAATTTGCATTCATTTAGGCAAAAGAAGGCTATGACATTAAGGTCCATGCTAGAAAAAATTATGCAAATAAAGTTGCTAAGTGTTGATACTTACCATGTGTTTCAAAGCCATAACGAAGGTTGGCTTTGAGAGTGTCCTCTCAAAGCCCTGTCTTGAGATGAAATTTAATTCAATGTCTCTTACAGTTGCAAGGTGGAATTGATAGAACTATTTGATTTCTTTACCATAAATGGATATCTCCTTTCATCTATACCTTTCTCTACCACCTTATTTCCAAGTGAAATGGGAATTTTCACATTTTGAATGCCATTACCATGTAATTTGGTAGCCTGCTAGCTAGACCTATCACAAGTAATGTTGTCATACCAAACTATTTCTCTTTCTCAACTCAGTGACCATGACTCTCTTCTCACACCTTTCAAGAATCACTAGAAGAGGTTGATAAAGAATATAGGAAGGAAATTTGTACATGAGCTCTATTATTTGACTTGAGAGTCAGCTGTTTGAAGAGGCATGTTTTGTCGACTTGTGTTTGGTTGATGGTTGTGTACACCAATATGTAAGAGTACATGGAGATATTCACATGATGTGAATTTTTTTTCTTTGAAGGAGAAAAATGATATGTCAGCGAGCTATGTTTCTTGCATGATGTGTTTTCAGTTTGATGGTTTTTGTTTGTGACAAGACGTCACAAGATTTTGGGAAGGTCCACTCTTGAGAGAGAGCCTCATGATTACAACCTAATCA
The DNA here is from genome assembly GCA_034641835.2 of Pinus albicaulis. Taxonomy (NCBI): domain Eukaryota; kingdom Viridiplantae; phylum Streptophyta; class Pinopsida; order Pinales; family Pinaceae; genus Pinus; species Pinus albicaulis. The sequence continues at coordinate 1,180,347,197 of CM076580.1, read as the reverse complement.
TGAGAATCAAATTGGAGTGCATCCTTATTTTGAAAACAAATAGGATTCTAAGCTACCTAGGACTCAAACCATCATTTTTAAATTTGAAATATCATGGTGTGTTGTTTCAATCCCTGAATCCACAACCCTAACATAAATTTTTTTATTCTTTTTTTGCAGGATTTAGTTGGTTATATTAAAATTCAGTTGAATTTCAAATTCTTGGCTTAGTGGCATGAACCAAACATATTGTACATATTAAATGAGGAATTTCTCTCTCCCAATCATTTCTAAATAACCCATATCACCAAGAAAACATGTTTTAAAAGAACATACTTTGGTATGGGAAAGACATTAGGTTTCAAATATTACAAGATTGTATAATATTATAAGATTGGATAATTATATTATTTGTCATATTATATTTTGATGCTTATAGAGTGAAAAAACTGAAAGAATCAACTTGTAGGGTCATTTTAATGGTGGGTGGAGAATTGGGGTCTAAAACCTTTTGGAGTCATTTTGAGGTATTAAATGACATTTCTGGGGGTCAAACGATTATCCCTTGTGCTGAAATATTGACCATTATTCTACACTTAAATACATATCCAATGGTGCAAGAAAAACATCAAATGAAGTTCATTCAAAATTTATGCCTTTAGTAAGTTGACCTATCATGTTGACCAGGTCATGGTACAAGAGAATGAAATTTTAGCCCCATTACTCATGCATGGCAAGCTAGCTACATGTGGAATTTTAACAAGACTCTAAAAGGTCTAAAATCACAAACCTCGTTAATGGTTGACAGAGTCAAATCTTACACCTAATTGGCTATCACGCTATGTTAAATACTTGGCCACTAGGAGGAATAAGAGTTCCATTTTGTGTTATTGTATTTTGTTCCATAGTTGAAAATAAAACTAGGAGTATGAAGTTAGAGAGAAAAATGTATGAAGTTAAGTTTTTATAGCAACCTTACACGTTAAAATTCAGTAGCTAACTCTAGAGCATGTTTACATTTTAGTGTTGTTTTTCTCCCATAAGGATTTCCTAGGGAAAAAGGAGTCTAGAGCATCATTACTTTTTAGGGTTGCTTGTCTCCCATAAGGATTCATAGGAAAATAATTGCATTGATTGTCTAGAGATATATGTATGTGTTTGTTTCATTATGTTCTCTATTTCTTACATTGTGTTTCATTATGTTTTATATTTCTTACATTTCTGCCCTCCTATTTTTCTTTCCAATCAAGGTTTATAAAATAACATGAGAAGCAACATGAGACTTGGAACAATAATTTTCATTATCTATATGGAAGGCAAGAAGGATTATATACCCTTAAGCTTAAACTTATGTAGTTTGTCAATTTTTATCATATATTTTTTGGTAAGGGTAAATGTTTTTTATCTATAGTACAAGTCATGAGTTCCCCAATTTTACCTTATATGTAAAGCATGATTATAGGATTACTACCATTTGTACTTGGTTTTTTATTGTGATGATGCCCTGTCTCAATCTAGACATAAGTGATGATGGTATTCTCCAAATCAACTCATGTATCCTCATTAAATTTATACAAACATTTCAAATTAATATTTTCTTTCATAAAATTCTAGGAATATTAGAAGAATCAGTAAAAAGTGAGATAACCATCGCAATATGCCCCCCATAATTCATTTTATAAAAGATAAATTTGTAAAATCCCTTTCGGTAATAATGGTCGTTATTAATTAATTAAAAAACATAATATATAATAAAAATTTGACAAATAATTTTTTTGATGAAAATGTGCTATGAAAGTAAAGGTTTAAAGGAAAACATGTACAAGGCATAGTTGAGCCAAATTATTATCTATTTATTGAACTAGAAAGGACATATAATTATTACACATGTTTAATTTACATTCAAATGCTTCTTTGATTTATCTCCTATACCTTAATGTAATTCTAGATATATAATTTAACTTGAAGGCCCATGAGATAAATATGACTTCTATGTGACATCTGTATTGAATCATCTATTTGTTGTGTTATATGAACATAATTGGTACGCATATCTAATTTACATTACTAATATGTCATGCTTCTTTAATTTATCTTTTATACATGACCGGAGCATCCCTTTTTAATCTATCCCTTTTGACTTCAGATATGTGGGCAATATTCATCTGCATATTTTTCTATCATAAAGCAGTGAGTAAAATTGTATTCCGTTTGTGTCAATGTTAAGGTTAAGCACATGGATTAAAGTTTTATATATTAGATGAGGAGGGTATGTATTACATATGGTCTTGAATGAGCTTTTGGACTCTTTAGATATATATCTAAAGAGTCCAAATTCTCATTCAAGACCATATGTAATCCTCATCTAACTTAGAAAGGGATTTGCAATACTATATTTGAGTTGGCTAGCTCCATTTCAAGATATTATGGTTATCCAAGAGGGGATATAAAAAATGAAAAGAAGGATATTGAACTGTAGGTTATCCAAGTTGGACATAGAACCAGTGGAGAAACCTAAGGAAAAACTATGTTTCCAGGTCAAACCTTTGTAGAGGTTCCAGTACCTGAGAGTAAAATCCAGTTTGGGGCTGTTAAATCCAATATGTTATATATTTCTTACATTTATGCCCTCCTATTTTTCTTTCCAATCAAGGTTTATAAAATAACATGAGAAGCAACATGAGACTTGGAACAATCATTTTCATTATCTATATGGAAGGCAAGAAGGATTATATCCCCTTAAGCTTAAGCTTATGTAGTTTGTCAATTTTTATCATATATTTTTTGGTAAGGGTAAATGTTTTTTTATCTATAGCACAAGTCATGAGTTCCCCAATTTTACCTCATGTAAAGCATGATTCTAGGATTACTACAATTTGTACTTGGTTTTTTATTGTGATGATGCCCTGTCTCAATAACTTGGCCATCTCTTGATGGGTAGTTAAATCTTTATAACAATACTTAATTAAAATTGATATCTGTTTGTATTATGTGAAATTATGTAAAAAATGGTATACTGCTTTTAATAAAATTGGGTTGAGTTTATCATATATTTCAATGAAAGTTGATTAAATATGTTTTCTTTAAAAGGATCTAACATTTTTGGTAAGGTATGAATTTGCAATTTTGTGTGGCTCTCTATCAACCTTCACTTAATCATTTCTAGAAAAAATCTACTTGCTCATTCGTATACCCACTTTCTATTCAAATGCATGAGTTTTGAACTCTCAGTAACTATTTTTTTCTACGTAGGAAAATTATGTCACATTTTATACCAAATCTAAATATTATTTTGAAGTTTGAATTACTGTTATTCTTTTATATAATTTAACATTATATATAAGTTTAAATTGAAAGCTACTTGGATGAAATATAGCTTAGATATTTTTCACTCCACCATAATCAGAGAAACCCAAGTTCAACTTAACTCAATTGTTGGCTAGAATGAATCTCCTTTCTCCTTCACTTTTACTTATGTGGGAGATATGTAATATCCCAAATTTTTAGTTCATTATGTTTTAGATTTTAAATTTTTGTAGGAATGAAAATTTACTATTTTGGACCAAAGAAACAATTATAATGTTTTAAGGATTATTTTATTTGAATAATATTAAGAAAATTTGAATACTAATCTGGAAAAGACGGAGTTATAGAGATTCTAAATTCCAATCCATGTGAATAGGATGGAATTTTGACACTTTCCAAAAATCTCCTAGGAAAAACCCTTAGGGAGTAAGAAATTATTAAATTTAATTTAGATTGGAGAAATATATCAAAGAAAACCCCAGTGAGGAGGAAATTGCACTAGGAAGGGGTAGAAAAAGCAACATTGTGGAAAAAACAAGCTTTAACGAAGAAAAACTATAATTTTGTGAAAAAAAAGCCTAGGGTAAGGGGATCATCAACCTAGAATAACAGAACGTTGTTATAGAAATAATACTTGGGGAAAGTAGGCATAAAAGTGCCTTCACCAGAATAAGAAGAGGTTGTTAGTTCTAGGGGTGGAGGTCTCTGCTCCGGGGAGAGATGGGAGGAAAAAGCTCGTGGATTGGAGGAAATTTTTTCTTTCCTTGTTAGTATGATTCTTTCATAGAATTCCAGTATTTATTCTTTGTGTGTTATATTGATGATGAATTGGTACTGTGAATTTATTAGCTACAAGTAGTGTGTTTGAATAGAAATGAACTGTCATGAAATTATGATGAATTTATGTAGATTAATAGGTGGGTACAGATTGTATGTTAGCCTGGTTGAGAATATGTTATGATTTTACCCTTAGTGGGTATTACCTACTACTTATAACTATTTTTATTTTTCATGATGATTAGTAGTATCCAGGTTATGCCAAAACATAAACACATGATAGGGTTATCATAGTAGGTAGACCCTGTCGGGACATAGTTTTCCAAGCATACATAAGACATGATTATGTGATTTATTACAGTAAGTTAATTATGAAAATAATATGCTATCCTCACATGGATTTTTTTACCAAGTTATCAAATTAAATTCGAGGTGTAAACTGATGTAAATGGTGGTGCGATGGAGGTAAGCATGTGAGTAGAGTTTTACTTATGTTGAGTCTTATTATCCTAGTATGGTAGCTCTCTGTCCCAATTCCACCAGGAGACACTAAGATCAGAGGCTTCTTGTCCTTGCAAAGAGAACAAGTTAGGAGAAAAAGGACTATAGGACAAAAGTAGTATAGTGTCATAGGAAAATAGTGCATGCATGCGATGAGTTACCAGGAACGACACTAAGTAATAAAAGTAAGTTTAGAAAATGCAGGACAAATCTTGCGACAGAAGCTATCTAAAAGGCTGAGGAGTTGATGTAGGATTTCCGAGTTGAACCCAGTCACAAAGTAAATGAGGAAAGTAATACACTAGGCCACTGTATAATTTGTATAGAAATAAATAATGTACAGAAATAAGAAGTAACTAATCTATCCATTTTACATCATTTCTCTACAAGAAAATTTCCTATTAAGCTTGAAAACTGAGACCAACTTATACCAGTTTTCTATAAACACATATTCTATGAAAATTGACAACTGGGACAACTTTTAGTGTCCAATAAATATCAAATGACTATACGAAAATACAAATCAATGAGTTTGGGTTGTACACAATTCAGCGCATAGTGACTTTGTTGGTAGAAACTCCTACTAATAAAAATCGAAGCATCTTACGCATAGATAGACACATAACATGTATATCATCCCATTGAAAAACACCACTGAAATTCAGATGGATCCACAATATATCGATACAATTCCAGAGTTGTTAGATGCATATTAATTATATATGATAATGGTTACAATACAACTAAGATCATAGAGGTATAATTTTTTTTACATGTATATATAAATAAATTAAAATTCAGTTACATATAGAATTTCATTCCCCTGACAGTAAACACAGTTTTATCCGGTCCCAAAATTAAGGGAATAGTGGAGTTACCACAAAATTTTAAAGTATGAAAGCCGAAAGATCATATCGAAACCACTAGACCGGGCCAAAAGAGAGGTCGTGTCCATGGGCAAAGAAGAGTTTCCCATCTCTCCAGGAAAAACAAGAAGGCAAGAAGTATCTTAAAGCCAGAGGACCAACATTACCCGCGCGGACGGCAGGAGCAACAGGGCGGCGACAGCAGCACCAGGGCGTCGGCAGCAGCGACAGCGCGAACATGATACATCGCAATAACAACGCGCGAACAATGAAACAGTAAACCATAAACTTTCGCGGGTGATTTATTTATAGAAAATAATTCGGCCGAACTATTTTAAAAGTAAAAGTTCGATCGAACTCATAGCTCGGCTGAACTTTAATTGCCGGTTTTCCAAACTCCGGCAAAAATTCTGTTTTCCAGCGCCGTCAGTGTGCCATCATTGTAAATGGAATCTATAGTTCGGCCAAACTTTATAGGAAATTTCGGCCAAACTATTATTGGAAAAGAATTTTGGGCCCCGATTCTCACAAAAGTGTAACCCAGCTTCATGTTTTCGCCCTTAAAACCATGCATAAAGGAGTTTCATTGATGTAGAAGTCATGTAGAGCACTTGTATGTACATTTGAGCAGCCATTTATATTCATTCCCATTTGGATTGGTTGAGTAGATCTTGTAGAAATCATGTATTTTATTGCATATCATTGTTGATTGAGGAGTTATGGTGGATGTCATGTACTTCAACCATATGTATGTATTTGTCATTATTGTCTTGATAAATAAGTAGACTTTTTTTATCGAGTGAGTTTGTTGCTTCAACCATGTATACACTCATGTTTCCAAAGATCAACATTGTAATCATTGTTGTTTATGTCATTGGTTGAGTGATCCATGTCTCGGAGAGTGTGATGAGCCTTGGTCATGCATTTCAGAGAGTTTTGAACATGATGTAACAACCACATGTTTTATACTATGAATCATCATTTTCAGCCATGTACTCTCATATGAGGCCTTGTAATATGTTGGTTCATCATTTGGTTGTTAGCAGATTAGTCCTAGAGTCAAGAGAGAGAGTCATGGGTCATGTCAAGTATGTTTTGATGTGCATTTTTCTTGAGAGATGATAGTTGTTACAACCACATTTGCGCTTATTGATGTCATGTATTTTTAGATATGTATCGGATTTTGGTGTTATTGTAACCATGTACTATCATGTCTTTCTTATGGGTCATTGGTTAAGTCATGTGGGTGATGATCATGCATGAGAGAGAAGTCATGTTAATTTCAATGATATCTTGGTTGTTTGGAGACATTGTAAAACCATGTTAGATTATTCATATTTCCATTTATTAGGCATATAAAGCCTTATATCTTCATTTCATATATTTTGTTCCATGTGGAGTAGCCTTTATATGTGACAAGGAGGCATTAAAAACAGTAGTGGTAGCATGTACAATAATATGGAGAGATGTTTTACAACTCTATTATATGTTCAAGGGAAGTATGTTCAGCTTGTAGTTAACATGGTGTTGAGTATTTTAGGATGAGAAATTCTCTCATCCCATGAAATTGTTGACATTTTTCTTCAATGTTGGTATTTTCCATTTCTATTGATGTCAAACAGAGAGAGAAATTGGATTTTATAGAGTTCAGCCTCATATTTCTGAGATCGGGTTGAGGTTGACATCAATTCCAAAGGGGGAGCATTTTGGAATTGATGTCAACATGTACTTAGTATTGTTTTTCATATCATTGATGTAAAACTGATGATGGTAGATCTCATGGTTTATGATTGTATGCAGATCTATTAGACATTAGTTATCACTAATTTGATGCAAGGGTGCTGACTTGATGCAAAGATGTTGATTCATGTTAGGAGGTTGCGTAATTAGGTTTTTATGTTCTTGACTTGATGCAGATGTGTTTGGCGTGGTAATCCCCTTATGATGATGTTCTTACTGATGCAGATATGTTGATTCATGTTTAGGAGTTTGGATAATTAGGTTTTTATGTTCTTGACTTGATGCAGATGTGTTTGGAATGGTAATCCCCTGATGATGATGTTCTTACTGATGCAGAGGAGTTGGAGAATGATTTACAACATTTGGAGATGTTGTATAATGCTTTATAGGCCTTGGAGATACTTCCAAATCAGGATTTAGGCATGAAGAGAGCCTTATACAACGTAAAATAGGTTCCAGAAGGAAAACTTGTGTTATAGCAGAGGGTAACACATGTGAGGTCATCTAGTGACTTTAATCTGTGTGGAGCTTGACAGGAAATAATCCAATTCAAAAGAGGTCTTTCTTCAAAATTTCTACTTCTTGGGATACTTAAAAATGAGAATGGATTTAATGATCTTCCTTTGATTCTGTCTTGTGAATTTGTGTTGAAGTGAATAACGTAGGATCCCTGTGTGGGGGTGGGACAACCTCTTGTTAATTTCCTCTTCATCCTTGTTCTTGTCATTTTTGTTTATTATGAATTCATTATCAACAGTTACAAGAAGAAATATTGGTATCTAATGAATTTTATCTGTGGAGGAGCTTTGATAATAAACGTGCTTCAAATCTTCCTCCAAAGTTTCATCTTCTTGGGTTTCTGAAAAATGAGGATGAATTCGTGCTCTACCTTTTATTCTGCTACCACAACTTCAGTAGAAGTGAATTCAATAGGATGCCCTATGCTGGGGCAGGATCTGCTGCCAACCTCCTCTCCATTATTCTCCTTGTCATTAGTGTTTATCGTGAATTCATTATCCATGATTACATGAAAACATGTTTGAACAAACAATTTTTATCCTCATAAAGCTCAATGTTGGTGCTTTTACAATGATGTAGTCTTCTTTGATTATTATGCAATTTAGGATTTAATTTTTCTCTCTGTTTGTGATATGGTCAACTTTCTGTCACAAGATTTATTGTTCTTCATTTCCTCTGACACAATATTTTCCTCCACTTCAATGTCTAGGTTTTATATTCTTGAGAAACCAGTCTATTTTGTTATTTTGTTATTTTTTCTTTTGCTAGTTTAGCTTCTTGCTTTTCATCTCTCATTTTCAAGAGATGCCTTGGGTACCCCCACATTGCTATGTTTGCTTGATGTATGTTACCTAGTCATAAGTATTGCTCTTTTTTTCATTATAGCAGTGGTATCATAGTTATTTGGCATGATTAGGTGTAGCGCAATGGTCTCCTGGTTCATATTTGTGGTGCTGATCAGCATTGTGTAGAGTGTTGATTGGTTCTACGCTTGAATTTTTGAGCTAGATTGTAATAAAGAAAATAAAATTTCTCTACTGCACTAGTAACCCAAATATTTTCAACATGTGGAGCATAGCCATCCAGATTTTTTGATCCTGTACATCAGTAGGGGAAATAGGTTTTAGATTTGTTGATATTATAAGATGAAGTTGGGGTAGAAGAAAGTGGATCTGTTCTGGAGATTTGAAAAAACTATTGAAGCACAATAGCTTGGATAGGGAGTAACAAGTAAAGATATTTATTGGAGCATCATTTTGTGTTGCGCTAGCACTATCCACAAGGATGAGAAAGCCTCTTTGTAAAATAAAATTAGATGGAAAGAACTATAGGATTAGGAAGTTTAAAATCCTAAATCTTTCGATGCATCAAACACTAGTTTAGTTGGTTGAGGGTGATTAAATAACACTAAAGGTTCAAAATGGAAAAAGTGGAAGGCTAGAGTTGCAAGATATATTGTGTATTCTTTGATTGTGCATCCCATTATACCTAAAATAAGGAGTTTAGTCTCAAAAAACACAATTTGGGCTATATTGAAAAATTTGTATTGAAGAATAAACCTTAGCAAGATAATTTTCCGTCTAGAAACAACTCTATGCTACCCATTGATGATGATGTTGTCTTGAAGACAAAGGATCACTAATATGCATGTATAACCTGCTCTTTGTAGAACTACTTTACTGCTATGATTTGAGTCATGCCTCAATAGATAGTAGTAGTAAACTAACTCATCGAGACTTCCATATATACCACAAATACTTCTTCAAACATTGTTGTACCTCATATCTTCTAATGATGCTTCCGATCTGAAGATGCCTTTGAGATGTCAAGGTTATGTGGATGCCAATTGAGTTTTTAATGGCATGAAAATGTAGTTCTATTGTATATTTCAATCACTGATCTGATCCACCCTTACATATAGTGCAATTCCACTAAAATTACTTGACTTTTGAAGATAATCATCAAAATTATTAGATCATCATTCTTGAATATTCAAGGATTATGATGACAATACATATCACAAGACAATTAAACCAACAACTTCCTCTCACATCTGATTCAACTTCTTTTACCACAGGAAGGAACTTCCCATGTCACATATATTATTTTTAATGTATATGCATAAGAAAAGGGCACAAAAGATAGTGATCTCAACTTGTGCAAGAGACACTCTATACATAGATGAATGGTTCCATTTCTAGGTAGAAATCATATTTTGTAATAGTCTTGTGAACCCTTCAAATATGTCAAAAAATACTTTTCAATATATGTATGAAATTTCCCCAACCAACATTGGCTGCTACTAGCCCAAGTAGACAGAAAAAGCTCAGTGTAGTGTGGAAATGAGGCTTCTTGAGGAGGTCTTGAAAGATCAAAAAATTATTCAGAAGTGATGGAGAATATTGCCAGAGAGGTTTAATGGATGCCATGAATTATTCCTCAGGTATGCATTAAAGAGGTATGTAGTTGATGTACCAGAGATATTTTCCCTAACATAGAGCCAAACCTTCTACACAAAATTCATAGATTAGTGTATACAGGTGTCTAGAAAATGTTTCAGATTAGTCCATTCAGTTAATGAAGCACTGTAAAAGCTCATCGAGATTTTATACTCAAGAAACTATATGGACATGTGTCATAAATGTTGGATAAGGATAATACTTTTGCGTTTAGTAGATCCAAGCTATATGGTTAGGCCACTGCACTTGGAATCAAACAAGACTTTTCCCAACTGAGTGCTAATATTTTGTCCTTCAAAATTACAGAGATTAGGACATGAATGATTACAGTCAAATCTGAGAGTTATTCTCATATTATATGACTCATTTATTAGCACAACTCTCAGTATTCCTATGACAGCACCTTCCTACATTGGTATACTCGGAGGATCATGAGGACTAATGAGGGTGTTTATAAACATAATCAAGTGGTCTTCTCAGTGATGTCTAGAACCCTTGCTACTTTTTTTAGGGGTGATGACATATGGATGTTTTTATCAATTCATTAATCACACTTTTTTTGAACTCCATATTTTCTATATTTATAATTTTGTCTATTGCCCTCATGAAATCCACTGTTAAGAGTGTTTCAGTCTATCCTATAGTAATGTTATGCTCTATTTAGGTGTGCAATAGATTGTCTCCACCTATCCATCATAGACATCATGATGCAGTATCTTGGGAATCAAGATAATTCAGTACCTAAATTTTACACTATATTTTGAATCATGCTTTCTAGGATTTGGTAGGACTTTGCACAAGTATTTCAAAATTTCTAATGAATTTAAATATTCTCTCCATTATACAAGGTTAAAAAATGCTCCTGCTGATATGAAGTTTTGATATTTTTATGTTATTTTTAGTGTTTGTTTAATGTTTCCATCTTCTTCTGTGGAACTTTAATTGTAAAATATGTAAGCTAATAAATGCAGTCCTTGTTTCTGCCTTTTCATAAATAGAGGAAAACCAAGAAGACTAACGACAAACACCACCCCACTATTGGGATAGACAATAGTGATAAGAACACGAGAGGAAAACATCCCGCGGGTGAATTTTCCTATATTTAAAAAATGGGAATATATTTTTTTGGATGATAAACCTGGAAATAGGAACAACCCACACACGCGGTTGCTAGTACCTTTGTAGTGGCATACCAATGGTCTGCCTAAAGGTTAGATCACCAAGTTACAATAATTAATTAACACAAGGCCTGAGATCAATAGCCACATTGGGAAAACTCAATGCAAGGGAAGATCATGCATGCTAGGATTTTGACCTGAGTCATTGTCACAACAACTGGTCCAAGCCGCCACTAGGATATATCCTGACAGACTAGGTGATTGTTCCTATATGTAGGAACCCATCAGTTAAGCATTCAAGTGAAACTGTGTTCATATAATGGCACTGATAATGTACACACCATCTTTTTTAATTTTGGATAAGTAGAGCAACATTACAAGTGTGAATTCTGATTGATCATTGGTATGTAACTTGTTAATGTGTGTTTTATTGGCTAAATGTACTTATTTGCTTGCCGTATTTTCTGTAGAAGCTTTTGGCATGTGGCAGGCCATATTTTGGCTGAAGTTGATGTCTAGAAGACAATCATTGCTAGGCTAATTTGATTTTATTGAACTATATATTGGATTCATAGAAACATTATCCTGTATTTTATAGATAATTTTCCCTCTAGAAACAACTATATGCTACCCATTGATGATGATGTTGTCTTGAAGACAAAGGATCACTTTTATGCCTGTAGCACCCACTCTTTGTAGATCTACTTTACTGCTATGATTTGAGTCATGCCTCAATAGATAGTAGTAGTAAAGTAACTCATCCATACTTCCATATATACCAATAAATACTTCTTCAAACATTGTTGTACTTCATATCTTCTAATGATGCTTCCTATCTGAAGATGCCTTTGATATTTCAAGGCTATGTGGATGCCAATTGAGTTGTTAATGGCATGAATATGTAGTTATATTGTAGATGTCAACCAATGATCTGATCCAGCCTTACATATAGTGCAATTCCACTGAAATGACTTGAATTTTGAAGATAACCATCAAAGTTCTTAGATCATCATTTTTGAATATTCAAGGATTATGATGACAATACATATCACAAGAAAATTAACCCAACTACTTCCTCTCACGTCTGATTCAACTTATTTTACCACAGGAAGGAACCTCCCATGTCACATATATTATTTTTAATGTATATGCATAAGAAAAGGGCACAAAAGATATTGATCTCAACTTGTGCAAGAGACCTTCTATACATAGATGAATGCTTCCATTTCTAGGTAAAAATCATATTTCAAAATAGTATTGTGAACGCTTCAAATACGTCAAAAAATACTTTTCAATATATGTATGAAATTTCCCCAACCGATATTGGCTGCTACTAGCCCAAGTAGACAGAAAAAGCTCAGTGTAGTATGGAAATGAGGCTTCTTGAGGAGGTCTTGAAATATCAAGAAATTTTTCAGAAGTGATGGAGAATCTTGCTAGAGAGGTTTAATGGATGCCATGAATTATTCCTCAGCTATGCATTAAAGAGGTCTGTAATTGATGTACCAGAGATATTTTCCCTAACATATAGCCAAACCTTCTAAACATAAGTCATATATTAGTGTATACAGGTGTCTAGAAAATGTTTCAAATCAGTCCTTTAAGTTAATGAAGGATTTTAAATGCTCATCAAGATTGTCTACTCAAGAAACTATATGGATATGTGTCATATACTCATAAATGTTGGATAAGGATAATACTTTTGCGTTTAGTAGATCCACGCTATATGGCTAGGCCACTGCCTTTGGAATCAAGCAAGACTTTTCCCAACCGAGTGCTCATATTTTGTCCTCCAAAATTACAGAGATTAGGACATGAATGATTGTCAGATCTAAGAGTTATGCTCATCTTCTATGCCACATTTATTAGCACAATCTCAGTCTTCCTCTGACATGCACCTTCCTACGGTGGTCTATGTTTTGAGATGGCTAGTTTGACTCTCTGCAAAATTAACTTGCCTCTTTTTTACAGGCCAAGTTAGGTTTAACCTGCAAGTCTGGATCTAACTCGTTTAATTTTGTAATATTGGATTAAACCCAAATATGCATAACAACTCCTAGTTTTTTTCACGTCATTTCATCAAGCTAAGCCCTCTTTTTTCTTCTAGTTCAGAAATCTAGCCATCTAAATATCAGGAAAGAGACTTTGCCCAAAACATAACCATAGAGTTATCTACAACCTCCTAATTTTCTGATCATTATTCCTTCGGTCCATGTGGCAAATCCATCCATCCATTCTGTGAGGGATACTATACCTCCCTCTAAAGTCTTGCTTTAGTTTTTCTTTTAGCTTTCATCATTATGATCCTCATCTTTAATATGAGACTTTATCATGCTACAATTGTATCAATAAACTTCCAATTACCAAATCCCAAAAATATGCATGCACTGACAATCTCTCTCACATGTTATTCCCATTCAACAACAATAGTATATCAATAGTACCTCAATATTATTGATACCACAAGTACTTATGATTGTATGATGATAACAATATAATTTCTCTAAATTTAGCCTTGCAATGATCTTCTTTGTTCCTTTTGAACTGTCTGCTTCAAGACTAGTCATGCCAAGGTGACTTATGCAACACTGATTTAGTTCAATGTTGTTGCAAGAGAATTTTGAACATAGACAATGCACTTTATGTTGATGATGAAAAGTTGACTTCTTCCCCAAAGGTTATGATCCTTTCCATTATTTGAGGGAGATCAAAAATTGTGAACACTTTTTATAGCCTATAATCAGTGACACGATTTTCACCACGTATTGCAATACAACTTTGACTTATTTCTCAATCCAATGGAGGATCTGAACTAACTTATTTAGGATATCAAGAAAAGTGATTTTTGTCACAAAGGAGCTTTGATCTTAAAACAATATTAAGATGTGCACAAATTTATACACCTTCATAACTGCTTCTTTCAATGATGCTACTACAAGTCTTCAAGGTAAATTACTGTATAGAAGATTTCAATGATTGTTTCTTATCAAAACTAAAAGAGGATCAACATTGTTGCAAAACATTCAAATTCTTCCACTACTTGATTCCTGTAGCTTTCTTTCTTTTCAATGTGACCAAAGATTCATTAATATTATTACTGAAGAAAAATATCGAACCTCTACTGCTTCAAAGATAAATAGGCTTAGCTAAGATACCTCAGGTTAGGGATTCAAATTCAGGGTTAGATTCCTAGCAGAAGTATATTTTGTTTCCAAGTCAACTTAAACCAAGCAAAGATCTGTAGCTTATTGCCCAATGTAGCTCTCGATCAAGGAAGAATTCTGTGTCATGCGAATAAGTTTCGAATAAGTTACACTCCTCTGAACTGTGTGGATTCTCTCTATAACCAAAATTCTATAACGTTTTTTTTTACATGTGTGTTTACTGCCATCAGGATTCCGACGTTTCCTTTTCTTTTAACATTTTCCGTTTCCTCAGTCTTCCAATCGCACAACACCGTAACTATAGCAACGTTTACATTTTTTAAATCTTTTGGTTTCATCGGTCTTCCAACAGTTTATTTTACTGTCATTGGTATTCCAACGTTTCCTTTTCTTTTAACATTTTCGGTTTCATCGGTCATCCGACCGCACAGCATCGTTGCTATATCGATGCTTACATTTTTTAAATATTTTTGTTTTGACGGTCTTCCGACGGTTTATAACCGTCGCTCTAGCGATGTTCACTTTTTTTACATTTTTGGTTTCTTCGGTCTTCCGATGCTTACAATCGTTGTTTTAGTGACATCTACCTTTTTTTAAATTTTTTTGTTTCATGGGTCTTGCGTCACTTAGTCCCGTCGTTCTAGTGACGCTTTTTCTAACGTCAGAATAGTGATGATCTGGCTAACGTCGGAATAGTGATGATCTTGCTAATGTCGGAATAGTGAAAACCGTCTGGAAACGTCGAAAAATGCGTCGCTCTTCCAACACTTCACTGAAGTGTAAGAATTGCGACTCTAAGAAAAACCACGTTTTGACCTGCCTCAAAGTGTCGCTCTTGGGATGCCTAGGTGTGGCAAGAAAAAAAATTTGTCCATCGGAAATTGAGCCAAATGTGCTAGTGTGTACAAACTTGGATCAAAATCCTTGTTGTTGTCTTCTTTGCTCAGTTTCAATCCCATCACCGTAGGAGTAATTGTTGCCTTGCAATCTTACATGTTAAATTTTTCCAAAACTTCATTTACATATTTAGCTTGAGAGATAAAAATTTTAGTTTCATTTTTCTCTACTTCTATTCCTAACAAGTATTTCATCAATCCCATATCAGTCATCTCAAATTCATCCTTCATGATCGATTTAAAATTCTCAATGAGGTAAGAATCATTACCCGTAAATATCACATCATCGACATACAAAAAAAAAAATGAGCATCTTACCATCTTTCTCTTTGATGTATAATGTGGGTTCTCCTTCCCATTTCTCAAACCCATTTTCCAGTAGATAGGCATCTATCATCCTGTACCATGCTCTTGGTGCTTATTTTAGCCCATATAGAGATTTCTTCAATCTGCAAACTTTGTGCTCTTGGCCTTCTTTATCATAGCCCAGAGGTTGTTCAACATAAACCTCTTCCATCAATACTGCATTTATGAATGTTGATTTCACATCCATTTGGTAAACTTTGCACTTGTGTTGTGCTGCTATGGACAACATTTCTCTTACTATTTCCATTCTTGCAACTGGTGCAAAATTTTCCTCATAGTCTCTTCCTTGTTGTTGCTTGTAGCCTTTGACAACAAGTCTCGCCTTGTGCCTTTAAATCTTACCTTCAACATTTCTCTTGTTTTTATAAACCCATTTTACTCCAATCACTTCTTTGCCTTTTGGGAGATCAACTAATTCCCATGTCTTCTTTTTCTCTATGGCATTCATTTCTTCATCCATAGCATATATCCATTTCTTATCTTTCACAGATTCTTCAAAATGAATAGGATCATTTACATGACAATACAATGCAAATAAAGAGTTCATACATTCATTTGCAGCCTCTTGCTCATAAGTTTCATTCAGGCTTTTGAATCTGGTTCCTCTTTCACTTGCTGAACTTGTGCTTGTAGAAGCACTCAAATCTGCTCCTTATGGTGTGCTTGGAGAAGCACTGTCATCACTTCTCAAGGGTGTTCTTATACCTGCTTGTGGTGTCCCTTGTTGTCCTTGTGTTGGTGGAGGTGGTGCTGCTAATGAGGAATGTCTTTCAGCGATTTCTTGCTCATCTTCATCATGAGACAAACAAGTCTTTATATTCACCGTTTTCTCAATGCTTCCATCCCAAGCTTCTTCCTCAATGAACTGTACATCTCTGCTTATAACAAACTTCTTGGTGGATGGGTTATACAATCTTGTTACACTAAAAATTGTCACCTTGACATTCTACTAACTGTATGAGCTCATTAACACTCATACATTCCTCCTCTGCAAGTCTTACAACCTTTACTCCTCCTGTTAAGCCCTGAAACAAGAAGAAAAACCCTAAAAACCTCTGAAAGAATGGGTATGCATGTAACATGAAGCATGCCTGCGTTCTTGGCTTGGATACGCAGGTAATGTATGGCTTACCTGCATTCTAGAACGCAGTTTTCCTTTGGAATACCTGCGCACCCCCTCCAAACTCAAAAGAGTGAGAAAGTAAAATTAAAAAGTTGGTTTGAGGTCAATTCTAGAAGGTTCTAGATGAGATTTTTTGGGGATGAGTACGCTTTGATAAGGTGCATGTATCCCTCACCTTAAGGAACTAATCCCTTGATGTGAGGAGTCTATCCCTTTGAAGGAGGATTCTATCCCTTCAAAGGTGGAATCCTAACCTCCTCATGTGCTCTATAAAAGGAGGGATTGGGTAGCCTGAAATGGTTAGATTTTGGAGATTGAGAATTAGAGTTCAAGCTTTATGTGTGATTGAGTTGAAGTGCTGTTGAGATTTAGACTTCTTTCTGTTCAGTTTTTGAGAGGAAAGATCACATACCTCTTATGCTCCTGGAGGAAGAGTGAAAGACTTATCAAAGTAGAGGAGACTCTTGCTTCGAACCCTGGGAAGGCCTTTCAAACATCAAGGCTAAGGTTGTAAGGTTCTTCTGTTATTTTTAATATTAATACAATCAAGTTTTGTTTTTCTCAATAAACTATCGTTCAATTGTTTATTTCAATAAGTTGTCGTTTGATCGTTTATTTCATAGATTCCTTGATCATTATGATAGGTATGTTTTACGATTATTTATTATACAGGTGCTATTTAATATTTTCTTGTTTGTGATTGCAGGTTGACAAAAGACGACACTTTTTTGAAACGAAAGACGACACTTTGTTGCGACGAAAGACAACACTTTCTTGCGACGAAAGAACTCTTGTTGCGACGGAAGGATTTTGATGTGACGGAAGCACTAAGACCGCAAATAAGCATTTGGATCTAAGGTAGGATCGACACCTTTATAAAATTTATTTGTAAAACGAATATATTTAGAGAAAGACAAACTTAGTTGTTCATTTGTTGCTAGATTGTCTTCTGACACTAGGGAGATCGATCTTGTCTGCAAGAGCGATTTATTCGGCCAACAAATCTATATGCCTTGGATTCTTCATTGTATCCAATAACTATGCACTTCTCTCCCTTTCTGTCCAACCTCTTCCTTAGCTGATCTGGAATGTGTGCATAAGTCACACAACCAAAACTCTCATGTGGGTGACACCTTGTTTTATGCTAATCCATGCTTCGTCCGAAACTTTGTTCATTACAGCTTTGGTTGGTCATCTATTCAAGATATATGCTGCATAATGTACAACTTCAGCCCAATACTCATTTGGAAATTTTTTCGCCCTCAACATACTTCTTACCATGTCCATGATGGTTCTATTTTTCCTTTCAACGACTCCATTTTGCTGCGGTGTATACCTTGTTGTAAGTTGCTTGTGTATCCTATTTTCTCTGCAAAAATGCAGAAATTATTTGGAGATGTATTCTCCTCCTTTGTCTATTCTTAAGACCTTAATATGATGCCCCCTTTGTTTCTCTACAAGAGGTTTAAAGTGGCAAAATTTCTCAAACACTTCACTCTTATATTTCAAGAAATAAAGTCATCTTTTTCTTGTGTAATCGTCAATGAAAGTCAGCATATAGTGTATGCTTGCTAGTGATGGTGTTTGCATTGGTCCACACAAATCTGAATGGACAATTTCTAAGGGTGCCTTTGCCCTTATGCTCTTTCCTGATGGAAAGATTTTTCTGTGTTGTTTGCCCAAGATGCAGCCTTCACATAGGCTATCTGATTTCTCAATCAATGGTAATCCCTTTACCATACCTTTCCTATGCAACAAATTCAGACCTCCAAAGTTGAGATGTCCAAATATCAAGTGCCATAACCAGTTTTCATCTTTTTGTTCTCTTTGGAATGTTTCTTGTGTCACTGCTGCCATTTCAACTCCTTTCTTCAAATCTGCTCTCATCTTGAGAGGGAATATTCTGTTCCCTGTCATCTTCACTTGTGCAATGCATTGTTTGCTTAGTGGTTTATCCATGACGCTGTATAAATCATCTTCAAAGAAAACATTGTACCCCTTTTTAATGAGTTATCCAATGCTCAAGAGGTTACACTTTATACCAGACACATAGTAAACATATGATATTGATCTTCCTTCTCCTTTCTTTTTCAAAACACTTACTCTACATTTTCCCATGACAGAGACCTTAATGTCTGTTCCCAATGTTACTTGAGTCTTTACATTTTCATCTAACATGAAAAACATGGAAATGTTTCCAGTCATATGGTTGCTACATCCTGAATCTATAAACCATATATATTCATTCTTTTCTTCAGCCATATTACATGCTAAAAACAACTTCTCTTGACTGATATTTTCTTTTGTGAAATTAGCACTGGGTCTATTACCCATGTCACTCTGTTTCTTCCTACATTCATTAGCATAATGACCATACTTCTTACAATAATGAAATTGGACTTGGGATTTATCATACCTTTGTACATGTGCTTGATTTTGTCCACCTTGTTGGTTGTTGCTTTGGCCTTGATTCTGACTTTGATTGCTGCCCCTTCCACTTGTATTTGCAGGGTTGTTCTTTCCTCTGTTTTGGCTTTTGCCTTTTCATTTTCCTTTGTAGTTTCCTCTGCCTTGACCTCTTCCTCTTCCAAAGGAAATTTGGGTCTTGAAGGCATGCTCCAAAAATGAGTTTGTTGTTCTTCCCAATCTTTGTTCATGTGTCATCAGTGATGCATGTAGCTCATCAACTGTAAACTTTGAGAGATCTTTTGTCTCTTCAATGGTTGTGACTATCACATCAAACCTTGAGGGTAAGCTCCTCAACACTTACTCCACTATTCTTCTCTCTTTTACTATCTCTCCATGAGATCTCATTTTGGTGACCGACCCAATCAGTAGAGTAAAGAATAAGTCTATTATATCAGGCTCTTTCATGCAAATAACTTCAAAATCCCTTCTCATTAATTGAAGCTTTGCAGTATTTACCTTCTCCATACCTTGGTAGGTTGTCTGGAGGGTATCCCATGCATCCTTGGACCTCTTAGCTGCTACTATCCTTGGGAATACACTTTCATGCACTGCTTGATAGAGATAGAAGAGGGATTTTGAGTCCTTCTTCCTATTGCTCTTCAACAAATCATTTTTTGCCTGTGTTAAGGCATTAAATGCATTTTCATCTACTGGTTCTTTTAGACCATATTCAACTACCTCCCATAAATCTTGAGAGGAAAACAAGGATCTCATTGTGATTGTGCAATATTCATAGTTCTTTCTAATGAATTGTGGGAGTTGAGTATTTCCTATAGTCATGCTTCTGCTGGCTCCTACCATCGCTAGCTTACTGAACTATTCTTTTTAAAAACTTGACTGTGTTTTTAAACAAACTTTCTCTCTGCTTGAAAGATAAACCTTGTCTCTAAAGAGACTTCTCTAGACTGCACTTCTTTTACAGCAAAACAAAACTCTATTTTGTAAAATACCTTTCTTTTGCTGAGCCTTCACACTGCTGGAGAACTGCTTCAAGAACTCCTTCTTTCAGCTTCTTTGAAAACTTCAAATTGCTTGGACTAGCTTCGATACCATGTTGGAATTTCTGAATGATTCCAAAACACACAGAGGAATAAAACAGTTCCTCCTCTCAACACAAAGATTTAAAAAAAAAATCTAAACAGAGATGGGACAAAATAACACTTCTATTTCATTAAAATAAAATTTTGTTACAAATTGAGATTCTTCCTCCTTGAGAGATTACAAAAATGAAAATGCTTCACACGCAATGTTCTTCAAAACTTTCTCTATGTCTGTTTTTTTTTAAAAACGCACACACAGTGTTGTATATGGTTCTCTGCCTTCTGGCCTTTTTAACATATCACACATAGTCATATTTTTAAGCTTTCGGGCTTTTCCTTTTTATATATGACACACAAAGAAAATTAAACCATTGAACTATATATATTATAAACTTTGGAAGTTTATATATATATATATATATATATATATATATATATATATATTCAAATGACTTTGATACAATATCCGTCACGGCATTGAAAACAAATAAAATTTAAACCTAAGTTTTGAGCCTTTGTCGCGGACTTCAACCAGAAAATTTAATCCCATTTAAAAATCTTTTTGCATTCCAATTGCCCCTGTGCTAACTGGGCATCAAACCAACGCGATCGTTCTCCTATTGGCTGTTGGTGGAGCCCACCACGAAATTCAAACCAAAATCAAGCGGATTGGATTGCTGTTTATCAGGTAGGAATTGGAGGTTGGTCACTGGACCTCAAAGCTATGCGATAGCCTCGTGATTGGTCCACAAGTCTATTGACATGGCAGTGGGACCACTTTATTGCGCGGGTTTTTTGTTACGGTGACGAGGCATCATATGATGCGAAAGAGCGTTGATTGGCTCCCCGGATGGGGATGTGGGCAATGGGCTCCACACCTGACGTGGCTTGTTCAAAAAAACTGTTGGTAGATGCAAACGGCGGGAGTTATGAAGTTTGGTGGGTTTTAAAAGAAGTTGTTGCAGAGTTTTTAAAGTCTGGTGTTGCGTGGTCAAACCATGGGGTTTGATTGCTGAGCATGGCTGCAGCCATTATCTAACAAAATGGTTTTGCAGGCTTTGAAGACGACCCTTCAATACACGGTGACGTGTTAGTGTTGCGTGGTCAAACGACGAGGTTTGATCGCTGAGCATGGCTGCGGCCATTATCTAACAAAATGGTTTTGCACGGTTTGAAGACGACCCTTCAATACATGGTGACGCGCAGACAAAGTTAAAAAAAAAATTCACCATGATTGGTATATTCTTCATCCTCCTGCACGGTTGCACCGTTGCAGTTGGATTTAAAAATTCAACACAACTTCCCGTACCCCTAATAGTAGGTCTTCACTACGCTCACAACTATATTTTCGTGTTAAGTATGTTTCAGAAATACTCTAAATATTCATGTTTCCTTACGCATATCGTTATTTTTATTCTCTTACTGCCAAGAACGTAACTATAAATACTACTTTATTTTCTTCTAACTAATGACTTTTAAGTCTCCTCACAAGACGTATTATTACCTTAAATTCGCACAATTGTTACCTTAAATTCGCACAATTCTTCTGTGCGAGTATTCAATCATACAATTTAATTCATAAAAATTCAACTCCCGCGATTTAAATTCTAAACTTTTTAATACATAGGAAATGCGTTCTCTCTCTTATGCCCAAGTTCTGAAACATAGATCAACAATATAGATATACCTTTATCCTTTCCAATCATCTAAATTCCAATGGAATAGTCTTTTCAAAGAGTAAATATCATCACAATATTTGGAGTAAATACTAGTATAGATTTATTTATCTAAAGTATTAATTTCATATAAATCGAAAGGGATCAAATTTTTTTGTTGCAAATTTATTTTAGAGTACAAAAAATAATGTGTAATTTTTTCCTGTTTACATTAGATTTTTGAATATCATATAGATTACATAACATGTATATTTAGTCATTTTATATTAACTTCCCACAAAAATAATAAAAATAGTTTTATTGTAAATAACCATATAAATAAATAATTAAAAATTTATTAACAAAACAATTAGCTTAATTGTTGATGTTAAAAGATTTTCACATTAATTAATATAAAATGACTGAATACACATGTTATACAATCTTTATAACAATAAAAAATCTAATATAAACAATAAAAAAATACACATTATTTTTTACTCTAAAATAAATTTGCAACATCCGGATGCGGATGAACAGTAAGACAATGGGGCTCATTGGCTATGGCCAATTCCCAAGGCAGCCGGCGCGTGGTAGCCACATGGGCCTCCACGGCGCCACCACACCCGCATTAACTATGGTTGCAGGCAGCATTTAGCATTACAAGGCTTCAGTTCTGCCTGGCTCGAACATTATAACTCTCCCTCTCTGGTTAACCGAGACCACTGTCTCTCGTCAAGCCCGCATGGTGACCCTGCTATGTAATTTGAGAGTCTGTATGGTGCCTTTGAATAGTGCATGCCCGCCCCACTGCGCGGAGCCGAACGTTCGCACAAGCACGGGCAGGCGATGTTCTATTTACAGTTGCATTGAGTTTGATTTGGGCGCTCATTTCTCCCACAGTGTTCTTTGTTCGGGCGTCCACAGTGCTACACAGCATCCTTCACGCGCTCCTGAGCAGATTGGCCCGAGTTCTACCACTGCTGTCGACTCACTCCCGCTTTCCCAGCCTCACGACATTGCAATGCCTCGACTGAGGCCACGCATGGCTGCGAGGCGCGGAAGCTCCAGAGGAAGATCGACGAGCGATAACCCCTCCTCCAGCAGGCTCTTTTCTGATTCTCCCCCAGCTTGTGACTATGGCCCTCCCTCTGTCTCTCACACGCCCTTTGCTCCTCATCGTACCATCTACCCTGCTCGTCCTTCTGCCAGCAACCGCCTTACTCGGCAAAGCACCCAAAGAGCAGAATTGACGTTCGATAGCGCCTTCAATCGGCCAACTATCTCTGCAATCATCACCATCACTTTGTGTGAGGATGCCACCCCCAACCCGCCCCCCTGGCCTGATGCCCCTCTGTCCCCTCGTGCCCCCCTACCTGGCGAGCCTCACCATTCCCCGTCTCCCTCTCATAATGCAGCCTCACCTGATCCTGCAAACTTTGCCACACCACCAGCCTTTCCCTCTCTGTCGCAGGTAAATAATGAAGCAGAACAAGCTGCGGATGAGCGCAACAAGCAGAGCGATGTCGAAGATCCTGGAGCTGCCTACAGCTGCCCGATAGTGGAAGAGCAGCCTTCGCCTTCCAACTCAATCTGAAATTGCTATGTCTGACCGAAGTAGGCTCATTCAACCAGGTTTTCCTATTAGCAATGTTGGTTTTTTACAGCACATTACAGTTCTCTGGTTTTTGTTCATGTCAATGTTAGTTTTTTGCTACTGGGATATAACAAACACTTGTACTCCACCGGTTTCTCTGCACATGGGCGGTGTAAATATTGCTCTCAAGCTGGTTTCCCTATATGGGCAGCTTCGAACCAGAACTATGCTTGGCTTTCAAGCCCAGTCTCAGGCTAATCCAGCTGAGCTGAGGCAGTTTTGTATCATTACACATACATAAATAGAATTAGTCAGATTTAGAAAAAAAATAAATAAATAAATTTGCAGCAAGAAAAATTTGATCCTTCTAAACTCATATAAAATCGATACTTTAAATAAAGCTAAACTCAAAACTGAGTTACATCCATTTATTTTATTTACATCTACATCTTTCAAAAATAACTTACTTAATATATCACTCTTTATAGCAACTTAATATATATCGCTTTGTATCGAAAGCTGGAAAAACAAGACAATATTTATATAAATACAGGAACAACATCCCCTACCCTAATAGACACTCAGAACAATATTTTCGTGTAAAGTATGTTTCAGAAATACTCCAAATATTCATGTTTCCTTTCGCATATTATTATTTTTATTCTCCTACTTCCAAGAACGTAACTATAAATACCATTTTGTTTTCTTCTAACTAATGTCTTTTCAAGTCTCCTCACAAGGCGTATTATTTTTGGTTTATATTTTTCCTTTTCGCATGTACCATTTTTATTAGTTTACCTTAAATTCGCACAATTCAACTGTGCGAGTATCAAATCATACAATTTAATTCAGAAAAATTCAACTCCCGGGATTTAAATTCCAAACTTTTTAATACATAGGAAAGGCGTCCTCTCTTATGCTTAAGTTCTGAAACATATATCAACAATATAGATATACCCTTTTCCTTTCCAGTCATCTAAATTCGAATGGAATATTCTTAAACTAACGATTCAAAATACATAATTAACATTTTGGAATAATTATTTAAATTATAATTGAACTCAAACATCAGTAGATATTATGACAAAGTATCTAGATTCCATAGTTACCAAATTCGAATTCGAATTTGATTCGGTACGGTAAAAGTTCGAATGAAAAAATTTCAATTCGGAAAAAATTCCACAATATTTTCATTTTGTAACAATTTATTTTGCTAAAATATGTAGTTTTCTTTCTATAATAGCAATCCTTTTGCACATTTTCTTCCCATTAATTTTGAAATTTAAATAATTTCTATTAATTTTAACTAATATAAACAATTTTGACATTACAATTCCCCAAAATAAACCACATTTCACTCTTCCCTCAAAAATTTATTTTATTTTCAAAACTCAATACTTTAAACTAAAATCACTTCCTAATTTTAAAATTTATCTAAATTCATTTGATAAATAGTATGTTTTTTAATTTTTTTAATTAAAAATATATCAAGTTTCTTCAAATTTAAACTTATTTAAAATTTCAATTAATTTCAACTACTCATCTCATTTACTAATTTGGCAACTCAACTATCTAATTTAAACCCATTTAAAATTTCATCTCATTCACTAATTTCTAACCTATTTAAAATTTAATCCAATTTACTAACTTCACAACTCAACTTTCTAAAATTTATTAACTTTACAAATCAGCTTTCTAAACTGATTGTATGCAACAATGAAATTGAAAACCAAAAATCTCATTTATTTGGGCTTTAATTAACAGCTAAATTTCTAAGATTTACTAACTTCACAAGCCAACTTTCTAAACCGGTTGTATGCATTAATGAAATTGAAAAACAAAAATCTCATTTAGTTTGGCTTTAAGAGCCACCTCTCTCGGGACGTGGATATTCCACAAAATCTGAAGCTTAGGCAAATATTCCATAAAACCTGAACCACAAGACAAACAATAGTATCGTGTTAACCGAATCGATTTTTTTCCGAACTATTCGATATACGAATCGAATTGCCGAATTCTCGTATTTTTTTCTCCAATAGGTGTGAATTTGGTAACTATGCTAGATTCATATAAAGTACTAATTTTGAGAAATATTAAATCTCTTTTGTTACAAATTTATTTTAGAGTGAAAAAACAATATATATTTTTTATTGTTTATGTTAGATTTTTGAATGTTATAAAAATTACATAACATGTGTATTGAGTCATTTTATATTAACTCATGTGAAAATCCTTTATTCATAATCTACATTAGATATTTTATTTCTGTAAAATAATATTATTTAATATAGACATTGAAATATTGCATTTATTACTTAAAGAGTGAAAGTGAAACATCTAATTGTTTTGTTAATAGATTCTTAATTACTTATTTATGTGGTTATTTACTTGTTTTTATTTTTTTGCCCATGTAAGTATTTTTTTTTTTTTTTAGGACATTACATACTTACACATGCCCCTCATATTGGATTGTAGAATGAGCTACTCACACATGCCCCTCATATTAGATTGTAGAATGAACCTGTGCCCTCAATAAAAATTCAACTCCCGATATTAAAATTCTAAACTTTTTAATACATGAAAAACCCGTTCTCTCTTATGCTTAAGTTCTAAAACATAGATCAACAATATTGATATACCCTTCGGAATAATTATTTAAATTATAATTGAACTCAAACATTAATAGTAAATATCATCACAAAACATATGTAGTAAATACTAGCATAGATCCATCTAAAGCACTGATCTCACATAACTCGAGAGGGATCAAATTTTTTTGTTGCAAACTTATTTTAAAGTGCAAAAACAATGTGTAACCTTTTACTGTTTACATTAGATTTTTGAATTTTATAAAGATTTCATAACATGTGTATTGAGTCATTTTATATTAACTCATGTGAGGCTCATTCTACAATCCACTATGAGGGGCATGGGTAAGTATGTCACGTCCTCAAAAAAATAATAAAAATAGTTTTAGCTCATGTGGACAAAAAAAAGAGAGTAAATAACCATATAAATAGTTAATTAAAAAACTATTAACAAAACAATTAGCTCATTTGTTGATGTTTCACTTTCACTCTTTAAGTAATAAATACAATATTTCAATGTCTATCTTAAACAATATCATCTTACATAGATAAAACATTTAATGTGAATTATGAATAAAAGATTTTCACATGAGTTAATATAAAATGACTCATGTTATGTAATCTTTATAACATTAAAAAAATCTAATGTAAACAATAAAAAATTACACATTATTTTTTGCACTCTGAAATAAATTTACAACAAAAGAAATTTGATCTCTCTCGACTCATATAAGATGAGTACTTTAAATAAATCTATACTAATATTAATAACTCAAACGATTAATTTGAATTAATTTTTTTTAGATTTACAATACATCTTTAGAAAATAACTTTCTTAATATATCACTCTTTATAATAACTTAATATATATTGCTTTTTATGGAAAGCTGGCCAAACAAGACCATATTTATATAAATACTGGAACAACTTCCCCTACCCCTAATAGAGGGTCTTCACTATGTTTTCGTGTTAAGTATGGTTCAGAAATACTCCAAATATTCACGTTTCCTTACGCACATTATTATTTTTATTCTCTTACTTCCAAGAACGTAACTATAAATACTATTTTGTTTTCTTCCAACACAACTCGTTTCAAGTCTCCCCACAAGACGTATTATTTTTGGTTTATATTTTTCCTTTTCGCATGTACCATTTTTATTAGTTTACCTTAAATTCGCACAATTCTTCTGTTCGAGTATCAAATCATACAATTTAATTCATAAAAATTCAACTCCCGATATTTAAATTCCAAACTTTTTAATACATAGGAAACGCGTTCTCTCTCTTATGCTTAAGTTCTGAAACATAGATCAACAATATAGATATACCGTTATCCTTTCCAGTCATCTAAATTCGAATGGAATAGTCTTAAACTAACCATTCAAAATACATAATTAACATCTTAGAATAATTATTTAAATTATAATTGAACTCAAATATAAGTGGTAAATTTCATCACAAAACATCTAAAGCACCGATCTCACATGAGTTTAGAGAGATTAAATTTTTTTGTTGCAAACTTATTTTAGAATGCAAAAAACAATGTGTAATTTTTTACTGTTTACACTAGATTTTTGAAAGTTATAAAGATTACACATGTGTATTGAGTCATTTTATATTAACTCATGTGAAAATTCTTTATTCATAATCCACATTGGATGTTTTATCTCTATAAAATTATATTATTTAAGATAGACATCGAAATATTTATTTATTATCTAAGGAGTGAAAGCACATGCCCTTCATACTGGATCGTAGAATGAGCCTCTCTGCTCAATCATCACATAACATCAATAAATAGAACTTAATAATTCATAATGAAATCAAAATCATCTTACTCAACTAATTGCTCGGGGAAAACATACGGGGAGATCACGTTCCTCCCAACCAACAATAAGGTGAGATCACGTTCCTCTCAACCAAAAAATTGCAACCAGCAATTGCCCTAAAGATCTACACCTTTTTATTTAGATTTTTTTTTTTTTTTAATTAGAAAAAGAGTTTCATTTTTTTTTAATGTACACTTTTTTTGGATGGTGCTTTTCTCAACTTTTTCTAGCATGTCTTTTCTAATTTTTTATTTCAAATTGATATGTATCTCTAGTTAAGTTATTAGCATAATATTTCTCTCACATTAAAGTTATTTCTTAATTATCAATTTAGCATAATATTTATCTCTAATTATATTATTTTCTTAATATTACTTTTCATGAGATTTTGAGGAGAAATATTTGAGAAAGTCCGTCATATTAAATTGACTATTTAACAACTTTCTAACAAAAATTCCTTTACTCATTTGCTCTTTCTCACAATTTTCCCAAAGTAAAATATTTATTCCTAATATTTAATTTAATAACATAATCTATAAATTCCAAATTCCAGTCCTAGCGTCCACAACCATTAAATTCAAATAATAATCACGACAATCTTAAAATAATCATGGGTTTAAAAAGGAAAAAAATACCTAGCCTCTCACACCATTGAGCATCTAGTATTGGAATTGAGCACTTAGTATTGGATAAGATTGTGGTTTTGGATAAAGATGTTGGTTATGAGTCGAATAATTCCAAGAATTTGGTAGAGATGGTTTCCAAGGTTGCTGATTCATATAAAATTGAGAAGTTTGTGCTAAACCAAATTTAGAATTATACCTGGGTTGATTAGACGATAGCTGATTAAAATATTGAGGAAATTATCCAAACCTCCTACAATTAATAAAGTTAACTTGCTTGGCATTTCGATCAATTGATTGATATGTTTCTTTTAATCTCGACAATTTGGGAAAATCATTTATATCAGGGTTTTCAGAAAAAATACTACAAGATTTCACTATATCCAACATGCGGTCATTCCTAGGATATTTCTTGGCATATCTTCGAGAAAAAAAATGGCTAATGCTTTTTCATTTTATGCATGTTTTTATCAATTTTTATAGATTATCAATTTCCATGTGCAACAAACTCCATATATCAATTCTCATAGCTTTCAATAATTTACCTTTTAACTTCATTGGATATTTATAGACATATCTTGGATTAAAAAATGGCTAATTCTTTTTCATTTTATTCATGTTTTATTAATATTTACAGATTATAAATTTGCATATGCAATAAATTCTATATCAATTCTCATACCTTTCAATAACAAAAAAAAATATATATATCAATTTTCATATTTTCAAATAATTTACCACTTTTAACTTTATTTATCTAAGAGATATTTTTATAAGCGGAGTTTAACCTCTTTTGAGTTCACTAAACCATCCTAGAATAACATCTTTCAAAGTTTAAGGAAACAACTTAGACTGTTTAAGAGATTATATTATGATCTTAAGTTTTATACACAATAATTGAAGGGTTAATATCTTTTATTTTATCATCATTTACACTTTCCATTATGGAAAAGGAGACTCTTCTTCTTTTTTCTCTCCTTTATTGTGTGTTTCTTTCTTTTATTTTTCATGATAATTTTTCATGTCCCTCGTGTTAAATAATAAATTTCCAATCCTTGTACCAATGAATTTATATCCTTTCCCTTTGGTTCCAAATCCTTTCAAATAAAAATTTAGAGGTTTGTACTTAATAATTTATTGATATTTGTTTTAGCTAACTTAGGAAATTGTGGTATAATGGTCATATCTTTTTTCTTTACTTCTTTATTTGGAATTGTATTTGGAAGTTTTTTAGCAAAAAATATCCTTAATTTATCCCTCTTTCTCCTTATTCATTCTTGAATCACTTCTCATTAAATTCTAACACAAAGGATCCCAAAAATTAGTGCTTACCCAGAAATGTTTAGAGAGATATTGCTCCTACAATGTACTTATATGTAACATACTATATATATCAATATGATATCATGATATTTCAAAATAATTAAAACTATGTATGCATTTGTGAGTTATTCCTTCTATATTACTAGTCTTTATGCGAATTTACAAATTATTAACATTTAAGGTACATGTAATTACAAGGAAAATGAAAATAAAATTGCATGGTTGAATTAGTTATCAACTAATTTATATAGCAATTTGAAATGACTATGAAAATTAAAAAAAAAAAAGTGTATTCCTCTATAAATTAACTTAAGCAATTACAGTAGAAGTAAATGTTTTAAGCAATTACAGTAGAAGTAAATGTATTACTACTGTTACAACATTGATACATAAATTTATTATAAATATTATTGGAAAAAAGAAAATCGTTATAAAAAATATGCTACAACTTAATAAGTAAAGTACAGCTATGCAAAAAAAATAGAGTACAATAAACAAAATAAAGCATGACTATGATGCATAAAGTAATTTACAGTATTGAAAAGATAAAATGTGTCTCAAGTATAGAAAATGACAAATTAAATTCAATGAAATATAATTAAAAACAAACCTAATTATAAAATTTGTCAAAAAAGTAAATGAAAATAAAGATTACCATGATTTTAGAATGGCCCTTACTCTCTAGCATGAGTGATAATAAAAAATACACATTAATTGACTAGGACTCGAAACAACCTGAAATATTTGTATTCCGTTCACATAAAAAACAATTAAACCTCTTTATACAAAGAACATTGTAACTATAATAACTACCTTCTAACTTCTACGGGTTCTTTAGTGGCAATAATGGAAGTCACTTTTCTATTAAAAAAACGATAAGTTCTTATATTAAGGATCCATTACATAAAAAATTATTAACTAACTCTTGTATCATGCCCTCATTCATTCTATACTTGGTCTTTCTAGTGCCAAGAATGGAAGTCACTTTTCTATTAAAAAAATAATAAGTTCTTATATTGAGGATCCGTTACATAAAAACTTATTAACTAACTCTTGTATCATGCCCTACTGGTTTCCCAAAAATAGAAGTCACTTTTTATTAAAAATGATAAGTTCTTATATTTAGAATCCATTACATAAAAACTTATTAACTAACTCTTGTATCATGCCCTTCATTCATGCCCTTCATTCATTCTATAGTTAAGCCAAATCGCTTAACTGATCTCAAATTGTGGAACGAAACTTTCTAAGCTAGTTTCCAAGAATAGTTGTAGTTAAAAAATTTAAAATTTACAATCATATTATTGCTGTTGACAAAAAAATTTAACAATGGTTCCACCCTTTTCATATTCTTTAGTTGTAGAAATTTTGTGTTGTATGGTTATTAAGGTTTACATGGATTATGCTGCAAAATAATTCTTCAATGTTGTAAGTTTGGGAAAACCCTCCCCACCTCATGAATACACATAGAAAGTTATGCACTTATTCGTTTTATCATAAAAGTAAAACGATGTCTCACTGAGTCCTGTAAAACACATATTATCCAGCCAAAACATGCCAAGGCATAAAAATTTAATCATGTTGAATGTGATGGAGAATGAGGATAAAATGGAAGGGAAATAGGGAAAACAAGTAGTTTCTGAGGAAACTATATAATGAAACATGCGACTGGGAAGATAAATTATAGGCCCCATCCCCTATAAAAGCTAAGACATGGACTAGTTCATCGATGTATCTGTTCTTGGTTTTTGAGTAGCTACTCATTATAATACCAATATTAAAAACTAATAGGTAAATATCATCAAAAAATTTGTCCTATCACATCAACCTACCTATGTATAATGGCATTATTTTGACTACCTTTCTCCTCCACCACCTAAGCAATGAAGGACTTATTTAATTAATATATTTCAATGCTTTTAAAAATCTTATTGTTCCTTATTCTATAATATCAAGAGGACTACAACCCAATATTTAGACCTTTCCATGATAAATTTCTTACATATTTTCCACCTTTCTTTCTATATAACCTACTCGATGTTATCCACCTCATCATTAGCTTCCAAAAACAATATAAAATTGATGTACATAGATAATCTCGTCAATTCAATTTCGGTTTTAGTAATGTGCATGTGTGCTTACCCAAAGATAAGAAAATTCGAAAAATAAAGAAGTGTCGTTTGCTAAGGCCACATATGTTTCATTCAACGTTGAAATATTTTCCATTATTCCTCATTATATGGATTTAATCCTTAACATGAGTATGGAGGATTAGGTGTATAGGGGAGGAGTAAGGAAGCATGGGATGTGAATATAACGAATGGCCATAAGGATGAAGATAGTTCCATCTAAACTAAAAATGAGTAGGGGAACCATCAATACCCATAAATAGGGATTTTATAATTCCATTGTAAACCCAAAACTTGACCATTTCCCAAACATTAAAAATGTACAAAGAGGATAACTAGAAGATATAAGAACAACAACAATATTACAAGAGTAAATCATCCTAGAAGTATAAGAGGGTGATTCCATAAATAAATAGGTTCTCAAGAGATAGGAGTAGTTAAAAACAAAGGCAACCAAAGATGATAATGGTGAGTATTGACTATGGATAGGGATAAAGGGCAGTGTAAGTACCTTGTATGGTAGAATGGAGAGACTTAGATATTTTTCTATAATTTTAGACCGAATTACTTTCAAGCTCTTAAATTCTCATTAATGTAGAAAATATTTCAAAAAATTAAAACTAAGGGGACAAAAAATAAGATGATGAGAGGAAGAAACCAAGAAATAAATCCTTTGGAGCTAAGATATGGAAGGAAGATACCACCTTCATTACAAATTGGTCATTTTAGTTCTATCATGAACCTCACAAGTCTAGAGATGAAGCTTTATATAATGAACATAACCATTGATTTTTTCATGATTGTACACATTCTCATAATTATTTTTAAATCATTCCTCAAAATCTAAAATATACAAATTATATCTACACTAAAATCATTCATCCTTCCGCATCATATCATTCTCATGATGTTATCACATAAAAATATACAAGCTAGCCTTTTCCAAATATATGCGGTGGCCTAGTCTAGTCCTAGTGTAAAACACCCCATCCAAGTTATTTAAGAATTTTTTATTGAAATGTAATATCTTTAATGAATTAAAAATAATTATATATATTAATGATTTTGTTTTCTAACACTAAATTATTCATTCAATTTTAAAGATTTTATGTTTCCTTAACAATGTTAATATTTGACCCTTCTACGAAATTTTGTAGATGCATATAGGTTTCCTAAGGATAGTGTTACATTTTATGATATTTTTCCATGAGAATACTTAAGAACTCCATATGCACACTATTTTCCTATATCCAACATAATAACCCTTTTAATGGCTTATATATCCACCTTTGTATAAAACCCTAAATTTATGAAGTATGTTTCATAGAATAATGAGGTAATAACTTTAAGAAATGAAAAAAACAGGTATCAAAGAATTTGATGATATATAGAGTTTGATTGAAATGATTTCGAATTCTCTACTTTACTTATAGATTTAATTTTGAAGGAAGAAGATTAAATATATCCTTTTAAAGGAAGGAAATAATTGTTGAGAAAAGTAGTGACGAAAAATTAATCTGCCACAGGGCAAGTTCACCTTTCGATTAAACAAAATGCACCTGCAAACTCAAAACTACGTCAAAATGCAGATATATAAACCCGAAATTCGATCTTGGGGCCCCTAGGTTAGGCCCATCACGCTTCTGCTGCGCCACTACAATGCCCACATATAATATACATATGTACTAGAAGCACGAAACCAGCAAATGAAATATATTTTGAACCAACACTAGCGGCCCTCTTTTCACCATTGTATTTTATAAACCTTGACCAGCAACCAGCAAGTCGGTCCCACCTTAATCCATTCAATGGCCTGAAATCAAAACCATTCACATCCATGGAATAATCATATTCGTTTGATTTCAAAAAAAACTGCTTAACTGGCCTCTTTAATTTCGACTTCAGAAATTCTACTTACCATTTGAGAAATTGTGTGAACCCATTGGTTTGGGTTTTTTTAAAACCGCCCTTCACCGCTCCATCACTTCAACTATATAGTTTAATTTCAATTAAACCAACCCACATTTCTATTTCTCTCATCGTATGGACGTCTAATATATATGACGTTGGTTTTAAATTGAAACCAATAGATCTCAATATACCTTTTCATCGCCCATTGTTTAATTAAACGGACAGTCGATACTTTAAGTTCCGACTGTTGTTGAAGTCGGACTCCGCTAAATTCTGATTAATATCAAAATAGAATTCAATACAGTTTTAAAACATATCCAATAATCAGTTATTAATAACATTTGCGTCCAACTGTTGATTGCATTCAACCCATAAACTTTCAAACAGAGTTAAATTCTCCACTTCTAACGCTGTGGATCGATTTCAAATATCGTTCTTCAACCAAAACAAACAGTTTCCGAATTAAATTAAATAAATCAATATTGATCATTAAAAATCAAACTGTAAATAAATAGTGATCCCAACGCATAAATACACAGAACTGCCACACAAGTACACGGAAAAAAAATCCACATAGAGTGTATTGCTATTACATATACAAACACCAGATTACATCTGAGGCATTTCAGCCTCAGAAACGCATCTCCTCCATCGGTCACATTGTACTTCTCCTGTCCCTCACACACTACAGGCTCTTATTTTTATAGGTTTTTTATAAAAGATCAAGAAACGGTTACAGAAAACCAATTCAGTTTTAACAAATCTTTGTCTCAAATAAAATTGTTTGGATGCCCCTACATCAAGTAGTGAGAGAGGAGTGGGGGGAGGGGGTGAATCAATATTTAAAAGAATAAGAATATTTTACTTTTATTTTTCTATACGCGATATGGTTAGCCCAACTAGCGTATGCAGGTGGCTATCTTAAATAAAACTTGTGTATACCCAAATAACCTAATGTTCAGATAATTTTTTAGAAACATTACTTATCCCATTTCATCATTTATGAATCAAATATTTAAGCAGTAAACATGTGCAGTAATAGCAGAATAAATATTCACATAAGTGCATCACACATGACCACCAATATTTAAGGTGGAAACCCAAGATGAGGGAAAACCGATATTTTTGTCGTCTATGTCTTCAATATTTATTTTATAGAAAATTGCTTACAATGTCGTGTTGGCGCAGACTCATAACAACACGCACACACCCACTTGCAAAAGGCTGCAACCTTCTCTCGTTCACTAGCTACTATTGGAAGGGAGCTCCAAACCCCTGAACTCATTTACGGGCCACTACTTGAAGGGAGCTACAACTCCCTGAACTAATCACCAACTCCTATTGGCAGGAAGATTTGATTTCCTCATTGAAGGCTCCAACCCTCAACACCATCATAGTCCATGTTTCATAAAATTTCACAATGGATCCAAGAGCTTCAACCCAAAACAATTTGTAGATCAGGACCGTAGCCATAAACCAATATTTAAAAAAAGTAGTGAGATCACTATAACCAGATCACAACAATAAACCCAAACTTCTTATTTAACATGTAAAATGAACTTCAACCCTGATCATTCATAAAATCAAATGTATAAACTACTTCACTTACTCCAACCTACGTATATACGCACTTTTCTATGGATGAACCTACGTATATATGTTTATATACCGAATATAGGAATCTGATCAAAATCAAAACATATCAAATAAATTCAGGCATACTTTCTCAGATTTAAAGAACCCTTATTTAGTCAGTAACATCCATCATATTCAATCACCTTGTCACTGATCATATTTATACAAAATCAACCGGAAAATTATATAGTATTCAAACAATCTATATCTACATGACGACTTCATTGACAGACAACATAAATATATCATAAATGACTAGACATTCTCTTCGGAAATCTTCAGAAAAAACCATAGCTTCCATACGTGCTTTTGCTGAAATGAACCCGCATGTATACACACTTTCACTGTGATGAACAAACATATAGATCTGTAAATATTCAAGAATACGTAAAATTTTAGATCAACATAATTACTCATATCATATCCTTCAATATAGAAAACATGTGCCAGATCACAAACCTAAACATATCACAAACATATTAAAAAAATACATAGTCATTTCAGGTCCAAAGATCCTGATCCATTATTATATTCATAGGTGCATCATTATTTCAGATCTATCAATAACTTGTAACCCATTCCATGCAGATACACTTCAGAGAAAAGTATTCAGTCAATACCCATACACATGCACACCTTTGCACTATTATCTTTTTCTCCTTATATAGTTTGAGCCTTAGCCAAAACCACATAAGTGTTGATGGTATTCTTGGATGGAATCAAATAGATGACGCAACGTTCGATATTATGGGCTAAAACCATGGTAAGGACCCCTGGTATCATAAACTGAGTGCGTAAGGACATACGTGACTTGGCTTCTTTGTACCTGCGTGTATACATGGCTTTCCTTCACCAAAACTATGTATACGTTAATTCTGGATGTATACTCGGACTGCCTTCATCAAACCTGAGTATACAGAGGTTGCCTTCATCAAACCTATGAGTATACAAGGGTTGCCTTCATCAAACCTGTGTATACATTTCGAAACTTTATCTTTATCATTATTTTGTCCCTAACTAGAATTCATTTCTCTGTCACATCTAAATTGACCTGTAGATAAATTAATTTTACACCTTCAATACATAAAAATACAATTCATCAAGTAGGTTGCCATCAAGGACAACATATTACATCATAATGCCAACAATCTCCCCCTTTGTGCTTGATGGAAACAACCATGTTGGTATTTGATCACCACAACTTGTAGATAATTGATATACACATAAATCATAAGCATTATTCAAACACTCCCCCTTTGAAATCAAGGGCAAAGGGCAGACCAACTCCAAAACTAGTTTTCTATTTCCTTGTAGAAAGAAGAGCTCTATAGATTGAACCTGTACTGTACTAACCATGCTCCTCCTGAGCACATGATGAATCTTCAGACAGATTTTCAATGAAGTACACGACTCTAAAACTTCAATGAGTATGACCTATCCTATCACAAAGGACTCATACTTACATCAATAATCCAACCAAGTGGAATTACATATTTGACTCAACTACCCAACCAAGTGGGTTTACATTTTTTACTCAAGCACCCAATCCGAGTGGGTTTACATATTTCACTAATTCCACACATGAATAAATATGAAAATATTTACATCATAGGTCTCAACATGACCCTTATATCAAATTTCAGATATGAATTTTTATAATGAAGACCAAGGGATTCTAAAGAGAGAGATCATAATTCAGCAACCAACATAATTCCAAAAATGCATTATTATAAGAAAGGCTAATGGTCCCCTAAACTTGTGCATTTTCAATGACCAATTCATCAAAGAAATTTCATGATGAAGATAACTGTCAAGGAAAGGAAATGTAAGTTAAAAAAATAGAATTGTAGATTGTACCCACCAACACCTGAGCAATAGTGCCAAAAAAAATATGAAAAATAATGTTATGAAGGCTGACCCATAGATTTTATGACAACAAGATCCATATGCAACTATAGAGAGAGAAAATTGCGTATATATGTGACTAGGCTTCATGTAACCCATGTATCAAATTTAATCTTCTGAAATGAAACATATTTGATAAGTTAGATAGAGACAACTCCCAGGTTTTGTCTGAGATATTAAAATTCTTCTCTAGGAAGAGGCTTTGTAAATATGTGAGAAAATTGTTCTTTGGAGGGAACATACTCCAATTTAACCTTTTTCTCAAGCACTTGTTCTCGTAAAAAGTGATACTTGATAGGAATGTGCTTAGTTTTGGAATGCATAGTAGGATTTTTCAAGATACTGATGACACTTGTATTATCATATAGGATGAATATTGGAGGAGAACATTTAGTTTGAATATCTTGTAATGTTTGCATCATCCAAAGAAGTTGTGTGCAACATGAAGCAACAACCACATATTTTTTTTCTACTGTAGATAAGGAAATGGAACTTTATTTCTTCCTCAACCAAGATACTAATTGGGGCCCCATATAAAATGCACCTCCACTAATTCTTTTCTCGTCATCAACATTTATAGCCCAATCTACATCTGTGTAAACATGAAGAGTAAGATAAACATTCTTGGGATACCATAAACCAAAATATTGATTTCCTTGTAGATATTTGAATATTCTTTTTATAGCCTGAAGATGTGACTCCTTTGGATGGCTTAGAATCACCCAAAAATCTCAACTGCATGCATGATATCTGGTCTAGTCCCTGTTAGATAAAGTAGACCTCTAATCATAGATCTATACTCTTTTTAATTTACCATGGGAGAATCATCATGACAGTTGAGGTTACATTCCGTCGCCATTGGAGTGCTCACAGGTTTTCAGTCCTCCATCCCATACTTCTTCAGGATTTGCTTGAGATATTTTGCTTCTGAGAGAAGGATGCCATATTTTTCTTGTTGCACTTCTAAGACAACAAAGTGTGTTAGCTCCCCAAGTAAATAAATTTCAAATTCTTGTTGCATAACAAAATAAAATTTCAGACTCATGGATTTTTCATTACTTCCAAAAATGATGTCATCAACATAAACAACAATAATTAACACTTTATAATCCTCAATTTTTGTGTATAATTTGTTGTCTGTAGATCATTTTTTGAAACCTTGTTGATTAATATATTTGTCAAAACGATAGTACCATGCCTGTGGGGCTTGTTTTAGAGCATGTAGGACCTTTTTAAGTTTTAGAACAAGTTTTTCATAATTTCATAGAATGAATCCTTCCGTTTTTTCTATATAAAATTCTTATTCTAAGTCACCATTATGGAAAGAATATTTTACATCCATTTGATAAACCTTGAATTCTTAAAAACTTGAAAATTGACGAAAAATTATTATGGCTTCAAGTCTAGCCACTAGTGCAAATGTTTCTTAAAAGTCTATACATTCTTGTTGAGCATACCCTTTACAAACAAGTCTAGCTTTATTTCTAATTATATCTCCATTTTCATTTAACTTATTTTTTAATATCCACTTTGTCCAATAAAATTTTTATCGTGAGGTCTTCGAACCAATTCCAAAGTATTATTCCTTTCAATTTGATCAAGTTTTTCATTCATGACCTGAACCCAACATTCATATTTACTAGATTTATTTACATTTTGTGGTTCAATGGTGGATAAAAATTCTAGATAGCTGGGAGATCCCACAACAGTTCTTCTTGTTTGTACCCCTGATTCCTTTTCTACCAGAATTTGAGATTATGGATGATTATTTTGAACATACCTTGATGGAGCCTTGTCTCTTTCTAATGTATCTTCTTCTGGTGCTTCATTAGGTTCTCCTTCTATATTATTTTTATTTGATGATGGAAAACATTCATCATCATCATCCTCATATTTTGTTATCTCCCTTTTGGGATTTGTGAGAGATTCATCATTCACAACATCAATACATTGAAAAATATTTCGAAGTCTCTTATTGTAGCATTTGTATGCTTTACTTCTAGAAGAGTAACCAAGAAATATTCCTTCATCATCTCTAGCTTCAAACTTACCATGTTTTTCGTCATTATTTTTTATATAACATTTTCTTCCCAAAACTTTAAAGTTATTCATAGTGGGAGTATTACCATTCCAAAGTTCATAAGGGGTTTTATCATTGTTTACATAAACATGAGCTTTGTTGAAAATATTTATTTCAGTATGAGCAGCTTCACCCCAAAAGGTGTCAAGAGTCCCAGATTCATCAAGCATAGCATGAGCCATTTCCTGAATTGTTCTATTCATTCTTTCTGCCACTCCATTTTTTTATGGAGTTCCAACTACATAAGTGTATTTTTATGCCATATTGTTCACATAAATCAAATATTTCATCTGATATATATTCTCCTCCTCCATCAGATCTACGACACTTGATTTTTAGATTTAATTAATTTCCAACTAAGGCTTTGAAGACCTTAAATTTTTCAAATGCTTCATCTTTATGTTTCAATAAACCCATCCAACACATACTAGAAAAGTCATAAATTAATAATATATAGTATTGTTCTCCAGGAGGTGACTTTTCCCTTACAGGTCCACACAAATCAGTATGTATAAGTTCAAGAGGCTTACTTGCTGATCCTTCTCTGGCATCAAATTGAACCTTTGTTTGCTTACTGAATTGGCATGATTTTCATATGGTACTTTCGGCTAAAGTGATGTTGGGTAGATCACGAACAAATTTGAGCCTGTTTGATTTGCTTATTTGAGAGAAGCTCACATGTCCCAATCTTCTGTGCCATAACCAGTTTTCTGAAGATTTACCTAGATAACATTTCTCTTGGCCACCTTTCAGTATATGTAGATTTCTTGGTGTTATTGTTCCTTTTATTACGGTCTTTCCTGTGTCTAGTTCACAAACTACACACTCTTTTGATTGAAAGACAACTTCATTTTCTTAATCACACATTTGACTAACACTCAACAAGTTATGCTTTAATCAATCAAAATACATAAGATTGTTACCTTTAACCTTATCTTTTAGAAAAACAGATCCTTTACCCTTAATGATAGCAGGAGAGTCATTTCCAAAAGTAACATTATTTTCCTTTTCTAATGCATTGTATGAAATAATCTTATCTTTGTCACCCGTCATGTGTTTTTGACATCCTATATCAATGTAAAATAAATATATGCCACAACTTTCAAACGGTAACTCCTTCCTTCTCCATACCTTGGAAATTGTGGAAGCTTTTTCTTTTGGCTGAAGTTTTCTCCTACATTTAGATTCCTCATGTCCAAATTTATTGCAAAATGAACATTCAATTTCGTCTTGAAGAGGAGAAATTTTTTTATAAGTATTCTTCTCTATTCTTATCTCATTTCTTTTATTTCTCAATTCTTTCGTCATTATGGTTTTGTATGCAACACATTGAGGAGCTTTGTCACCAAAATTATGACACGAGAAACATTTTCCATTAAAGAAGAAATTTTTTCCATCATAGAACCTTCTAGTGTTGTGTACCTCTTGACTGATAATTTTGTGATTGTTCACCCTTGTACTTGAATGATCATGCTTTACCTGTGTATTTTCTTTGTTCTTTTTCTAAGTGATGAAACTTTTTTGGCTGGCTTTCACTGAATTTAGATAGCTTGTGGCTGAGTATTTTTTTGATTGAGAAGATTCACCAATATATACAAGACGTGTCTTCACAAGAGGAGAGTGTTGAACCTTGATAATTTCATAGAAGGCTTCAAATCCTTTATAAAATCTAAGATTTAAAGTTTTTACTTTGCCAAGTTCCTTTCTTAGAATTACTATTTCACATTCTAATTTCTCATTGTGCTTCTCATTTTTTGTAAAATCCCAAAAGGGAGAATGTAGCAATACTTCACACAATATAAGAAATTACAACAAGATAAACAATAAATCTAAGAACAAATCAGAATATGCAGAAAGAGCTGAGCCATTTTATTTTATTGGAGATGATTCAATTACACAAGTACAAGATATGTGTAAATCTAGCCAAAAATATGAGCTAGGATCACCCTAAAAACATGCATCCAACAGGTACAGTGTAACTAGAGAGGCTTTGCAGTAAATATTGCATTGTCTCTTCAGCAAGACATAAACATGGAGTTGCAGGCTGAAAAGATAAATGTAGTTCTACCCAAAACTAGAGCTCTGATAATGCCAAGATTCGAGATTTGGCCAATGTGATGGATTCCCAAGATAACCCATAAAGGATTTTCCATATCTGCAACTTTGGAAAAATCACCTCCACAGGGTTTGATCCTTGATCTGCTGGGAAATACAGATCTGGAGCTACATATGAAGAAAATATGGCTGAAATGTATGCTCAGATTAGATCTATGCTTGAAGGGTTGATCCCTTCCTTAGATATATGAGCTAGGAGCTCTAGATCTAGCTCTCAATCCTCCAAAAGATGATTGCAGTTGCTGCAACT
Organism: Pinus albicaulis; assembly: GCA_034641835.2. NCBI lineage: Eukaryota > Viridiplantae > Streptophyta > Pinopsida > Pinales > Pinaceae > Pinus > Pinus albicaulis. The sequence goes on along the minus strand of CM076580.1, from coordinate 1,180,305,234 downwards.
CAACTGCCGCTGAAAAATACACTGTGAGGGAAAGAAATGCCTTTTTCCTGCTGAAATATGCTGCAACAAACTCCAGACTGATGGTAATATTGATGTAAATGTGGAGGAATCATCCTCCACTGGATTGCTAGCTGAAGTACTAGCAACTTCCTTCCTCCTTTCAGATTTTCAATATGGACAACATTATTCTTGGAGAGAATACTGTTGCTAGGAGGTCAATAACATTTGGCCTAACGCCAGATCTACAATGTGGCCTTGGGAGGGCTGATCTATAAGCCCAAGTGATGGGAATAATCCCTCACCTTGTTCTCCAGCTGAAGTACTGAATACAACTTCCACCTTCCAAACTGATCTTCAGGAAACTGCAGTTTTCTAAATACGAATGTTTTTGGAGAAAGTAGAAAAAGGAAGTGGCACTTAAAGCCTCATGTATAATGAAGTACAAACCTCCTCCTTAGAGATCACTCAAAGAAAGAGGAGGGATTCACGCCTAGGAACATCACGTACTAAACAACACCTGCAATCTCTGCTAATTGAGCCATCCCATGCCTTGGCCCTAATCTCAACTGCGCAGTCTCATGTGGACAAGATCCTCCAAGTGGTACTGCACTCTTTGACCAAATCAACCAAACAATCTAGGTGCAATGTACACCTCTTCCATCATGGGTGCTTCATTTTCACATGATCGTCCACCACTTGATCATTAATTCTCAATGACCCTTTGTTTGAAATCTTCAAGATCTTAGTTGACTAAATCAACCCTTCATGATCTCTCTCATTAAATGAGACATGATCTCCAATCTCATTCACATTAGTAGTTGCTCAACTACCTCTTTTTGCATATCTAGTTTAAATTAATCCACATTCACATACACAAAGTGGATATTTATTTTTATTTAGGATTGTGGGTCCCTCCACCCTTTTATTTACTTAATTCATTAAGAAAATCAACGACTTTAATATTCCAAATATAATGTGAAAATTTGGGAATATTACAGTCCCCCCCTGGAAAAATGTTGCTTGTCCTCAAGCAACTCCAAGAGTAGATGCAAGGCCATCTATTCCCCTCCATATGGCATCCACATAAGGAAGGCTTCATCCATTTGCTGCAATAGGTTATGGATGTTTGGTTCCAAAGTTGTCTTTTAAAAACATAAGGAATTGCCTCCAACTGTTTGGTTAGATTTCCTCCTTCCATCATGAAGTACCAAGTGAAACCCATGTGATGTCCAACATCATCAAAAATACATGAGAGACATAAAATAAGTTATCTCTTTCCACAAAGGAAAAGCTTCATCATAAAATACATTACTTCATCCCATGTTTCATGAACTAGATTGAGCATTAATATGCTCCCATACTTAGCCTTGTTGGATCCAAACTCCATCATTTCAAAGATAGGAAAAATAAGAAGGGAAGAAGTAATATGGGTAGACAAAGAGGTCAAACCATATTCTCCTAAAAATAACCACTAGAGTAAGGCCCTTTGCTGCCATCCTCCATCTCCTCCATGTAAGATGGGCAAGCCAAACTCCCCCAAAATAAATGTAAGCAACAAGAGCTCTTGCTACTTTCTCTCCTCCTCATATGCATCATGAAACAAAAGCATACTAATTGAAATATTAGATGTCACATCAGCCCCATATAAAACATCATCAATGCACATCATGAGATCATTATGCCAAGTTTTACATAATACAAAACACATAGAAATAGGAGATGTCATGTGGTGGCCAAACTCTCTCAAGTGAACCAAAATGAACATGCCTTCCCTTGCTGCACTTTGTTATTGAAAAACAAGGCATGAATCAGAAAATTATGAGCTATTGGGTGGTATACATACTCTCCCAAGAGTAGCCAGCGCAACCATGCCTCCTTTTTCATTTCATACATGTTTTTCAAGGCATGGATCAGAAAAATAGGTGCCTTTGGAGAGTGATAGAAATCTCCTAATGGAAACCATCGTAACCAAGCATACTGGCCCAAAAAAATATTCAAGTGGTGTTGTAACCCCTTGCTTATTATCATTACCCATTCACTCCCATGGGGGTGATGAATCACGTAATGCATAATCATGGCATCCTCCCTTTGTAGAATGCCATCCTTCCCAAACTGTCGAAGAGATTTGCATTCCATGAAATGTTGAAATGCATCTCTAATGAGATCTCTTAATGAGATTCTCTCTCCATCAAAGGCCCTCCAAAACCAAAGAATTTTTGGATTTAATGCAAGTAGAAGTTTCTCTTTGAGCAGTGAGAGGCTCATTGAGAGAGGGTCATCTAGAAGGGAGAAAAGGTTTCTCATTTCAAGATGTCGACCATTTTTCATATTTTCTTCCATTTCTTCATGAGTGAAGCTACCTCTAGAATTATCCATGAATGATGAAGCCCTTTGTATGTCACCGCTACTAAGTGACAATGTTGTAGATCTGCAGGGTGATACATGCATTGTCTCAAAGCAAGTCACAGCATTGATCTCACAATCCTTTTTGTACATAGGATAATGCTAATCCCATTTTATGAAACTCTACATCTTAACCCAAGGAGTTGAATGTTGCTAAAAAATGATGAACATGCATAGTTTTCATTATCCTCCTTGATTAGATCAAGGGTCCTCTGTGCTGTGATATGCTTCTGCTTCAAATCAACATGTTTTTCTAATCCCTGTTTATGCATTGACTAGAAACCATATGTGTTGAAATTTTATGCATACCTTGGATCAACTGATATGTGGAAACCTCTTGACAGAACACAAGAGTTCCTCCAACTGGGACAACAATGTCTTCAGCTGCTGGTAAGAGTGATGGTCTCTTTTCTTCAAGTGTACCAGTGTTGGCATCTTCCTTCTCCTCCTCATTCATCCCCTGATCTATGCATGGGACTCCATATGTCAAGAGCTCAAGACTACCTTGCAAAGATGCAAGTGCCTCTTCTCTAGATACAAGTACTTCTGCAGTAGGTGGTAAAAGTACTAACCTCTTGACATGATTGACATTCCCTACATCAAACCTCTTCCTGAACTTGTGAAAGAAATTTGAATACTTGGTCACCTTTGCATGCTCTAGGTGCCCAAACCACCAATATTTTGCTTCATCTAAGAGATGAAGTGCTGAAATTTGAACAACCTCTTCTTCAACCACAGGATATAGCTTGAAAAATGAATCTAACTCCCTCCTCCAAGCCTTGACATTGCTTGAGGAAGATCCATCAAATGTAGGCAAATAGAATCTATTATGCCTCTTTCTTCTATTGCTGCTATATGATCCTCTTCCTTATCTAATATGGAAGAATTGTTGGAGAGTTAGCTTCTCCTTGAGAGCTCTAGACTGTGCTTTGTACTCTTGAAGATATATACTGAGAGTCTCATGAGTCTCAGGTTCATTCCTTTCTTCACTTCTATACCTCTCACCTTCTTCAAATAAAGTGGGCATAGTGGATCTATGAGGAGATCTAGGATTCTCCGGTCTTCTTTGCTGCTGATAGGAAGTGCTTTCCTCATCATATCTGCTTCTTGGATCTTCTTTCTATTCTTCCTCCTTCATTTGATAGACCTCTTTGGAGATATCTTGCATGGATCTAAAAGAAGGAGTGAAAGATTTTTCATTCTCCATGATAAATATCATCTATCTGTTCTTCCTTCAATGTAAAAATATGAAGTTTCAACAAGCTGAGCCAAAGATCATGCTCCGATACCACTGTAATATCCCAAAAGGGAGAATAGAACAATACTTCACACAAAATAAGAACCTATAGCAAGATGAGAAATAAATCTAAGTACAAATCAGAATAAAGAGCTGAGCCATTTTATTATATTGGAGATGATTCAGTCACAAAAGTACAAGATATAGGTAGATCTAGCCAAAAAGATGAGCTAGGATCACCCTAAAAAAATGCATCCAACAGGTAGAGCGTAACTCGAGAGGCTTTGTGGAAAATACTGCGTTGTCTCTTCAATAAGACATAAACATGGAGTTGTAGGCTGAAAATAGAAATGAAGATCTACTCAAAACTGGAGCTCTAATGATGCCAAGATCCAAGATCTGGCCAATGTGATGGATTCCCAAGATAACTCAGAAAGGATTTTCCAAATCTGCAACTTTGGAAAAATCAGCTCCCACGGTTTGATCCTTGATCTGTTGGGAAATACAGATCTGAAGCTAGATCTAAAGAAAATATGGCTGAATTTTATGCTAAGATCAGATCTATTCTTGAAGGGTTGATCCCTTCCTTAGATCTATGGGCTTGGAGCTCTAGATCTATCTCTCAATCCTCTAAAAGATGATTGCAGCTACTGCAACTCAACTCCCTCTGAAAAATACGCTGTGAGGGAAAGAGGGGCCTTATTCCTACAGAAATATACTGCAAAAAACTCTAGGCTGATGGTAAGACTGATGGAAATGTGGAGGAATGATCCTCCACTGGATTGCTAGCTGAAGTACTAGCAACTTCCTTCCTCCTTTCAGATCTGCAATATGGACAACGTTATTCTTAGAGAGAATATTGCTGCTAGGAGGTAAATAACATTTTTCCTGATGCCAAATATGCAATGTGGATCTGGGAGTGCTGATCTATAAGCCTAAGTGATGGGAATAATCCCTCACCTTGTTCTGCAGCTGAAGTACTGAAGACAACTTCCACCTTCCAAACTGATCTTTAGAAAACTGCAGTTTTTTGAATATGAATGTTCTGCAGAAAGTAGAAAAAGGAAGTGGCACTTAAAGCCTGATGTATAATGAAGTACAAACCTCCTCCTTAGTTATCACTTAGAGAAAGAGGAGGGATTCCTTCCTGGGAACACCCTATGCTAAACAACAACTGCAATCTCTGCTAAAGAACCCAAAAATGCAGTGGAATGTCACTTGACAATTTCAGATATAAAAGATCATACATGAAATAATCCAAGATGCTTTCACCTTTGCCTTAATATTTTTAATAATTATTGAGTCATCCCAAGCCTTGGCCCTAATCTCAACTGAGCAGTCTCATGTGGACAAGATCCTCTAAGTGGGACTGTGTTGTTTGACCAAATCAACCAAACAGTCTAGGTGCAATGTACACCTCTTCCATCATGTCTGCCTCATTTGCACATGATCCTCCACCACTTGATCCTTAATTCTCAATGACCCTTTTTTTTACATCTTCAAGATCTTAGTTGACTGAATCAACCCTCCATGATCTCTTTCATTAAATGAGACATGATCTCCAATCTCATTCACATTAGTAGTTGCTCAAATACCTATTTTTTCATATCTAGTCTAAATTAATACACATTCACATACACAAAGTAGATATTTATTCTTATTGAGGATTGTGGGTCCCTCCACCCTTACTTAATTCATTAATAAAATCAAGGACTCTAATATTCCAAATATAATGTGAAAATTTGGGAATATTACATTTTTTATGAGTTTATTATTTAGGGTATGTATGGCTATTTTGTTTTCTTCCAAACATATTTTGAGTTGAGTGATTTCTTCAAGAAAATAATTTTCTTCTAAAGCATCCATAAAATATTATTTAGCCTCACTAGTGTCTTTTTCATTTTCCATGAGCCGTCTAATATCTTGATCATATCCTTCTTCTTCACTATTTGATAGTCCATCACTATCTTAATGAGTATAGCAACTTTTTCTATTGATAAAACGCCTCATATTACCTTTTACTAAAGCCTTTCCCTTTTTATGATTATATTTATGAGGAAATTTAGCATCATAATGACCCACTCTTCAACAAAGAAAACATTTCAAAGGAAGCTTACCTCTGAACCTTCTAGTGCCAAGTTGAAGTTTCTTTACAAAATTTATCTCATCTTCTTCTGATACATACCCTGATTCATTTTGTTCTTCGTTGTCCTTGCCTTTTGCAGTAGATATAAAAGAAACTTATTTGACTTCAGACGGACCTCCTCTTCTCATTTCAAAATCAGTCAGGATCCCATGAGGTGGACCAATAGTAAGAGTCCGTAGATCTTGCTTCTCTTCAATAACAGAAAATTTTGACTCAATTTTCTCTACTAAAGTTGTGTCTCTTATTTCTTCACCCATAGTTCGTATATGATTTACAATCTCATCTAGATGCAAAAATAAACTAGCAATACTTTCATTAATATGCATTCTGTGATTTTCATATTTAATTCTAAGAGATTGGAGTTTAGCACTTTTTACCTTGGCATCACCTTCATAGCTTAGAATGATTTTGTCCCATTTCTCCTTTGTGGTATTTAACTGTGTAACCTTGACAAATTATGATTCTTTCAGGCTTCCCAATAATCTATTAGTAGATTTTTCATTAGTTTCATAGTTCTTCCATGTTTTTGCATCTATGGGAATTGCAGCTGGATATTGATAACCACCTTCAACAATTTCCCAAACATCAGCTCCAAGAGATAGAAGATACAATCTTGTTATTTTCTTCCAGAAGATTAAATTGTTTCAATTAAATATTGGTGGTCTCATAGATGTTGTTTCATATTGATTTCTCATCTTAGATGATCTTCCTTCTAGAAATTAAGCTTCTTTAGAAGGGCCTGCTCTGATACTAATTGTTGAGAAAAATTATGAGAGGGGGGATGAATCAGTATTTACAAGAATCACAATCTTTTACTTTTATTTTTATATGTGCGACTCTGATTAGCCCAAATAGTGTATGTATGCGACTGTCTTAAATGAAAATTGTGTATACCCAAATAAATTAATGATTAGATAAATATTCAAAATAATTACTTAGCCCAGTTCATCAGTTATGCATCAGATATTTAAGCAGTAAAAATGTGTAGTAATAAAATAAATAAATCATCGCACATTAACACCAGTATTTAGGGTGGAAACCTAAGTTGAGAGAAAACCAATGTTGTTGTCATCTCTGTCTTCAATATTTATTATGTATAAAAATACCTACAATGTTGTATTGGTGCATAATCATACCAGCATGCAAGCACCCACCTGAAAAACTGCAACCTTCTCTCATTCTCCAGCTACTACTAGAATGGACCTCCAACCCCTTTAACTCTTTTAGAAGACACTACGGTAAGGGAGCTAAGACCCCCTGAATTGATCACTAGATCCTACTGGCAGGAGGCTTCGACTTCCTCACTAAAGGCTCCAACCCTCACCACCACCACTACATACCACGTTTCATAAACTTTCACACTAGATCCAACAACTTCAACACAACATAAGTTTTATATAAACACCGATAGAAAAAAACCAATATTTAAATATAACAGTGAGATCACTGTCACCATATCACAACAATAAACCCAGACTTCTGAATTAACATGCCAAATCAACTTCAACCTTGATCATTCATAAAATAAAATGTTAACTCTACTTCACTTACCGCAACCTGCATATATATGTGCTTTCCTGTGAAATAACCTTCGTATAGGTCTTTATATACTGAATTTAGGAATCTAATCAGACTTAGATAAGATCAGAGAAATTCAGGCATACTTTTTCAGATTTACAGAACCCTTATTCGGTCAATAACATCCATCATATTCAATCACCCAGTCACTGATCATATTTATACAAAATCAACTAGAAACTTATATAGTATTGAAATAATATAGATCTACATGAAGACTTCATTGATAGATAAGAGAAATATAGAAGAAATGATCAGACATTCTCTTCAGCAATATTTAGAAAAACCCTAACTTCCATACATGCTTTTGCAGAAACGAACCGGCGTGTATACACGCTTTCACCGTGATGAACCAATGTATAGATATGTAAATATTCAGGACTATGTAAAATTTCAGATCAACGGACTTACTAAAATCATACCCTTCACTACAATAAACATGTGCCAGATCAAAGATATAAACATCTCACAAACAAATCAATAAAATACATAGTGATTTCAGGTCTACAGACCCTGATCCATCCTTGTATTCATAGGTGCATCATTATTCCAGATCTATCAATAACTTGTAACCCATTCCATCTAGATATACTTCAGAGAGAAGTATTAAATCAATACCCATACACATGCACACCCTTGCACTCTAATCTTCTTCTCCTTATATAGTTTGAGCCTTAGCCAATACCATGAGCCAAAACCACACAAGTATCGATGGTATTCTTGGACAGAATCAAATAGATGAGAGATCACTCAATGATGTGGGCTAAACCCATGGCAAGGACCTCTGGTATCATAAATTGAGTGCGTCAGTACAGACGTGACCTCGCTTCTTTGTAGCTGCGTGTATACGCAAATTTCCTTCACCAAAATTGCGTATACATTAATTATAGATGTATACTCAGTTTTTCTTCACCAAACTTGCATATACATTTTGAAACTTTATCTTTATAATCCTTTTGTCCTTGACTAGAATTCCTTTCTCTGTCACATCTAAACTGACTTGTAGATACATCAATTTTACATCTTCAATAAATCAAAAGGAAATGCATCATGTAGGTTTCCATAAAGGACAACATACTACATCATAATGCCAACAATAGTTAAATCCTACATATTGTTAGCAAGAACCACATAGTGGCATGTCACTTTTTACGTCGTAAGACGTTCTTATTTGAAAACAACTCACCTAGGTGCCATTGTGTCAATGTCCGAGCCATTGGATCAAATGTTAGACGATTGAAATGTTTTAGGCCATTGGATTCACAAGTAAAATTTTCATATATTTTTTTTATAATGTTAGTTTTTTTTAATAAGTGATTGAATTTAGGTTTTGGTGACTTTGTCAAATTACAAAAAAATAAAAATAAAAGTAAATTAAATAAGAAGATTGACATATTGTAATGAACATTTTAACTAGGTCAAATAAAAAATAAAAGTAATACTAAACTATAAAAACAACCCATGGTATTGACTCATGGTATTCATGTGGAATGTGGGTATTATTTATGTTAGAATTGTTTTATTATTGATGAGTAGTATTTCCGAATATCTAAAAAATTAAATTAATAATGATTTTTTTTTAAATATGTGATCTTTTTACATTTCCAAATTATTTCAGAAGACATGATTTTTCTTGAGCAATAATGATGTATGTTCATAATTCTCATTTCTTAAATAACACTAAATTTACCTTTAATTACTTAATTGTAATAGTTTGTAACTACATAACCGTTTGTAAGTACATACATACTCTTTCTTCCATTCAAAAAAATCTATATACATATCTTTAATTACCTAATTTTAGCTTAAAAAATCTTACATGTTTTTTAATTTATAATCATAAACAATTTTCATATTATATGATGTCAAACTTACTCAACTTTTTATTCCGAAATTTTAAACAATGTTTCTCACTACATAATTTTAGCTTTTATATATATATTTTTTTAATTTTCAATTTCAAACAAAACTTACAAAAGAAAAAACCCATTTAGTCCTTATTGTAGATTATAGTTTTACAAAATTAACACTATGTGATTAACAATAGAGTAAGCTGAGACAACCTTAAGGGGTATTTTTACAATTTTTATCATAACCTTTCCCTCCATCCAATATATAATGTAGAGTCTTCTCAAGAGAGAGTATATTCTAGTTTATAACTTGATCCATAATAAAAGAAAATGGCTAGGGATGTCACAAGTTATCATTCACACAATGATGTATTGATGTTCTTAGTTGAAATGGATCGTATTAGATGCATGGTGGCCAGAGACACTAAAAAATTAAAAAAATATATATGTTATGACATCCATATTGTCTACAAACCATCCAAATTTCCCATCTCATACAACAATTTCTAACAATAACCACTCAATTTACTCTGCAATTTTTGAAACCCCCACCCATGCTGTGGAGATCACACTGTAAAATCAAATGTTCCTCTGGTTTTTTTAAGGGGTTCATAAACAAAATAGACAACAAGAAAGTCAATATTGTGGTATGATAACTAATTTTTGAATCATTGTGACAAACAAAACATTACGTTAGCTCACATAATATATATAATGCTATAAGGATCTAAGATGATAACAAAGTTTTGAATCTTGATAACTAGGTGAAAACCAAAACTATGTTGTAGCCACAAGCAAAAAATCACAACAACTCATAGAATATATCCAAGTTTGCAATGAACCTCATACATTGTGATGGACCTGATGGGAATTTTAGGGCACATAGAACACTACCCGAATAATTCTATACTCTTGATCAATTTAGAATAACCTAGGATGTGTAAAATATTTTAATACGATAAATAAAATAGACAACAAGAAAGTCAATATTGTGGTATAATAACTGATTTTTGAATCATTGTGACAAAAAAACATCACATTAGCTCACATAATATATATAATGCTATAAGGATCTAAGATGATAACAAATTTTTGAATCATGATAAGTAGGTGAAAACCAAAACTAAGTTGTAGTCACAAGCAAAAAATCAAAAAATTCACAGAATATATCCAAGGTTGCAATGAACCCCATGCATTATGATGGACCTCATGGGAATTTTAGTGCACATAGAACACCACCCTAATAATTCTATACTCTTGATCAATTTAGAATAACTTAGGATGTGTAAAATATTTTAATAACAAACTAGATTTGTAATTATGAAATATAAAGCTATAACTTAAATTTGTGAATATACTTTGTATTTTTTTTCTTATGTACATAGAGAAAGAATAAACCAAGTTTGGAGTTAAGAAAATAAACCATAACATAAAGAACAATATCTCCTTCCAAAAATGTCTCCATATTAAAATGACATTCACTTTCTATATACCAAGACTGTTGTTCTTCATATACAATTTCTGATAAACATGCAGTTGGCGCTCAGATATGTAGATGAACTTGAAGTAAACTCTATTTTTGTTAATAAAAATTCTCTTTATTTACATCTATGCTAGATAGATTGTACTTGAATGTTTTTAAAATGTCTTATTTGAGTTACACGCTAGATTATTAATCACCAAAAGATTTCCACCCTCAATTTCCTATTTCAATATCTATAACAAAATTTGTATATATGTGAATGTATTATCTTGGTTTACATATATTATTTCACCCCAAATTTCCTATTTCAAAATCTATAAGAAATTTTTTTGGTTGATAACTCTTATCATCAATATCTTTGAAATCTCCACGACTAGCTTCCATGGAAGAAAAGTTTTCCTTTCATTCCTTCACGATGACTTTTTCTCTGCAACATCTTATTTCTTCTAGGGTACTCTTTCCTATACTATTGCCTTCTTATTTCTTATAGGCTACTCTTTCCTATGCTATTGTCTTACGACGTTTCTTTTGCAACATATGGTGCAATTGCTAGTTATTTCTATACATTAAGTGTGTGTATAGTTTTTACTTTATTTGTTGAAATGATATGTGTTGAGATGAAACTATTTGAAATAAAAATACTTCATCAAAAATCTATATATTTAACATTTCAATTATATTTTTTCTTTTAAAATTTCAATTATATATTTTCATTAAAATGAATTGATAAATTTGAAGATGTTTTTAGTTATTGTTAAGTAAGAAATGCAATTATTTGAAAATAATTTTAAATTATTTATTAATTAAACTTATACAATTTGACTTTCAAATAAAAAATCAAATATATCCTTAATTTAAGATTTACATTTAAGATTTATATTTAAAATTATAATTATAATTTTATGTAAAAATAAATACATTTATTCAGATATTAATATATTTAAAATTCAAATTACATTTCCATTTAGCATAAAATAAATTCATTGAAATATTTATGATTTTTGTTATGGTATAGACATTATTTATTCTATATATTGATAATTTTAGTTTTTCAAATAATTCTATGGTAGGCTAAAAATTGTTAACTAATATTTCGAGATTGTAAATCTAAACAAATAGTTGTAGATTTCATTTTTCTACCGCCAAGACATAAATTTGTGGTACCGAAATTATGGATGTATAAATACTTGATTTCTCATCAATAAAGTTTCATAAGTTTCATTGTGGAGTTTATATGGACTTGTATAGTGCTATCAGAGCCCAATTGAGTTGTTTCTATACTCCATGTGTTGTGTTAAGACCATGGTGTAAAGGAGATGTTGGAGTGTGAAGACCGTGTGTGAGAAAGACGGAGATGGAGGTGGTGAGATGAAAATTTTGTGCTCTAATGGGGGAGTGCACGCCTGCTTACATGGCCCTCATATGAGACACATTTTCAGGTGTTCTGTTAAAAGAAATCTGCATCAGAAATTATGCATTCGGTAGATCATTTTGGAGGAATTTGACACTAAATACATAAATAAAGCCACTTGTCTGTCGATTAGGGAAATTAAGTGGTATAAGGTAAATAAAATTTCATATAATTTTAGAATAACTGTTTATTATTGAGGCATAAAGAATCTTAAATACGAGTTCAATGTTTTTTTTAAACATTTCTTTGGAAGCTTGAAAACGTGTTGGAGTTTTGTTTATAATTCTGTCATACTAAAGATAAAGATGCTTCTTGTTCACAATAAAAAATATTAGGACTGATTTGAATTAGAAACTTCCATGACTCACTCAAATTCCAACAACATTGGACTGATTGATTTTATGACTGAAAGTCATATTTAAGCCTCGGTCCCCTCTAATAAAAGGAAGCGGCTATTGGATGCATGGCATTGGGAAGAATTTCATTGTTGTTTTAATATGTGACAAAGAGATATTTGTGGAGGCTTCATTTGCATTTAATGCAATGAACAAGAGTTCACGTACAGTAAAATTTCTGTAAACAAGACTCTACTTATCAGTAAAATGTCTGCAGAATTATGGACTTGAAAAGAAGGGTATGATTTTTTTTGGTTGTTTGAAATAAATTTTTGATTGAAGAGTTGTCAATTTTTTGGTGATTTGAAATACATATTTTTAGAGACCATATTTTTGTCAAAACTTTATTATTGTTGTTAAAATAAAATATTTGGAGGCTAATAAGATTTGAACCTATCTCTTTGATAGGCCATTTTTTAAACCCGCCATAAAACCATTAAGCCAATTTTCTTTAAAATTATTAGGCCAAAAGGTAACTCCATGAATTGAGTTATTTTTTCATTAAAATGGAATATTAATATATACACGGAGAGGGAGACAATGATACATTGGGAAAGATTAGGTTTCAACACTTACCCCCCTCCCCTCCCCCTTAAACTGAAGCGATGTTGGTGAGTCAAAGCATCATTGTGAATCTTTCAAATTTTTCTCTTCCAAGCGCTTCGGAGAATATGTCTCTAATCTTCTCTTTTTTGTAACAATGGAATAGGTGGATTCTCTTAGCCTCAACATAATGTCGAATCAAAGGGTATTTTGAATTGATGTGCTTCGTTCAATCATGGAAATTTCGATTCTTGGAAAAAAATTATTGTAGATTTTTTGTCAATCAAGGGAGGAGTTGAATGCACTTGTTTCTCTTGCAAATCTTCCCAAATTTTAGTGAGCCACATAATTTCCTTTGTTGCTTCAGTTGATACAAAATATTCTACCTCGGTTGTGGAATATTTTCGAACTGTTTGTTTACATGACCTCCCAGAGAGAGCTCCTAATCTAGGACCCATAACATAACCTGAAGTAGATACCCCAGTTTCTTTATCTCCATCAAAGTTTGAATCAGAGTATCCAATTAGGATGAAGTCACCCATCTATGTATACTTAAGTGAAAAGTCTTGATTTTCATCGAAGTACTTTAGAACTCTTTTTGCATCATACCAATGACCCTCACAAGGATTTTTCATTAACCTAGAGAGGATTCCAACAAAAAATGAAATGTCTTGTCTGGTAGTAGTTAGGTAGTTCAGACTTCCTATGAGTTGTCTATACTTCATTGCATCCTAAAATTATTTTCCTTCAGTGGATGTGAGATTTAAGTTATGTTCCAATGGAGTAGTTAAGGGATTGCACTCAATCATGCCAAACTTGTTCAACATATATCCGATGTACTTCCTTTGAGAGAGAAATATAAACTTCACATGTGGACTTACTTTAATACCAAGATAATAGTGAACATAGGACATATCTATTATTTCAAAACCTCTCCTAAATTCCTTCTTTATGGATGAACTGTAGCTCTTGTTCTACGTCATCAGAACATCATCTACATACACCACAAGCTATAGAAATATTTTTCCAAATTTCTTGACAAACAAACTTTCATCATAAATATCATAATGCTTGAAGTTGAATTTTATAAGATGCTTAGTTAACTCCTCGGACCAGGCTCATGGTGTTTGCTTGAGGTCATACAAGGATTTTATAGGCTTACATAGTTTATGTTCATGATCCTTCATAACAAATCCTTCTTGTTGGGACATAAAAATATTATCTTTCAAATATACATTCAAGAAATCATTTTTTACATCCATTTGGTGGACTTTCCAACTGCACTACAATTTCAAGGAAAATAGTGTCTGGATGGTAGCAAATTTTGTTGTGAGGGAAAACGTCTTTTGATAGTCGACCCCTCCCTATGTCAATTTTTTTTTACCACAAGCCTCACTTTGTGCTTGTCAAGTGATCCATATGATTTTTACTTGTTCTTGAAGACCTACTTGTAGCCTATTGGTTTGGTTCTCAATGTATGATCAACGAGCTTCGGGGTGACATTATTTATCAACAAATCATATTATTTTGCATCATTTATTTCCATTCATCATGAGAAGTGGCTTATTTGAAGGAATTTTGTTCAAAATTTGTAGAAAATTTCAGTTCAAAACCATAAGAAATAACCATATCAATAGGTGAACCAGAATCATCTATATTACCTCCATTTTCTCTAGTTTAGCTTCTTGTCCCTGTCCTTTGAACCTAATCAGGACGAACACTTTCAAGTGCATCTGTAATCCATTTTGGACGACCTTTCTAAGATGGGATAGGAAGCTCAGTTGACTAAGACAAGTCTGAATCAAGATTTAGTCTCCAGATTTTATCAATCACGTCATTGAAAGTGTCATGAGTGGTTGGAGCTTCATGTGAGGGAGAAATTTCTTTAGAAGAAGATTCTACAAATTTATTCAATAGGGGAATCACCCCTTCAAGATGTGGAATCTCATTATCAAATTCTTTAAGATAATTTTCATTTCCAAGTATATCAAACTGATCAATTTGCAGATCAACAATATTTTCAGCCTTGGAATATTCAAGAAATATCACATCTCTAAATATTATAAACTTCTTATTTACTTCGTCATAGAGACAATATTCTTTGGAGGTATTTAAGTACCCCAAGAATATACACTTGTGACTCCTCGCACCAATTTTGTTTCTTCATTCCTTAGGTATCAAGGCATAACAAGTGGAGTCAAATATTTTAACATGCCTCACCAAAGGAATGTGGACATACCATATTTCATAGGGAGTGTTGTTTTTTATAGAATTATAAGGACACCTATTCTTTATATACACAACACAAAGAACTGCATTAGCCCAAACATCAGTTTAACATTCTTGAAAAACATCATGGAATGTACCATATTTAATATTGTTTTGTTCATTCTCTCAGCTACTCCATTCTGTTGGGGTTTATAAGGCATGATTGTTTGATGTTTGATCCCATGTCAGCGAAGATAGTTTCAAATTCATTTGAAGTGTATTATTTTCCACTATCAATTCGAATAGATCCAATATGAGATTGTGCATCATTTTCAATCCATGCATGAAAGTTCTTGAATGTTTCAAAAGCTTTAGTGTTTTTCTTCAATAAATAAACCCGACACATTCTGGTGTAGTCATCAATATATATCATCATATATTTATTATCATTTGCAGAAGGAACAAGAATTTGGCCACATAAATCAGAATGAATGAGTTGAAGTTTTCTATGTGCTATGGAATGAGAATAATGAAAACATTGTTTCATGTGATTTCCTAAGATACAAGCATCACATTACTTGAGTCTCCTAGGAATTGTAGGCAAGTTAGTAGCACCATTTTTCTTTAACAAACGAAGGATATCATAGTTCAAATTTCCAAATATATCATGCCATAAAATACTTGATGGAAATGTACCTTCATAATAATGAGAATTGAATGAAAACTTGTGTGCACAAGTAGAGTTTCCTTGCAACTTCAGAAGTATTTCTTCCACTATTCCATTCATGTCAATTGAGTGATTTGATTCTTTTCTGCCCTCAATTTTTCCATAAAATATGTGAATGGAGTGTCCTTGTTGGTAGGTGTGGACCAAATACAAAATGTTTCTCCTAAGATTTGAGAAGTGTATAACGTCATGTAGAAGAAAGTATGAAATACCAGGAAGTTTGACCCTGATGGTGCCAAGCCCTGATGGCTTGAGTTTTGAATTGTCTACAAAATATACTACTCCATCAACATTATTAGTGAATTCTTCAAAGAAATATCTCCTAAAATTCATGTGGAAATTTTCTCTTGAATCAAGCAACGAATCATCTTTCCATCAAGTAAGTGAAGCATTGAATAAGTCTTCAGTTACTCCAATGTTGCAATGTTCCAAAACATAATGAGTGAACTCATGTGCTTTACCTTTCCCTTTGTCAGTTTTTTTACCTTTCTTCATTTATTTCCTCCTCAATTTAGTCCCAAGAAAACTTAAAAGTGGAAGAATCATGTCCATCTCTATTGCATTGTATGCAATGAATATCATAGTTTTCTCCCTGGAAGTGTCTGCCCCCCTTGCCTCTAAAATTCATCCTTCTGCTTCCTCTTTGGCCACCTATTCCGCTAGAAGAATCTTGTGCATGATTCATCTCATTTTTTGAAACGCACAATAGTTATTGAGTAGACTAAGGATTTTTCTTCTTCCCAAAATCCTTCTCTCTTTCAACAAACTTCTTATCAAGGGAGTTGAAGGTAATCTATTTAATGTTACCACTTACTTGAAATGACCCAAGAAAATGTCAATAGGTGGGATTTAGTGCCTTGACATAATATATGAGAGGAATATACATTTCAACACCAGTGGGTTTTATGTCATGCATAATGGATCTTACTTCTGACGCTAAGGAAAGATGATTATCATTTTTTTAACTCGAGACTAAGCAACTTAATCATCAATGAATAAATTCAATTTCAAAGTGGGATTCATACAATGCTTTAAACTTATTTAAGGCTTAAAAATATTTTTAAAATGGAGAAATATGGTGACTCACCTCTTCATTTACTGACATTGAAATCAAGGAATTTCCTTTATATTATTTTTTTTCCAAATGGAAATCTCCTTATCTAGAGTGGGATTTTGATGTGCATTGTCTCCTTGCACTTCACAAACCCCTTTCCACAACTCATTGAAAATGAGGATGTTTTTTTATCTTTTAGGACCACTTAGGATAGTTTTGTTTTGAGGAGAGAACAATACCCACAGCTGAGAGGAGTGAATGCGTCATATATTCTAATCTGGCCTCAAAATATTACAATGGTTGTAAGAGAAAGTTATGTATTTGTAATGAAAGTGAGTGGCTATGTCATCAAAAATTCGTTCATATACGTCCATATGGTGTACACATAATTCGTTCTTTTGTTTCAATATATATATATGTTTCCCATATATAACAATCAGTCAAAATGACCACACAACACCACATGACTTGGTTATGATACACCACAGTTACAGTTTAATTGCACCACATTTTCGGTTACACTGCACCATAGTTAAGGTTCACCATGGTTATGATGCACTTCATTCCTGGGACTTGGAGGACACTACAAGAAAAAAGGACATTGGTGAGGGGCGAAAAATGTCACCATAAGCTCATTGGTGAGGGTCAAAAGAGCCTTCGTCACCAAAAACTAAACGTCACCAAAGGTGGCGTCGCCGAAAGTAAAGGTGTCGTGGTGACATTCAAAGTCCGTCACCAATAATGGTTTATAATGACAGATAGTGACTGTCACCATTTCATATGAGCAATGGTGACGAGCAATAGCCTCCATGACCAAAACCTTGAACGTCACCAAAGGTGGCGTCACCAAAAGTATGTGTTGTGGTGACATTCAAGATCTGTCACGAATATTGATTATAATGACGAATAGTGACCGTCACCATTTCATATGTACAACAACGATTTTTGGTGATGGACCTTTCATGGTCGTCACTATTGGTGCATATATATGGCGACGTTCATTGACCATCGCCATTTCATATTTGGTGAGGGTCAAAAACTGCCATGATAATCTCATTGGTGACATCAAATTCCGTCACGAATAATGACTATAATGACAAACAGTGACCCTCACCATTTCATATCAACAACAACAATTTATGGTGACAGACCTTTTATGGTCGTCACTATTGATGTGTATATATGGTGGCGTTCATTGACTGTCACCATTTCATATTTTGGTGAGGGTCGAAAAATGTCACCATAAGCTCAATGGTGATGGTCAAAAGAGTATCCATCACCAAAAATTAATCGTCATCATTCCCTATGAATATCAGGGCACGATGGAATCGAACCACCAACCTCTTGCTTGTAAAGCAGGTGCTCTTCCATTGAGCTAGCACCCTTTAAAGAAGATACTGTAGAAAATTTCTTAGCGAATGACTAACGTAAATAGAGCTAAGAAATATTGCTTTGTAAAAGAGATATTCATGGTAAAATTAACAAGAAAGTGACATTTTAGCATCGTTGCACTAATGCTGCTCTTACAATATTTGGCCTAAACAATAAACAAAAAAAAAAATCAATTTAGTAGGAGCATGCTAGGAAAATAATCTCACAAGAATACCTAGCATTCAACATTTTGACCCACTAAATCACTTTTACATCCTTTTGAAGTCCTTCAACAAAGGGCTTAAAGTTGGGAACAATGTATGATATGGACATGTGTCCTTCAGAAAGAGTTATGAGACATAGAACCACTTTCACCCTTAAGAAAAAATGTGGTTGTAAATGCATGGTAAACTCTCTTAACCATAAATATGCTCTTAGTATGGTATTGGATTCTCAGACTAGTGTCAGTTTTAAGGGTGCCAAAGACTTTAGATTTTAACTATGATATGGTGCACGCTAGGCTTAAGGACAACATATTATTGAGGAATTTCATGTTGGGAAACCTCCAAATTTGTGTCCAGGAAAACTCAAGTTAAATGGAAATATTTTTCTATAATGGTTGTGACTCATATGGACGCACATTAATATACATTTTTTTTCCTAAATTTGAATAATTTATGTAATTTTTGGTCAACCAGTTTTTTGATCCGATTTTTATCTAGTTCCGATTCGATTCACATTTTTGAGGTTAACCATTTCGAACACTAGTCCAGTTCATGTAATTAAATAGATCATAAAAGATAAGGTTGTATTTGTGTGTTCATGGGAGTGTTGCATGCATAAGTAAGATGGGAGTTACAAAAATCTTCACCTATGCCCAATTGGAAAATTGGAGTGTCTTAGATGTAATAAAATGTGTAAGAGAATATCCTAAATTTAGAAATAAGAATCTTATGATGTGTCATTGGGGAAAAAAGATTTCAATTACCTGGCAATATCTTCTTGCACCACATGAAAACCTTACAGAGTAAGAGACAGAATGCACACGACAGATGCATCTAATTATGAAGTAGAAGGTTGTATACTTCAAGTGAAAAAGTGTTGGACAACTCACTATAAATAACATCAACCACTTCAAGCACAAAATGGTATAGCATAGGATGTCTCAATATATCAAGAAAATCAAATAAATATGCATTACCACATTTTGTTTCAGAGACAATATTTAAATCTCCTACCATTCAAGAATTTCAGTAGTTACCAATTCAGGCCATAAAAATTATAGACAAAATAGCCATCTTGAAAAGAGAGAGCTCAGCTAACTCCCTTAAACTTGGACTCTTCTTAGGGAAAAAAAATAAAAACATAAAAGTTGTGTAATTGTGAATATAAATAGCTAAACACTCTAAAACAATTAAAGAAAGCCAAATCAATGCAACAGAAAGAACAAGCAGGTAATAAGCAGTGAAATTTAGCTTAAGGAATAAAAAGTAGAGGAAAAGTTCTTAAAAGTATGGCATGTAAAGGAAGCTCTAAGACACTAGAATAGCATAGAAAGCGAGAGAATCAAAGGAAACTAAAAAAATCAAGCAATAAAAACTACCCACCAAAAAATGTCAATTATTGAATAAGCAATATATGATGTCTCAACCCTAAAGAATACATCCACAAAACTAAACAACTTTCATACTTCCCAGAGTTTACAAGAACTTGGCTAAAAAATACATATGCATTATAAAAATTAGAGAACAATGTTAAATGCCATAAAAAGGTCCAAAATGATTAATATTTTTCACTCACCTTTACACGTTTTCCATAAAGGACTAAATTGAGGTCTTTAATGGTGTTGCAAGCTCTGCTCCTCATGGACAATTTATACACCACTGCATAATCAAGAAAGTCGCATTGTTGTCAATATTTATAAGCAAAGATTCTAATACAAGGATGCAATTGAAAATTATCTGAAATGCTACGATGCATAGTCAAGAAAGTCTTAATGTTGAAAATTTTCTTTCTTAAGTGAAAATTTGGAAGCAAAGAATATAATACAAAGATACAATTGAAAATTATCAAAATTGGATTCTAATCCAAAATGCTTGGTAGGCTTGCCTCATCATGAATATGATATAGACTACCCTCATAAGAGTAGACAATTATGGCTGATTTATTAAGTTGAAAGTAAATATGTATCTTGAATACCACACACCATTACTTTCATTGCCATAAATCAAATACACACACACACACAGACACACCAAACTCCATGACAACTAGGCTGGTTAGAGTGGCAACACTCTATAAGTATTTTTCAGGAGTCATTAATACTTTGCCACATTTTATTTTTAATATGTGACCAATGTAATCTTAGATGTTGTAGTTAGGGGTGGTAATTAGTGGTTAGGAGTCATTAATACATTGCAACATTTTATTTCTAATATGCAACCAAAGTAATGTTAGATGTTGTAGTTAGGGGCTATGTGCTAAACCACCTATCCAATATGAAATTTCATAAATGTGATATATAGTGATTTATAGTGTGTGAGTAGAATATACACTTGCAATGTGAATAATAAAGTAAATATTTATTCTCACACACCAACATTTTGTGTGGAGGAGGTTTGCACCCTAATGTCTTGCAAGACCTTTGGGCTTTGAGCAGTTTCCAAAGACACATTTATGTTTGTATAATTCCATTTATTATTTATTTCCTTGGGATGAAAAGAAGTGATATATACTTGATTGTCTTCCAACTATTGGTTTTTTATCACAAAATGAGATGAAGTCATTAACATAGGCTTTCAGATTTCTTTACAAGAGCTCTTCCAAGAAATGATTGCCTACTTTCCTTCCCTTCTCAAAATACCTCAAAGTATAACCACTGTGGCAACACTATTATTAGACTAGTCATATGTTTCGTGTAAATTTGAATAATGAACTGAAGTTAATTCATGGACGCTGGCAATGATCTCCCTTTAGCAGAAGAGTCATACTTTTTTCCAGGGCATATGAACAAGTAAACTAAAATCAAGTAGACAGTTAGTGATGAAACACTATATTTTCACTTTGCACTGTGCACTTGAAGATTGTTTTTCTGGTTATTTTCAAATAAAAAATAAAATAAATTAAAAATCATTTTCTCCATGGAAAAAAATAATCCTAGAAGAAACGTTGGACATTCCTTGCAAATCATTACATTCCCTCCACTATTTGGATAATTTCATAAATAAATCTTGTAACAAATAACTCATCAAACAGCATGAACTACTATTATTGAATTCAGGAATTGATATGCATGAATTGAATTAGCTCTTCAGTTGTTTTTATCATCTACACAACTGTTCTCCTCCTTCCTGACAATTCAAAAAATAAATAAATCCCATTTTTGCTTCTTTAATTTGTTGTTAGACAACCATTTTACGCATATTTATTCACTCGGTAACACTGCATTTGTCCAATTTTAACATTTTCAAAGTTTCAAATAGCAATGAAGAAAGTCTAAATAGACAACCATAGAATCCTTCAAATTCCAAGTTTCTGGATGGAAGACATTCATCCAATCAGAGTTTAAAAGATAAAGATAATTTGCACAATGCAGGATGGTCAGGACTTTGTGTGACTTATTAAGACTGGAAAGGAAAAGATGATTAAGGATGCGTTCTTAAGTTGCAGTGTCGCTCAGGATTTCTCAAGTTGGATCATAATTGAATATTGAATGTTGTTTTGGGTCAATTTTTAGTACCGACCCACTAAGATCATCGCGTACATGGTTCATTCATATTCTCAATGAACTCCACCTAATTGTATAGGAAACTTTCGGAAGGCCTATCACACCACCTAGATTTTACAACCAACACAATCCACTCATAGAGAATTCAACTTACAAATGGCCCATACTCTATCAAAGGTTGTGATGCTCATGTTAGGAGGGAGCTATATATATGGCATTGGATACACATACCACGCAACCAATGCAAACTTAAGCTTTCTCTAGCTAGGTGGGGTGTCTACTCCCTATTGGATTTTCACTCAAAAACACATGACAAAGATTAATCGAAGGAAAACCTAATATTTCATAATAGAGTTCTTGACATCATGCATTGCATCCGATTATACACTAGGCTTCTTTAATATGGCATGATGGTCAACTCACTTTGTCAATACGATAGGAAGCAGCTATGATCTACACGATTGAACTCTGAAGAACATAACCTGTTGAATCAATGCTTCTAGCATTCACTTGTAGTTTAAATCCAACTTCTAAGATGTGAGGAAATTGAAAGATAGAACAAACTAGAAAAGTTGATTCCAACTTTTATGTTGGCCATCTATTTAAACCCACTTTTTCAACAAGTTTCTCATTGCACTCAAATATAAGAAACAACATTCCAAGGAGCTTGTAGAAACTGAAATCCTGCTAAAAGCTTCTCTTATTTTTATTCCAGAATCCACAGCTCTCCGAGATAGTTACCACCCTGAATTATGTGCTTCAAAGGATGGCTCAAATTTTCTATCCATGTCACAATAAATTTTACACTCTACATTACCCCTTGTCAAAGCTTTGACATGTGTTTGAACACTAAGAATAAAGAATACACCATTCAATCCTAATGTTATGTAAAGACCTAGGAACAATAGGGGGAAAAGGAACCTCTCACAAATGATATTAATAACTTTGTACATTCAAATAATAATAAAAGTATAATTACGCTGTAAAGTGTACCTATTTGAAAACAAATTTCCTAAATTTCTACGTGTACCATTATGCACCCTTGATTTTAATGTTAGACGATTCAAATAATCTCTACCTTAAGATTAAAAACTGTTATTTTTAATCAGTTACACAGAAAAATATATATTAACGAACATCAGAACTGCGTGAGGGTTTCTACCAACGTCAGAACTCCATGAGGGTTTCTGCTCTCATAAATTAAGCTCATTTTCTTCTTCGGTGGCTGCGAGCTCATTTTCTTCTCCGATGGCTGCGACTCACTTTCTGCAAGCCGGGCGTGACCATGGCCTTAACCCTTAGTGGAACAACACACATTAGTGTTGCCTCGCTATCTTTCACTGGATATTGCGTGTACGCACTAATCTGCACTCTGGTCTACTGCAATTATTCATTGTAGCGTTCACAGAAATAACAAGAATACCACCAAGTTCACAGTTCTCAGATATATAGGAGGAATAGCCTCTTCCCTCTTCATCATTTCTTTCATTCCCAAAGCACAAAAGCTTTGAAGTAGAGGCCAAGGGAGCTCTTAAGCAGCAGCGATCAACTCTCAGATTAGGTTAGCAATATTGTTTCTATAGAGTTCTTTTAATTTATTTTCCCTTGTTTCTGGGTTGGGGCTTCTTATTTATGCCCTATTTCTTTTGATTTTTTTGCCCTGTTTGTGGGCCGTGGTTTGTTATTGATAATAATGGGGGTTTATATGATTATGTTTCAGAATTCAGGGTAAGTTATTCATTCATGGCGGTGCCCAAGTTTGGTGGGTGGCGGAGCTCAACAATTCCCACATACTACTCCATGGTATTTTCCACTGCTAGAGAGAATAAAAAGAAAAACAAGATTGAAATAAGCTTGGAGGATACTAATAATTTCAGAAAAGATGATAATAATCTAATTTCACACCAAGATAGAACAATATAGAGCCTGATATTCCTCTAAGTATATACTATGTATGAATTTGTGATGGCTTCTGATGGTTTTATTGTGATTACAGTGGGGTGATGTTTTTAATTTTTTGGTTTTGCAGAAGAGGAGGTGGCTCAACGGATATTTTTCCTACTACTTCGCTTGATCTCCATGGATGATGATACAGAAATAAGTATGATTTTTGCGGTTGTATTAAAATAATCCTAACACAACTCTAGCTGCTTTTAAAGACGAATATAATCAAAATTGATAGTTTTTCCAGAATGCAGAAAAAGAGTTCACCCTGCAATGGCTTTTATATTGAAAACTCAACAAGCTAGAAATTGAACACAGCCCTGAATTTGGCTAATGGTATGCTCTACCACTGCCTATTCATAATATATATCATTGATGGTTTGGTTTGAAGTTGTGGATTAGTAATTCCCCTTAATGGTTTGGTTTGAAGTCTGTCTTTCACTGGATATTGCATGTACGCACTAATGTGCACTCTGGTCTACTGCAATTGTCCATTGTAGCTTTCGCAGAAATAACAAGAAGACCACCAAGTTCACAGCTCTCAGATATATAGGAGGAATAGATTCTACCCTCTTCATCGTTCCTTTCATTCCCAAAGCATAGAAGCTTTGAAGTAGAGGCCAAGGGAGCTCTTAAGCAGAAGCCATCAACTCTCAGATCAAGTTAGCCATATTGTTTCTATAGAGTTCTTATTTTAATTTATTTTCCCCTGTTTCTAGGTTGGGGCTTCTTATTTATGCCCTGTCTCTTTTGATTTTTTTCCCTGTTTGTGGGCCATGGTTTTTTATTGATAATAATGGGGGTTTATATGATTATGTTTCAAAATTAAGGATGAGTTATTCATTCATGGCGGTGCCCAATTTTGGTGGGAGGGAGAGCTCAACAATTCCCACAGACTACTCCATGGTATTTACCACAGTTAGAGAGAATAAAAAGAAAAACAAGATTGAAATCGACCTCGAGGATACTAATAATGTCAGAAACGGTGATAATAATCTGATTTCACACCAATATTAGAACAATATAGAGCCTGATATTCCTGTAAGTATATGCTATGTATGATTTTGTGATGGCTTCTGATGGTTTTATTGTGATTACAGTGGGGTGATGTTTTTTTATTTTTTGGTTTTGCAGAAGAGGAAATGGCTCAATAGATATTTGGCCTGTTGCTTAGCTTGGTCTCCATGGATGATGATACAAAAATAAGTATGAGTTTTGGGGTTGTATTGCAGTAATCCTAACACAACTCTAGCTGCTTTGAAAGACGAATATAACCAAAATTGATAGTTTTTCCAGAATGCAGAAAAAGAGTTCATCCTGCAATGGATTTTATATTGAAAACTCAACAAGATAGAAATTGAACACAACCCTGGATTTCGCTAATGGAATGATCTACCACTACGTATTCATAATATATATCATTAATGGTTCGGTTTGAAGTTGTGGATTGGTAATTCCCCTTAATGGTTTGGTTTGAAGTTGTGGATTGATAATTTTCCCTTAATGGTTTGGTTTGAAGTTGTGGATTTGTAATTTCCCCTTAAGTCACTCTTTGACTCAATCATCTTGACCAGGGATTGAACTCACAACAAAACCCCAAATTACATGCTATTTTTGTTCAATGTGAAAGTGTAACTTGCTACCTCCAATATTTTCTAGCTAGCAATTGCTATGTACAGGATTGAAATAAAACTGCTCAAAAAACTTTATGACTCACTAAAAGTGGGAACTTATGAATAGATGTCTCCTTAAACTGGGCATAGCTAGAAGCCAAAGTCATAAATAAACACAAAATAATGTTCATAGCTTCGCTTAGCAACTCTCTTTGACTTGGGCATAACTAGAAGCCAAAGCCGTAAATAACACAGGAATTTTCGCAGCTTCACTGAGGAGCTGTCTTTTAGCAGAAAGTTTATCAAATTACTAAATCTATATGAGTAAATGGTCGTCTGAGTGAAGATAGTTATTGATTAATTAATTTTTATATATATTTTATAATATTATACAGTGTGTTTTACCACCCCAATTTTTTTAATTTCATAAAGTTAATGAACTCTTTAATATCTTCCTATTTTGAAAATAGACACTATAAATTAATTTAGGTAAAAAAATCAACAAATACGTTTCATTAAAATTGGAATAAAAATAAAATAATATATTGCATGAGTAGCTCTTTGATAAGCACCAAAAGGTTCAATCAAAATGCATAACATATAGATTATGCACGCTCCCATTTATACCCTAAATCATTCATGCATTTAACGTAAATTCAAATATATTTTCTCCTTTTTCACATGATTTATATTTAAAGTTTCACTTAAATTAAAATCTATAGACAGAATTTGAAGGTTTTTTATTCCTGCATAGTTAATATGGATGCAAAAATTACAAATTCGTTCCCTTGTAATTAGTCAATGCTTGCAAAATGACACAGGAATTTTCGCAGCTTCACTGAGGAGCTGTCTTTTAGTAGGAAGTTTATCAAATTACTAAATCTGTATGAGTGAATGGTCGTTTGAGTTGAAGGTAGTTATTGATTGATACAATTATGGGAAAACTTACAGGTTTTGAAAAATGCCGCATGAGATACTTGAAGATATTTATTGATAGAGTTACTTGAAGATAGTTATTGATAGAGTTATGGGAAGACTTACATGTTTGGATAAATGTTGCATGGGAGGCTTGTTCTAAAGAAAAGTTTAGGTGTTGGAATCTAATTCAGGTGTTTCTTTTGGATACTGCAAATAGCAGGCATGAGGTCTATGTGGGAACCTTAAAAGACGCTTTTTTGTGGATCTCAAAGAAAATTAGATGTTATCCTGATTGATTAATCAACTGAAAAGAAGAACTTCCAAATATTAGGGCTTACTAGAACCTCTACTGCTATTCCCTACAGAAGTCGAAATTAAAGGCTTGGTCATATCAGAACCTTAATAACATGAGCCATATATAGAGGATATTACATAAATCCCTGTTAGTGCCTCAAGGGGGCACAATGGAGGAAATTTAAGGAAAACAACCACAGTCAAGGTATTGAAAAAAAAGGAGAACATAGTAGACGAAGGGGAAGGGAGGCAATAAATATTGATCATGGCAGACGAATCTTCTCAGTCTAACTTTGGTTGAAATTTTAAGATTTTTTCCTCTATACTATTATTTCCTATGTTACTTCTTTACAGCGTTTCCTTTGCAACATATGGTGAAATTGATAGTATATAAAATTTTAAAGGTAAATATAGTGACCTCATTAACCAAGACTAGATCTTGTGGACTTACAATAATTCACCTTACAATAATTCACCTTTTTGTGCAGGAAGGAAATACTTCCAGACATCACCAACTACAATAAAATATATAAAAATTTTGCTTCAGTGTTATGCAGTATAAAGGAAGCCCAGTTTCAATTAATAAAGCACACTATTCATAAGCAATGAGGGCATGGTGATGGACAACTTCAGATTCCATTCCATTTTTTAATTTCCAAGATAACACCCCAATTTTTGTGTGTTGAAATGTTTAAGAAATCTCACAGCCAGGCATGTCTTGAAAACTACCTAGTTAAATGAGTTTTAGTCCAAAATACAAATGCTTAGAAGGAAATACTCCCACATTTCACCAACTGAAGTATAGTATACAAACTCAAAATAGAAGCAATTCCTCTAATTAGAATTCAACTAGGAACAACGCACATACTAATCATGTTTTTGAAGTATGTTAGTTATGGGGAAATTATCTTGTTAATGAGCTTGCTCCAATTCATCTAATACCAAGTGAATACATTCAGGTTAGCCATAAAATGAAGTATTGTTTATTGTTTAAAGTGTAGGGTCTGCTGTAAAACACATGCAAGATAATAAGAAGGGAAACTAAGTTCAACATTATGTTTTGCGGTTACTCTGTTAACGCTGGTTTAACCAATTTGTTTTCCTGTTTCAGTATATTTTGTTGGAAAGCATTGTTGCGCTGCTTGGTATGCAAGTAACACTACTATTCTCTGTTCTGGGCATCATAGAAAAATCGACATCTTGGTATTTTGGCTGGAAATCATAGAATAGGTCCCCTGTTTTCAGACTTGGCAGTAACTTTGTTGGATTTGAAAGAACATTGTTTAAGTTGTCCAGAGGAATCAATACACATATTGTGCAGTCTAACTTTCATGTCCAACAAAGCTCCAGCATACCCAATATATGATACAAAGTATTTTTTTTTTGCAACATTCTATTTCATCGGCAAGGCCAGTTGTGATTTTTCTCCTAATTCGAACAAGCCCAAACCTCTGCACAGGCTAGAAACTACTTCGCCCAGATTCAAATGCGAAGGCTTGTGCTTAGCTCCCATATCATAACTAAGCATCATGGACATACCTGCAGAACTGGCTATCTCCCTTCTCTTACCAGTTTCATTGCAGTTACCAAAAAAGAATTAAATAACGATCTGGAATCGCTTATTTGATAAAATTTGTTGCAGGAGCTGTCGTTTTGAGGAGCAGAAAAATGGCGTGGCTGAAGAATTTTTTTGGTGAGGTGCGTTAAGCTAAATATTAATGTGGTGGGGCTTCTAAGATTTGAGCTCAATTGCAAAGTTGAGGTGTAAGACTGGTGTGCAGGCTTGTAGAGCCTAAATCCTTCAGGTGGATATGACTCTTCATTGCTCAGGATACATTCCTCCATGCCCTGATCCATAATATTCCTCCACCTCTCATTTTTCATGGCCATTCGGAATATTCACCGTTTTCCTTGGTGGATTCCCACTACTCTGGGTCTAGGGCTGCATCTTCTAGTATTTTATTCAGGAGTGTTACTGAGCATCTGATACATATTTTAAATTAATAATTCACCATTCCTACATAAATTAGGGCTGTAGATCAGCACTGTATCAAGATATGCTTCCTTTAAATATGGCAGTTAACATTCTCCATCAATATCTAAATATATCTAAATGTGAACTCTTCTTGTTCTACCTGCATCTTCTCTCACTCTCGCTACTGTTGTTGCTACTTCCACTTCTACTCGTGTTGTGCAGTGGATAATAAAAAGGATAATTTATCCCAAAATCGTCAGGAGGGTCCATTGCCATTCAAATTAAGTATGTTGTTATGTGTGAGTATCTTATTATATATGGCCAAGCTATTGATTTTCTCAGAGATCCATAAAAACAAGATATGTGACTTCTGATTCAACACATTCGACTCTTCCTATTAAATAATAAAAAACATGAATCCATAGAAAACTGGAACAAACAAAACACAATCCATAAAATACAAAACCCATATATTAAACCCAGGGTAAACTCTAATAACACATAAGGGAAGAAAAGAGTTTGACATTTCTCTGGGAAAAAATTGAAGAACAATAGCCTATTGGGCATCTCACCTAAGTATTTCATTTTTTCAATAGACAGCAAGGGTTTAAGAGTGAAAAGGAATTTTTGTCAGCAGACTGAACCTTGAAAAGAATTATACCTCGGCCTCTTCATTACCGGCGCCTTCCTTGAAATTCTCAGGATACCCTCGATCAAATCTTTGGCCTTTGGTGAGCGAGTGGATAACCTTGATTACGACAATTCAAGCGCTTGTCCAGAAGTATTATCAAGTTGCAAAGAGAGATGGAGGATTTACGGATGGGCCAGCGCCCCCAGGCTAGGGAATATTGTTCAGATTCGTTCCGATGAAAGAAATCACCGCAATTGAGGCAACCCTCCTCCTCTTTCCCTGGACAAAGCAGCGGGAAATGAAAAAAAAATGATATTTGAATTTTTTTATTTTATTTTGACTCTCCAATAAGAGGGAAATGAAAAAATTGGATATTTGAAATTTTTTGATATTTTGATATGAAATGCGTGTTTTTGTTTTTTTTGTTTTGTTTTTGGGTCACAAATAATACATATATGAAGGATAGAATCCAACTTAGGGGCGAGTGGGAAGGCATGACCATTTTTTACAAAGTTTTAGCATGGAGAAAAATTCAATTTTTAAAAAAATATGAAATTATAGAAGAAAATATGTAAAAGGTTGAGTATATAAGGTGAAAGAGTCATCTCATATGTTTTTTGCACCTAGTTTTCTAGATAATTTGTCTATCTCTTTAAATAAATAGACTTTTTGTAGTCTATTTGTGTGGTGAGTGGCTTATAGTTGGTAAATTCTCTATTATAATTTCGAGTTTTTTGGGGTCACTCTAGTTTCCTATATATGCAAGGTGTATAACGTACATAATATATTCAATATTAGGGAGAAGTTGTAATGGGGTTGCATTTTTTATTAGTTTTTGGTGTTCACTCTACATTAGAGTTAGGTAATACTATGCATGTTATTAGTATAATGGATTACTATTCTACCTATGTGTTTGTATTTGTACTATATTTGGGTGATCTATGTTAGTTTTTATTCATAATGATGTTTGTTATAGTGGTTTAAATGGATGCTAATAATATCATAATGAATGTGATCCCCACTCAAATATTTAACATTTTGCACGTTACTTATTGGGAATTATTATATATGTCTCACGTGAGACCTTCTATCCCCTATAAGGTGGAATATAATAGGACATTAGACAACAATAGGCCATATTTAGAAGCATTTCGTTAACATTGAGTCTATGATAAATCCAACACTCAATAATAGGAAATAATCGTCTAAAATATTTGAAATATGGTAGATGAGTTAAATTAGGGTTTAATTAACGAGGGTGTTCGGTTTAACCTACAAAATTTCTTCAAGCGACTTGATTTTTTTTAACCATGACCCTAAATTTCTCCTAAGCTTATTTAGGATGCAAGTTATCCTTGTAAATGGGTTGGGAAAGGTAGAAGGTGGCATTAGGAAGAGGTGCTTGAGGGAAAAAAGTCATTTTATTGGCTCTTGGGAAAAATGGAAAAGAAATATTGCTTTTAGGACTTTGTTTTTTTATGTTAATGTATAATTTATATCTTAGGATAGATGAATTTGTGACTAAGGCATTATGGCAATTGGAGTAGTTAAATACTACTCAAGTATTATCTAAGTGGATAGAGGAGGATATGGTATATTTAGCCATATTCGGGTATTAAGCTCCCATTACTAAGCTTGACGTTTTATTTGGGATGAAGGTGGTGTTGTAAGCCAAAGAACTTACAATTACAAAAGTACTAGACTAAGTTTGATATTAGAACAATTGATGACATTGTTGGGTAGAGTATAGTTCTTGAGTGACTCTTCAATGAGTTTAAATCGTGTGTTCTAATTGAGATAAATCATTTCTTGGAGGGCAAAGAATATTTGAAGGTGTAAATGGTAGGGATGAAAAGCGGGTCTTTTGTGTGATTTTCCCCCGCAATATTCCATTCGTACAACAAAAACATTAATATTCCCTAGTCTTACATTGATCATTTCTTTAGGAGATGGAGGTATGAACTATATCCATCCTAGTAATGGATGGAAAAGGAATACACTAACAATTTTCCTTTTTAGCGCAAGGGATGTTGTTAAAATGTATGTTTCTAGGATTTCATGTGGATTTGATTAGACAAATTGTGTGACAAGAAAAAATCTAGAAAAAAGTGCTATAGAAACTATCTTTTTCTAGAGAATAACCATAACCATTTGACCTTCATTATTGTAAGCATAGAAAACATTGTTTTTACTTCTTAGATGATTACAAAAAAAATTAATTTCCTCATACATAAGTCCTCACCATAACCATTGAAATATTCAAAGCAATGTCTTACAATTTTTGTTGTAGCTAAAGCAACTTCTTCAATAAGGGACCCACTAGGACCTCAATGTTCAGTTCCTATTGCATCCTGAACTTGGAGAACAGAAGAAAGAAATGACCACTTGTTATTTAAAGATGAAATTTACTTTCAAAAAGAAGATTTAAAAAGAATGAACTTAAGAAAAAATAAATGCATTTCCTCCACAATAAAAAAAAATCTCATTTCGAGCACAATAATTTTAATTTAGTCTAGGTTTTAATGATGTCAAGCTAGTGCATGGTTGCAATTCAATATGTAGACAAGTGCAGAAACCATTTCATGAATATATTTTATATTTTTGGTGGTGAATTTTTAAAGCTCTATTAACATTCAACGTTTCTTGAACAATGAGATGAAAATTTGTATTTCCTTTGTTTTCCAACTCTAATTGGATTAGGAAATTAACTATGGGCTACGTTATTATTTTGGTCACTGGCGAATCATCTAGGAAAGCTTAGTTCGTTCTCAGAAGAACTACCTTGAAAGGTATGGCATCTGATCCTTGTAGAGGTATAGATATGCTCAATGTTAGAGTCATGTCTACATTATTTCGAAGGAATTTATCTTCTCTCGATTGAAGATGAGAAAAATAGATGAATTTCAAAAATGGTTTGCAATATTTTATTTTATTTTGTAATGTTTCTTTTTATATATGACCATTTTGTGCAATACAGGGTGCCTTGTGAATATTTCCTTCCACGTTAATGCGAGATCAAGTACTTACTAGAGGAAACTCCTTATTGAATATGAAAATGGAGATGCAACCTAAACTAGGTGGGTGCTTTACAAAGTTAATTAATTTTCCATTGTATAGACTACATTGATTACTGCAATTATATTATGCAAGGGTTACAAGTTTATATAGCAGTTTTGTGTTTCACATCTCTTTAGGGAAACCTCAATACATGGAAACCAATGCAACAAACATGGGGTGCAAATTGGGCTTTGAATAGTGGCCCTTTATGTGTTGTGTTTTAAATTTGCCTCACAACCCTCCTAGCAAGGAAAATTCTCATTATAGATAACGTTATTCTAGAGAATTGGAACTGAAATTCTACATACAATACCAATGCCAACAATCAAGAACTATAACTCTCTTTTAAAAGTCATTTTCATCTTTTCCTCCCAATACTTGTTCGTTATCAGTATCTTGTCCATATTTAGCCTTGGACTAAATTTACCACCCAATTAGGGCTACATTCCCAAACAACTTGACTCATCGACAGTGTCGCATGGTCTTGCTCTGATAGGTTATTCACCCTATCAAGTTCCCCATTCAAAGGGACCTGTGCCTAGTATATTAAAAATAGAGGTTGATCACGCTACAAATGGAATTTAATTAATCTTCAAATGCGTCTGAAAAAATAATCTTATACTGCACTACCCTTCACACAAACTAACAATTCCACCCATCCACCATGGATCCAACATACTCGAAACCATACAAAGGCAAAGCCCCTACGAGGGAGCCACATCGATCCCCAAAACACGTTTTCATTCAAATTTCCTCCCACTAAGGTGTTCTTGATCCAACATAATATTCATGTGTTACCAGGTGTGAAAACCAAGAAAACTAACAATCGACCACCCTATAATTGACCCATGACCAATTTTGAGGTGAACCCAACTTCTAGCTCATTATAGAGTCACACTCTTTGCACACAAAACCGATTTCCATCACCATTGAAAAAATTTGGTTGTCTCTTCACAACATTCCAACTAATTTCCAACTAACAAAATTGAACTAGCAAGAAACTTGGGTGAAAAAACATCAAAACTGCATAGAGAGGAAGCACCTGCAAGGGAGACACAACAATCCCCCAAAAAGGGGTTCCTATTCAAAGTGTCTCCCACTAAAGTGGTGACCCAACATACGACGTCTCATGTGTTACCTTTTCCAAAATTTCATATTAGTGCTTATGTTAACTCCATCAAGTAAGATTTTTTTTTGGATTTATGAGGCTTGGTCTATGTTATTCTTCCTTCAGTAGAAAAAAAAAAAACTCTAAAATTTGTGCTTCTTCCTTGATTTTTCATCAAAGATAACTTAGATCATCATCATGGAGAGTCAGGTTGTTATTAGCTTGTATCGTAATTCAGCTTACAATAACCTCGATCATATTGGCTTACATTCATATTTGTGCTCAAAATTGAGATTTTCCTAATCTCGACATGTTCTACACTTGTAGTAATAAAACAAGACCCTTGGTCCTTCTATTATAATAGATATATTATGAACCTAGTAGAATAGAGATAATTTTAGACGTGTTAGCAACCATGCTAAAAAATGCTAGAGTGTTAGGGAGGCATGCGGTCAGGATGTGCCAACGCGTGCAAGGAATGTTAACTAGGAGTTGCAAAGAAACACAAGGGATCACTACATCAAAATGCATGGAAATTAACAAATAAGAGTTTGTGATTGGAAGTGTCAGTGAGTTCCACGTGTGCTAAGGAGAGAGTGACACGGTATGCTAGGAAGTGTTAAGGCATGCTAGAGGCCAGGGTGACATGCCAAAATGTCTTAGGGGTTAGGGTGTACCAACACATGCCAAGGAGTGTTAAGGAATCTTATGGAAAGACAAGGGAGCACTATTTAAAAATGCATGGAAATGAATGAATAAGATTTTTTTACTGGGAGTTTCAATGAGCTATAAGTGTGCTAAGGAGAGAGAGACAAGGTATGGTAGGTAGTTCCAAGGAATGATAGAGTGCTAGGGAGGCATGCCACGATATTCTAGGTGTTAGGGTGTGCCAATGTGTGCTAGGGAGGGTTAGGGAGTGTCAGGTAAACAAAAGGTAGCACTAGATCAAAATGCATGGAAATAAATGAATAAGTAGGGAGTTTCAATGAGTTCTAGGTGTGTTAAGGAGGGAGTGACAAGGTTATATGCTATGAAATTCCAAGGTATGTTAAACTACCAAGGTGAGTCAAGAAGTGCTAGGCTGTGTTAGAGAGTGTAAAAGCATGTCAAGAAATGTAGGGGATGCTAACACATGCCACATAATGCCAAGGAATTTAAGACATGTCAGGTGTTATGGCATGTCAAGATGTAAACCATGTTGCTTAATTGTTTTACGACCACAGCTGGATGTGATGAGCCTTGTCTTGGTAACTTGTTAAGTGGGACCAGTTAAGATTGGAAATGAGTAGTCTAAGGTGAGTTACATGTAATTCTTAGGTGAACAACGCATATGTTGAATTTCCACGACACATGAGAATCTGGGTTTGGTCTTAGAATCTTTAATGAAAACACTCTCATGTGCTACAACACATCTACTTTGCACAAAGAAATCTACAAACATGAGGGAATCAATTAGTTCAAATGAAATATTTTAAAATTTTCAAACCTTTCTTCATTAAATTACAAACTATAATAGAATAGGCTAGAGCTCTCGTACCAGGGATAATGGCCCTTTACAATCACACTGATACAAGGAATATAACTAGGGCTTGGTGTTACTCCTTTGACAACCAATCTACCTTGAACAAGAAAACACTTAACCCACTTTTTGATGGTGGACACACATAGCCCTTTCAATCCACATGTATTGAACACATCTGGAAGGTCCTCCTGCCCTCCATTATGTAACTCCTCAATCTTCCTCTACCAATTAACTCAACTCCTTTAGGTTACTGAACTCAACTCCTTTAAGGTTTGCAACAATTAGGGTTTTTGTTCAGCTGTTCACAACTTCGTTTTCAACAAATCTTTGGTTTGCCCACTTTTTCCATACTACTACTCCAATATGACAAGTCTATGGATATGGAGGTTTCCATTTTTTCTCAATGACACAATCCTCTACAATACAGTGAACTAGGGCTAGTTGGCTAGCCCACTTGACTGCTACTTTAGTCCTTCAAAGTTTACATGTCCTTAGGCACAATACACCTACCCTTCTACCAGTCTTGTTTTCCTTCACATGTACATGAATTAGAGCCCTTATTTGGAAGTCACCTAACAACCCTCCCATTGTACTTGGACCGCCATCAATTTTCCCAACCACAGTCAATTCTTTTATTGATCTAGTGCACACAACACTGCCCTCATCTAGGGCTCTTCAAATATGCCACCTAATATTGATTTGAGTCCTCTCAAAATCACTATTCTTGTGTACCAATTTATTTGTTGTCAAAGCTACGAACAAATATGAACTACTCATCTTATCATCTTTCTAACAATTTGTAGGTGAATGAAATACGGTCACAAATCATCCATTAACAATCCATTGACTAAATGTTTATAGGTTGCTTTAGATATTTGTCCAAAACCCTATGGACTGTCCATGAAAAATAACTCCTCTTCATGTCAATCCATTCCTCATATGGCACATTTCTTCTATGCCATCTTCTACTGAGGTCCCACCTTCCTTTGGATCTACTATCTCTGCACATACTTCTTGAAACCATCTTCCAAATTTTCTGTATATATTGCAGAGATAAACCTCTCTCTAAGGGTCACAACCCCTCTGCTTCTATGCAGATCTATCGCAGTCTTAATGGAATAACTTATGGATTTAACATGCTAGGAAACCTCCCTAAATATGGAGTTATACTTCTATTTTAATTGATTTAGAACAAACCCTATCCACCCATAGCAAAAATGACGAATCTTTCCTTCGTAAGAGACTCAACCTAGCTCGTATGGATCCATATATTATGGGAATTTATTTGACTGAATCTTTACCTGAACTTTAGATATCTACGACCCTCAAACTACGATTACCTCATTCAATATTACACCTACGACTACTATTTTTCTAGCCCTAAATTCTAGTGCAAACCCTCCTCCATTTTTGTTGGTATTTATCACAAACCTTGCAACCTACTAACCACCACAAGGTAGGGTCTCAACCCTCTCTACTATTTCAAAATTTGATGCAGCCTTCACATAGAAACACCACTGGAATCACATGCCCAAATTCTCATGAGTCGCCACTCTTGAGCTTGATCTTTCATAAGATAACCAACAAGATTGCATCCTACTTCCTATCTTGAACCCATTAAGGTGTGTGACATTATTGTGAACCCTCACATGATTATCTCACACTTGGTGGATGATCATGGCCTCCCTTTAGCAACGCTTACTCATACCTCTAACTCAACCTATTTTAGGACTACATCTCTCCTGGCCTCCTTGTTGAAATGAGATCCTTCTCACTTGATGTTCTTGCCTTCATACTAAGGCCTCCTTAAATATCTTTTCCTAGCTAGGAATCTTAAGAACGCTCTATAACTTACAAATTTTATCCACTTAGACCTCGGGAAATATTATTTTTTCTTTAAATTTTCTTTTAGATTTAAAATCCCATCTCAGGTCCAAAGCCCCTTTGCTTGGGTTATTTTCTTAAAATCTGTATGTGTAGGTTGTTGGTTGTATTTACTATTTACTTCGCTAAGTTATTGAATATTTCATAAATCAACTTGTAACTTAATTCAAGTAGGAGAAGTAAATCAAGATACCGCAATAGGGTTTCTTAGATTAAAAAATTTTCACATTCCCTAGGTCTAGCCCCATTAGGTCACCTAGGGCAACAATTTCCCAGGAATATAGCTAGAGGAAAAATTATATCTCCTAGAGGCAGCTGCGTTGCTGGGTGCCCTAACTCTCCTCAGAACTTGGGCCAATTCTGACAGTGGAATATATGGATACCTCAAGCCCTAGCTCCAGGATCAAGTTTTTCCTAAGTGTTCCCAAGGATAGAACCTAGTAGGATAAATTTGACCTATCGAAGTAAAAACACTTGTCTGATCCTTTCCCATCACCTTGTCTAGGATAGGAACATCATTGGCTGCTAAATTCCATCCCCGAACCTGGGTTGGGTCCACTTGGCCCCGTGTGGTCCCATTTGGTGTCAAAGGCCTTTCATCAAGGACCATTTGGGAATCAAAGTTCCCAAAGGATTTTAGGGATTGAGAACTTTCTTCAAATGTCTTATTCTTCTCTCTCAATCCTTCAATCCCCCTCCTCTCTCCATAGAAGATAATTCCCTTGCTTAAAAGGAAAGCAAGTCCCACTCTTTATTTTATCTTAGGAAAAGGGTTTTCAGGGTCACTTCCCACCTATTCATTGACCTATACTCTACAAGTGACTTCCTAAACTACCACGACTCCACCCATCGGTGAAAGTCCATGAAGAGCAAGGAGCCTTAGCTGTGGTGACAATGGGCTAAGCTTCCATCGTCTCCCTTGTAGTTTCCCTCTTAGGAACCCCTTTTAGATCCACTATTAGTTTGAGTGGTAACAAGTTGTTCACAATTTCATTTGTGAACAACTCTTTGGTATGCCCACTTTTTCCATACTACAGCTCCAAGATAAGAATTCCATGGCTATGGAGGCTGCCCTTCTTCTCACTGAATCAATCCTCTACAATACATTGAACTAGGGCTAGTTGGTTGGCCCACTTGACTATTACTTTAGTCCTTCAAAGTCTGCACATCCTTAGGCCCTATACACCTACCCTTCTACCAATTTTGTTTTCCTTCACCAGAACAAGAGTTAGGGCTCTTATTTGACAATAACCTAACAACCCTGCAACTGTACTTGGCCTACCATCAATCTGCCCAACCATAGTTGACTATTTTTACTGATCTAGGGCCCACAATATTGTCTTCATCTAGGGTTCTTCAAATCTGCCACCTAACAATGGTTTGAATCCTCTCAAGATCACTGTTCTTTTGTATCGACAATTTGATCTTTGTTGTCCAATATATGAAAAAATATGAACTACTCCTCTTATCATACTTCTAACAATCTGTAGATGACTGAACTAGGGTCACAAATCAGCCACTAACAGTCCATTTACTAATTTTTTATAGTTTTCTTTAGATCTTTGTCTAAAAATCTATGGAAAGTCCACCAAAATAAACTCCTCTGCATTTCAATCCATTCTTCATATGGCACATTTCTTCTGCATTCTCAATCTTCTGCTCAGGTTTCACCCTCCTTTGGATCTATTGTCTCCACACATACTGAATCTGCAAACCATCTTCCAAATCTGTGGTCTTTATTGTAGAAATAACCTTGCTCTAAGGGTCACAACCCATCTTCTTCTACGCAAATTTGTCACAGTCTTAAGGTCATACCTTATGAACTAAACATGCTAGGAAACTGTCCTAACTAGGGAATTATACTTATGTACTTCTAATTGTTGTAGAAAAAACCCTATCCACACATAGAAAAAACACGACTCTTGCCTCCATAAGAGACTCGACCTAGCTCATATGGATCCATAGATTCTGGGCATTTCTTTGACTGAATCTTGACATGAACTTCAGATCTCAATGTTGACCCTCAAACTAGGGTTAACTCAGTCAATATTACGCCTGCGTTGACTTTTGTTATGGCTCTAAATTACAATGCAAGCCCTCCTCCATTTATGTTGGTATTTATCACAGACCTTGTGGCCTACTAACCACCACAAGGAAAGATGGTATCAGCGATCTCTTCTATTTCATGTAGAAAATCTAACCAACAGGATTCAATATGATCTTGTAATCATGTACTAAAACAAGATACCAAATCCTTCCTACAATTTGTGGAAACAAAACAAAATCGCACAATCACATATAAGTAAGAGAAACAAGTTATCAATCGCACAACACAAGATGTATCTGGGGAAGCAACTGCTCAAAACCCTCTATCTCTATTTTGTATTAAGTCAAGGAATCATGAAACAATACAATGCTTAATCTCTCTTGAGATTCTCCAACACTCTGCCAATTGTCTCCTGCTGATCTAGGAAAAATCGGTCTAATACTTAGCCAATTCTCAGCCTGCCTTGCTCACGCAATTCCTATGGAATTATCTCCATATTAATTAGGAAAATCAAGCTTCCTTGATTGCATAATCCATCATGGCATCCCAATGACTTTATAATTGCACACGGGAAATTTTTTATAAATACAACTGATAGTTATGTTCCTCTGAACTGTGTTAAAATAAGGATAAAGGGTATTTTTTATTATTTAAAAATAAGATAAAATCCTAAACAACCAAAACCCTAACCCGAGGAGATGTAACACCAAGAGTTTATGGGCCTCGTTGAGGTTAGTTGGGCAGCCAACTTTCCGGGGTCGTAACTTGGTCATATGATATTCGTTTGATGCACATGATACCTCATTAGAAAGATCTCTCCGAGGACTACAAATGCTAATGCGATTTCTATGAAATTGCTAAACCTTTCTTGCCCAAAAAATGTCGTTTGGGGCCTCAAAATGGCTCCGGAAGTTTAGGACTCGAAAAACTGACAAAATTAGTAAATTGTGCTATAATTAAGGAAACTGAAAAACTGAAAGAGACAATGGCGAGGGCCCAAGTGGAATAGGCGGGTGGCCACCAATATCCACCTCGATCACCTTAAATCGAATTTCTTGAGCTAACTCAATCATCATGACTTAGTTAATTGACACAATTTGTTATGAGACGAAATTACAATTTATTGTCCAATTTATTTAAGGGAAAAATAAATTAGACGCCTCACATTCCTCACTCCTGGTACATCAAAATTCCTAACCAGTGTGGCTGCATTTTTTTTTTCCTTTCTAGTCGCCAATTTCACTATTTCTTGTTGCAAATTTCAACACTACCTCTCAATAAGAAAGTAATTCAATTTATCCCCATCCGGTACCTTTGGAATGTTCTGCATGCTACACTTCTCTAGTGTTGTTTGCACATGAAAATCCTGAAACTGAATAGCCTCTGAACAACTGAATCCATATAATTCATCTCAATTAGAGTCTTCTGACTACTACTAGCTACTGCACCTGTCTAGTACTATATTGTCTGCACTACTGCTAACATCTGCATCTGTGCCCTTTGAACTGTTGCTAACTCTATTTGTGCTCCAGTATTTGAAATTTGTCACTTTGATTTCTGTCTTGCTGACATCTGACTACATCAATCTAACTGATCCTTCCTACTACTGTTGTATTGTGGGCTCCTTGTAGCCAGGTTCGATCTATGAGACATGCCATCTCAATGGACCTTGCCCAAATTTCTTATCTTTGGATTATGTCTACACATAACCCCACCTTACACCTCAAGGTATGGCTACTCCTTCCCATATGGCTCAAAATTTCCCCCTCATGGAGGCCTCTTCTTGAGTGGACGCTTCCACTCAGTCTCCTCTTTGCTTCTCCAATTATGGCAGCTACTCCACAACCTTCTGAGACTACTTCTCATGAGGATGCATGTTGAGAGGTAATTTATGCTCCCTCTAAACCACCAAGTCTCTAACTTCTGCCTTTCTGCTCAAATCTTTGCATGCATCTGGTACCTCAAGTGCATATAGGTTCTTGACTCACGCACAGTTTCATTGTCTCGAAGTTACAAAAATTTTCTAAAAAAGAGTTGATTTTAAATCGATGATATCTCCCTCATCCGAGCTCTGATTTGACTGATATATTTTTTTTTTCTTTTCCATTTGGGTAGATTTTCGCAAGGAATCCAAATATTCTATTTATTTTCGAAAAATTTACACCAAAATCTTCATATATTCTCTACAAACTCACTGCCCAAAAAATTCCTGCTCTGATACCATGTAGAAAATATAACCAACGAGATTCAATCTGATCTTGTAATCTACTAAAACAAGATACTGAATCCTTCCTACAATTTATGGAAATAAAACACGATCGCACAATCACATATAAGTAAGATAAATAAATTATCAATCGCACAACAACATGATGTATTTGGGGAAAGAAACTAATCAAAACCCCTCTATCTCTATTGTGTATTAAGTCAAGGAATCATGAAACAATACAATGCTTAATCTCTCATGAGATTCTCCAGCACTCTGTCAATTGTCTCCCGTTGATCTAGGCAAACTTGGTCCAGTACTTAGCCAATTCTCATCATTACTTCAGCCTACCTTGCTCATGCAATTCATAGGGAGTTAAATTCTTATTAATTAGCAAAATCAGTCTTCCTTAATTTCGCAATCCATCATGGCATCCCAATGACTTTATAATTGCACAAGGGAAATTTTCTCTGAATACAACTGATAGTTATGTTCCCTTTTTTTTTTTTAAACTGAAACGAGTATGGATTTTATTAGTAGGGAACTCCGAATGGCCGTAGCCTTACATCTTTCTGTGCAATTCTTTTACATTTTCTGTTTCTAGCAATTTTCGAGTTTCATGGAATACAGATTGTTTCTGGATCTCCGCCGTTTGTACTTAGATCTCCTTGGGCCAAGAGATAGCCTTTGTTGGCATAAAAGTCTGCCTCTTTGTTTGATTCTCTGAGGATGTGGTAGCAATTGAAGGAAGTGAAGTCTTGGATGAGATATCTCAGCCTTTGCAGATTCTTGTTTAAACTAACTTCATTGAATTGGCCTTGCGTATGTATTGTTTTAATCAGGATTTCTGAGTCTCTGAATGCTTGCAGCTTCTGATGTCCTCTTTCTTTGGCTATTTGGAAAAATTTTAACAGGCTAAGAATTTCTGCTTGATTGTTAGTTCGCTAGCCTAGACCCCAACTGAAGGTTTCTATGATGTCTCCATCAGGAGAGTATATGAGTCCTCCAGCTCCTGCTGTCCCAGGGTTGCCTTTAGAGGCACCATAAAAAAATACTGTTGTTATTCCTTGCTTCCTCCACCAATTCTGAAAAGCTTCATCCTTTTCTCTTAACCTCCACTCAAGACTTCTGAGGGGTTTTTTTGTGCTGTGTGTCCATCGGATGAATGCTTGAATGCCAAGCCAATTATTTTCCTCTTGTTGCATTGAATTGTCCTCTTTGATTTCCTGAGAATTAAAAATTTCTAGAAGGAGTCCTTTTTCTTTTGCTGCTACCGTGTTGGGGCTCCAAGTTACATTATTAAATATCTGCTCATTTCTAGCTAGCCAAAGCTTCTAGCACACTAACTTGGGGAGAGTGATCCAGATTCTGGCCCATGAAGAGTTTAGGGAGAGCGATGGGTATCTCTCTTTCTATTAGAGGAATAAGTCCACAACGGAAGTTTTAGTGGGGATTACAACTTTTAATCCTTGAAGAGTATGGATCCAAACTCTGTTTGCATATGGGAATTCAACAAATAAATGATCCAGGATTTCCATGCCTTCTTTGCAGAGTGTACACCTATGCGGTCCTGGAATGTTTATTTTCATAGGGTTTTCACCAGTCAGGATGTTT
Organism: Pinus albicaulis; assembly: GCA_034641835.2. Taxonomy (NCBI): domain Eukaryota; kingdom Viridiplantae; phylum Streptophyta; class Pinopsida; order Pinales; family Pinaceae; genus Pinus; species Pinus albicaulis. The sequence goes on along the minus strand of CM076580.1, from coordinate 1,180,262,288 downwards.
CTATGCATTAGGGTCCAGAAGAAGAAGTTTACCTTGGGAAACACCATTGGATCCCATACCTCTTTCCAAAATTTTGCTAGGTGAATTCGGTCTCTGTGTGTTTGCAACAATTCATATCCTTTGGATGGGGTGTATGCTCCTGTAGGTCCCCATCCCCATTTTTCCTTTTCTGATTTATGCACTAGGGAAGCCTCACGAAGTTCCTGTTTGAGCATTTCTAATTGTTGCAGAAGGTGAGTTGGGATGTCTCTCAATTCCCAATCAATCTAGAGCCCATACTTGTTCCACTTTGAAATATCATAAAGTGTCTTGTCGCCTCTGTTTTCTAAATACTCGCATATCTCATGCAGTCTATCTTGTGCGTCAAGTGGTGAATTTCCCATTATACTATCAGTCAGCAGCTTGACTCGTTTCCCATTTTCTGGGATTTGATATAGATTCCGGGTGAAATAACTCTTCCCTTTAGTACATAACTGCCATAATAGCGAGCTCTTTTTGCTATTTGTGATCTGCAAGTTTCTTAGATTTGCATTGGGAGGTATTTATGCCTCAAAGTTGTGCTGACGAGATGATTGGGGTCGCTGTGAACTTTCCAGAGTATTTTGCATCGCATAGATACATTGGCAGAGTTCGGATCTCGAATTTGAAGGCCTCCTTCCTTCAAAGTTTGCTTTGCTATCTCCCATTTCACCAGATGAAATTTCCTCTGATTTCCTTTTCCTCCTTGCCACAGAAAATCCCTAATGATTTTATTTATCTGTCCTGAAATTGATTTGGGAGCCATCAGGTAAGACGCTTGATAAATTGGCATAGATGAAAACACTGATTTTATAAGGGTTAATTTTCCTCCATGAGTTAGCCACTGACCACCCCATGCAGCAATTTTACCTCTGATTTTTGTAATTACTCCTTCCCACAGATTAACTTTGTTTGTGCCCAGTGTTAGTGGCAGTCCAAGATATTTGATTGTTTCCCATTTTGTGTATCCATTAAACCCCAAGTTGTTTGCTATGTTTTGAGTTTCTTCCTCCTCTGTATTCCAACTATAAACTGCACTTTTCCTTTCACTGATTAGAGCTCTAGATGCTTTACAATATGCTTGAAGAGTATTTTTTGAATGTAGATCCTATTCTAGATGAAGCTCCACCCAGCATGAGGGAGTCATCCGCAAACAGTGCATGATTTATTGCTTTAAGGTCCTTTGTTATTTTTAAACATAGGGTTGTTCCTGTAATCATATCAAGCTCTAGCTTTCTACTCAACGTGTCTGCCATTAAGATGTAGAGGAAAGGAGAAATGGGACATCCTTGTCTCAACCCCATCGTGGCTTGGAAGAAATCAGCTGGCCTCCCATTAACCAAAGGTGCAATCCATGGATTACTGGTGCATGCTTGAATCAGATTAACAAACTCGTGATCAAATCCAGAGGCGATTAGAACTTGATAAAGATAGGACAACTTGACTCTGTCGAAGGCATTAGCCATGTCTAACTTGATCAACATACCTTTCTCCTTTCTAAGATTGCTGGAATGCATGACTTCCTGGACTTGGATTACATTGTCCAGGATATGTCTCCCATTGACGAAGCCCCCTTGCGAATCTGATATAAGTTTTCTCAACAGTGGCTTGATTCTATTTGCAAGAATTTTTGCAATAATTTTATATGAGGCGTTGCACAAAGAGATTGGTCTGAACCTATCAAAGGAGGAGGGTTTTGTGTCTTTTGGAATTAAAGAGAGGAAGGTTGAGTTGGTGCTACCCCCCATTTTTTCTTTCTTCAAAAATCCTTTAATCATTCTAATTAGATCCTTTTTTATAATATCCCATCATATCCTGTAGAAGTGAATAGAGAACCCATCTGGCCCAGGGGCTTTGTCTGGATTCATGGACCAAATTATATTGCTAATTTCTTCTTCATTTATTTGCTTCAATAATGTTGTATTGTCCTCTTAGGTGACCAATGCCAGTATGTTCTTCAGGAATTATTTTTTATCTTCTTCACAGTCCTCATTCTCTTTTCTGAAGAGATGGTGGAAATGTGATACTGCAGCCGATTTAATCTGTTCTATTCCTTAGCAAAGTCTCCTGTCAGAGGAAGTGATCTATGAGATGTGATTCCTGGAGAGCCTAGCTCTACATTGTCGATGAAAGTATGATGTATTCCTATCTCCAACTTCCAACCAGAGACTCTGGGACTTTAGTCTCTAGTACTCTTCTTCATTTCTGAAGGAGAGGAATGTTTTTCATTGGGAAACTTGCTCCTTTTCTAATTCTGTTTGGGTTATATCAATTGTGTCCATTGCACTTTGCAAAATTTCCAGTTGTTGCACTTCCTCGATTCTTGTGTCTTTGGGTGTATTTTTTGGAAGTTTACTCCATTCCTTGAGTGCCCTTTTTGTTGCTTTTAATTTTTGTTCCCATACGTAATTGGGAGAGCCATTAACTATGGTGTTCCATGCCGTTTAGACCTTCTCTTAAAAGCCACTCTTTCCATTCCACAGAGGACTAAATATGAATGGGATTGGCCCCAAATTCTCTTCCTCCTAAAGTAATAGCCGGATGAGTTTATGATCCGAGGTGAGCTTTGGGAGGATGACTGATGAAATGAGCTTCTGTTCCAACAACATTGTGCTTTGGACCAAGAACCTGTCCAATTTGGTGGATATATGATCTTCCTCTGTCCTGTTATTTGTCCAGGTATAGAGCCCTTTCTTTGGTTTAAAGTCCAATAGATCCCATTGTTGTATCATGTCTTCTACTACCTGGAGCATCTGATCTTTGTTGTTCATGCCCCCTCTCTTTTCTTTTTCATTCATTACTAGATTTAGATCTCCAGCTATGATTATATTGTTTGGAGAATTCAGTTGCAAAAACTCATTTAATGTATTCCAACAATCTTTCTTTTCAGAATACAATACCGGAACATATAAATTGAATAGTGCAGTGGTTAACTTACTTGATATGTGCTTTAGCTCAGTGAAACACCAGTGTTGTGTGTTGTGTGAATTGACGAGCCTGAAATGATCTTCCTTCCACAGGGTTGCTATTCCACCCGAGGAAACTCTTGCACTTATTGCTTTCCATGTGTTCTTCTGCCATTTCTTTTTGCTGATCTCAAGAAGGGCGTCCCCTTCAATTTTTGTCTCTTGGAGCATTAGGATGTTTGCAGGTTCTGCTTTCATAAGGTCTTTGACCGCTTCTATTTTCATAGGATTCCTGAGCCCTCTCCAATTCCAATAGACAATTCTCATTACTTACTGTTCGGGGAAGTTTGGCCTCCTCCTTTTGGCAGCCTTGTCCTTGTGTTTCTGCTGATTGAAATTTCTATGGTGGGTTGACTTCCTTGAGTCTTTTTTCTTTCTGCTTCTTCCTCCCTCACTTCTCTGCGATACTTTCTTCCTGCTCCTTTGGCTGGCCTTTCTATGATCTCGTCCTCCAAGGAGCTAGGAGAATCATACACTTTATTCTTGCTACATCGACATATGAGGGAGAGGGAGCTACTTCAGGGGTATGCCCTTGCTCCTCTCCTCCTTTCCGGATAGGGGAGGATCTTGATTGATTACTGTTTTTCCCATTTGCTTCTGGAGTTTCTATGCCCTTGCTGGAATCTTCATTTTGATCTCCTGATTTTGGGGTAGGGATGCTGTTCCTATTTTCTTCTGGGATTTCTATGGCCTTGCTGGATTCTGCATTTTGATCTCTTGAGTTCGATGTGGGGATGAAGGTCCCATATTTTTGTTCTTTCCCCTTTGGGTTGGGGTTATTTCCTTTTGGAATTCTTTTGGTTTTGGGTTTTTTTGTCCCTGCTTTCTGCACTGTGGTCCATTGTTCTACTTTCGCATTCTCGCTCTCCTCTACTTCCTTTTTTTTACAGTGTCTGCTGAAGTGACCATAGCCATGGTAGTGCCGACATTTGAAGGGTAGCTGCTCGTAATCAAGCTCCTGGATGTGCGACCATTCAGCTGTTGTCAGTTTGATTTCCTCTGGTAACCCTACGTCCAGATCAACCTCCACACAAATCCGTGTGCAGGAGAATTGATATTTTTGAAAAGCTTTATCGATATACCTTCCAAGCAAGTTGTCGATAGCCTAAAGAGATTTTTGGTTCCAGCAATGAAGAGGGAGGTGAGGTAGATGGACCCAGACTGGAACAGCAGACAGAACATCCTGGGCTGGGTCAAAGTCAGGGGTCCATTTGTTCAAATATAAACCCTGAGGCCGCATGAAGTAAGGATTGTTTCTGAAAATGAGGTTTTTGTTGTCCGAGCTTTTAAACACGAACACATAGAATCCTTTTCCAAAAAATTGGCTCTTAATTCCTTCAGAAACTAGCGGCGTCTAGTTTCTCTGCACCGAAGCTTCAATGGATTTGGGAGAGTGCCAAAGCCTGGTAAATTTTCCAATGATCCCTTTGTCTGCTAGATTGACTACGGATTTGCAAGTCTCTACTATTGGCAGTTAAACGATTGGAATGCTATCTAGCGTTTTAACAAACTTCTGCTGAGCTTCAGAGATTGGTATTTTGTGAGAACCTGCGATGAGGTTCCTGAAGGCAAGCAGTTCGAGCAAGGGAGGGCCAGGATCGGCTCCCCCGCCGGCCTCCATTGGAGCTGAACCCAGAGCAAGAGCGATGGCGGCGATGGCAGCACAAAGCTAGGTCATGCAGCCAGCAGTATCGGATCAGAAAGTTTTTAAAGTTTAATAGTTATGTTCCCTTTAACCTCTGTCTCAATTGGGTATTCCTCGAAACTTACATGCATGCAACTATTAATAGTGAATTATCAGTTATCTGATTGATCACTCATTGTGAATTAACTCTAATTTAATTCAATGGACCTCTCACTAGTTCATCACTCAGTTAGAACTAGCTAAACTGATTTTAACTCATTTAATTGAGCTAATTACACTTGCACCCCACTAATGCATCAACTTCAACTGGACCCCAAAAATATTAGAATCCCTCTAGATGCCTCATATTAGACCCTCCACTCGAATTTCTTGAGCTAACTCAGTCATCATGACTTAATTAACTGACACAAGTTGTTATGAGATGAAATTACAATTTATTATCCAATTTATTTAAGGGAAAAATAAATTAGACGCCCCACATTCCTCACTCCTGGTGCATCAAAATTTATCACCAATGAGGGTGCATTTTTTTTGTCCTTTCTGGTTTCCAATCTCACTGTTTCTTGTTGCAAATTTCAACATTTCAGAATTTGATGCAGCCTTCACATAAAGACACCATTGAAATCACATGCCTAGATTCTTATGAGAAACTTCTCTTAAGCTTGATCTACCAGAAGAGAACCAAAAATATGCCATCCTACTTCCTAGCGCAAACCGACCATTAAGGTATGCAACATTCTTCTGAACCCTCACATGATGATCTTTCTCTTGGAGGATGATCATTACCTCCCTTTAGCAACCCTTACTCGGCCCTTGTATTTGACCTACTTTAGGACTACATCTCTCTTCACCCCCTTAATGTGCCAGATAGTGGGAATACATGTCAAACATGCTAAGATGTGCCAAGTGATAAGGCATGCCAAGATGTGAAAGGGTGTGTCAATGTGTGTTAGGGACTGTCAAGACAACAAAAAGGAGAAAAAAGTTAAACTACAAGGAAATTAACACATAAGAGGGTTAATAAATCATCAATTTACCTTTTCCAAGAGGGGCATGCTAGGCACACTAACACTAGGCGGCAATAGGTGCCAAGTGAAAAGTCTTAGTTCATTCTAAGTGCCAAGTATTCCTTTGTTGCTTCTCATCTTCTTTCCAAAAATTGATCATCACAAATAAATTTAATATTAAACCATGCTAAATCATACCAAGGCATATCAATGTATTCTATACATGCTAAGACTTTCCAAGCGCCAACAAGTGGCAAGCGCCAATATGTGTCAGGGACTAGTGTTATGCATGTTATGAAGTGGAAGGGAATGTCTAAGAGTGCTAAGGTGTGCTAGAGAGTGATAATGCATGTCGATGAGTGTTAAGGAGTACTAGGAAAAAACATTAAGGGAGCACTAGGTAAAAATTCATGGAAGTTAATGAATATGAGGAATGTGTACTGCCAGAGACTAGTGTTAATGGTTAGTGTTATTTGTCATGCCAAGGAGGGAGTGACAAGGTATGATAAGCATTGGTAAGGCATGCTAGGGAATATCAAGGCATGTTAAGAATTCCCAAAGTGTGCTTGGGAGTTCCAGGGTGTGCTAATTATATCATGTGCCAATTAATAGTGCCAAGATATGCCAATACATGCTAGGTGTTAAGGATGTGGCGCAGGGTGCCAGGGTATGTCAATATGTGTCAAGGAAACAAAAGGAAGAACCAATAAGAGGGTTAATAAGTCAGGACTTTATCTTTTTGAAAAGGGGCATGCTAGGCACACTAATAATAGGTCTCAATACATGCCAAGTGGCATTGTGTGCCAAGTGCTAATGTATGTCAATGCATTCAACCAAGGTGTTCGAGGTCATGCTAGGGACTATATGCAGCATGCCAACACATGCTAGGAGAGTTCCATGTTGTGCTAGTGCATGCCACCATGTGCTTGGGCATCAGTGTCATCACAAGATGTTCTAGGTACAAAGATGTTCCAAGACATGTGGGGTGCTAAGAAATGTTAGTGTGTCCCAAAGCATTAATTTAAGGTGTGCCCAGATTGTTGAGGATTGTTAGGTCTTTATCATTAATAGAATTGTCAGAGCTCGATTATGTATTAAATAATATATTTCCTACACACAATAGTGGAACTTTATCTAAATGGAATTTTCTAGATAATAAACTTAATAGATATGAATCATGTGTTGACTCATAGGAAATCTCTATTCGACTAGTCATTACTTGAGGGAAATGATACACGCTTATTACGTCTTAAAAAATTGACTGACCCTAACCACTATGGCCTTGGACATATTATAAAAAATGCTCCACAATAATGGTATTAAATCGTTATCTTTTGAAAAAAAATATATTAACAGGCAAATAGTGTCATCAAAAACTCATTGGAATGATCAATGATGACAGACATTTTTTTATCGTCACCAAAAGTAACAAAAAGAGCATTGGTGAGGGTCATTAAAATTTCATCACTAGAAGTGTCATTAAAGAGAGAATTAGTGATGGGCCTCTAACGACCCTCACCAAAAGTGAAATGTCTTTGGTGGCAGACGATAAAGGACCATCACTATATACACTTACAGTGATGGTTTTTAGTGATAAATGACGACGGACATTTTTTGACCATCACCAAAAGTAACAAAAAGACCATTGGTGAGGGTCATTAAAAGTTCATCACTAGAAGTGTCACCAAAGAGAGAATTAGTGATGGGCCTTTAACAACCCTTACCAAAAGTGTCATAGAAAATGTCTTTGGTGACGGACCATAAAGGACCATCACTATATACAGTTACAGTGATGACTTTTTAATGACCGTCACCATATGTGACATTGGTGACGGACCTTAAAGGTCCATCACAAGCATGACCCTCACCAATGTGCTTTTTTCTTATAGTGGGAACCATGCTTATCAACACAGGTAAAATATGATAACACCAACATATACCATCGGACTTTAGAATTAACTCGCGGACTTCATCATAAATGGATCAACACATAGCACTCCATCCTTAATTAATGCAACAATGACTTCAATGTAGATATATGAATCAAGATATAAAAATTCTTTTCATACAACTTCAATCAACAAATATAATTGTACCGAGAGAGCTTGGGTTGCTAGTTCACAAGTCTGCTTTCACAACCAATGCTAACCAACATTCAACCAAATGCACCAACACACAGTTCACCATCTTAGAAAACCAACTTACAATCTAAATGCATATAATAAGAATCAATATTGGTTGGACCAATTCAAGAAATGCATAGGATATTAATTCAACGTACAAGGACACCAATGCATGACAATAAAAAAGACAGTGCGCATAGATATCTAAGATTGTTGAGAAAGAGGTGAAGAAAATTTTGCAAGAAAAAATCATAGTTTCGCTTAGGTACTCAGAGTGGGTTTCAAATCTAGTTCCAGTCAGGAAGAAAAATGGAGAGATTAGATTATTTGTAGATTTCAGAAATTTTAACAGAGCCTCCTTGAAAGATAATTATCCTTTGCCAAAGATGGACTATGTCTTCCAGAAAGTGACTGGAGCTTATAGGTTATCCATGGTTGATGGTTTTTTTGGGTACAACCAAGTAGCGGTTAAGAAAGGAGATCATAAGAAAACAAATTTCACTACACCTTGGGAAACATTCATGTATGCGAGGATGCCATTTGGCCTCATGAATGCAGGAGCTACTTTCCAGAGGGCAATGGATATAGCTTTTGTAGGTGAAAATTTTGTAACCATATATTTGGATGATGTGACTATTTTTTCAGGATCTGATGATGAACATTTGGAGCACCCGTAGAAGGATTTATTGAAATGCAGAAAATTTGGGTTATCATTGAATCCTAAAAATTCCTTGTTTGCTCTAGAGGAAGGTAAGTTGCTAGGACATATAGTCTCAAACCAAGGTGTGAAAATTGATCCAGCAAGGGTTGAGGCTATACAAACAATTCCATTACCTAGAAGTAAGAAACATATTCAAATATTTCTAGGGAAAATCAAATTTTTGAGAATATTTGTTCCAAATTATGTTGAGGTTGTTAGAAAAATAACAGATATGTTGAAGAAAAATACTGAAGTAAAATGGGACAAAGATGAAAGAGAATACTTTTTCAGAACCAAAGAGGCTATTCAAGAAGCTCCATTTTTTATTAGTCTAGATTATCTGAAACCTTTCCATTTTATTTCATTTGCATCACCTTCGACTATTGTTGTTGTGTTGTTACAGAAGAATGAAGAAGAAAAGGAGTATCCAGTGGCATTTTTAGTAAAGTCCTCAGGGATGCAGAGCTCAAATATAACACCTTGGAGAAGCAGGTATATGCCTTAGTGAAGTCATTGAAAGCTTTCAGGACATATGTACTTCATTCTCAAATAGTAGCATATGTACCTAATTCTGTTATAAAAGATGTGCTGATTCAGACTGATGCAGAGGGAAAAAGAGGAAAATGGATTGCTAAAATCCAAGAATATGATTTGGACATGAAGCCTACTAAGTTAGTCAAAGGACAGTGATTAGCTAAGCTACTAACAGAATCTAATTTCCAAACTCTGGGAATTAATTTGCTTGCACCATTAGATGAAGTGGTTGAGGAGACCAATTAGATTAAAACAAGGTCAGCAATCAATTACAAATTTCTCTACTCAGACTGGTATAAAGATATTATTCACTATTTTTGTTTTTTCTCTTGCCCTCCCTCAATCAATAAATCAAAATACAGAGCCCTAAAACTTAAATCTCAACCTTTTGTTATAATTGATGTTAAATTACATTGGAAAGATCCAGTTGGTGTCTTGTTGCTATGTTTGACAGAAGGAGAACCAATGGAAGTGATCAAGGAGTATCATACATGTTTGTGTGGAGGTCATTATAGTTGGAAAGTAACTGCTCATAAGATTATTAAATCAGGTTTCTACTGACATTCCTTATTTTATGATGTATACATAATTGTTAGAAGTTGTCAGAAATGCCAATTATTTGCAGAAAATAAAAGGTTAACTCTTTTACCTCTTCTTCCTCTTTTTATTGAAGAACCTCAAGACAATGGGGATTAGATTTTATTGGGGAAATTAATCCACCATCAAGTGGGCAGTTTAAGTGGATTCTAACTGCCACTGATTATTTTAAAAAATGGGTAGAGGCAATTCCTACCAGGAAAGCAAATGATTTGGTAGTAATGAAGTTTTTGGAAGAGAGTATTTTCAGCAGGTTTGGATGTCTAGTGAAAATCGTCACAAACAATGCTCAAGTATTCAACTCAGTTAGGTTTATAAAAAAACTTCAAAATTATAATGTGATATTGTCTCATTCCACAACATATCATCCTCAAGGGAATGGATTAGCAGAGTCATCAAACAAGACATTGGTCAAGATCTTGAAGAAAACAATTAATGGGAACCAAAAGAATTGGGATTCAAAGTTGATATTTTCTCTCTGGGTAGTGAGGATGACTACTAGAAGATCCACTAATAAGTCCCCTTATGAGTTAGTATATGGTACTCAAGCTTTGTTTCCCACTCAGTTAGCAAAACCAATAGTTTCTTTTCTTCAAGAAGCACAAGAAGAACTTAATGCATTGATAAGAAGGTTGAATAAGGTAATAGAATTGAGTGAAAGCAGAAATAAATTCAGAGACAATTTGGTCACATATCAAGAGAAAATGAAGTCCATTTTTGACAGAAAGGAAAAGGAGATTATGTTACAAAATGGATATTTGGTACTAAGGTGGGATACTAGGCGAGAGGAGATGGGAAAATATGGTAAATTTGATCGTCTATGGTATGGTCCTTACAAAATCACTGAAGTTAGATCAAATAACACTTTTATCCTGAAAATTCTTGATGGGGAAGTAGTAGAACTTCCTTTTAGTGGGCGGTATCTGAAACATTATTTCTAGAACTGAAAATAGCAGGTTCATCATTGTATATATTCAGTTTCCCTCATTGTATATCTTTCATCAAGCATCATGTGACTCCATGTCCGAATTGAAGGCACTGATCTGCAAGTTCTTAGTGTTTCATGGAAAAAAACACTATCTCTATGTGGAGCTAGATGTTGTGGATCATTTGCAATATCCTTTTATCGTCAATATTGAAAATACAAAAAAAATATATGTATAGAAAATTGGTAAAGCATGTTAAAGTATTAAGGTCTTATAATTTAGCATAAAAATATTTCGGTTCACTACATTAGAATTGAAAGTTTAAATACTTTAAACTTTATGCAAGCGGGTTCTCTCTTGAAGATTAAAGCTCGCTTATTTTCTTGAGCGGGATGCGATGATTTCTTCAACCCCGATCGAAAGAGTCAACCCGTGGGCACAACAAGTGCAAGAGTTAAATTGAAGGGTGCCTCTGCAGTTGACTGGGTTGAATACGGGAGAAACACAGATGAGAGGTGGAGATTGAATGCTGGGGCACAAGCCAAAATATTTCTTCGTACCCCAAGGCCCCCCGTAGTGACGTAAGGTGTTGAGTTGTTCATAGCTGTCCTCCATGTCAGGCGAACTCAACGGTTAGTTGGTGCCTCATGTCATCATTTAATTTTAAAGGTCGTGCCACCTATTTAAACGAAATTTACATATTCTCGAAGTCATTTCGGATTAAGTTGATATTTTTTATTGATTTTTGTTGTGTCCTGTTCATTTTTCCATCACCCTGTTAAACTTTAGCCACCTTGTAAGTAGTTGTTTGTCGTAGTTCCGAATTATGGGCAATCATTCGTCTCTATCTAGTTTTTCTAGTCATATCCCTCTCATGGATAATGAGGGGGATATCCAAGACACGAATTGTTCCCTGGTTCATCTTCCATTTTACCAACAAGTCCTCTTGAACGAAAAGGATTCTCCAGTGTATACCGCCATCGCCAAGTCTAGTTTGCAGTCTACATGTATCCCTAGAACCCACCTTTTTCCTGAATTGATATCTTGGATGGTTTCCGTTATGTATCCTGGAAAATGTTTTGTGATGAATTTTCAGGGAGAGAATATTCTACAAGTGTCTGCCCAGATAATCCACCAAGCACTTTGTTACGCTGAGTCAAATTCATGTGTTCAATTATCCGATGAATCTTTGGTATCATGTTATGATAATATTGTATGTCAATAGTTCAATCAACTTGTTCATTTTATAAATCCCAACACACATTACTTTCGACCTGATAGCAAGGATTTTCCTATGGAGGTTTTTGATACAGAGATTCAACGAGTACTAAGAAACATTGCTAAAATTCTAGGCAAGGATGATGACAGTATGGTGGATAAGTTGATGTTCGGGATGTTTTCCATGATGATGAAGCCAGGAATGGTGTTGGATATTCCATCCTATAGGCAGGGAAGGAGTAAATTCATAGCTGATGAGTCTATCATTAACAGGTTCTTTCAGATTTCCTTCATTAATCATTTACCTATTCTTATATCAAAACGTGGAGGAATTTATGCATCTAGGTCTGAATATCATGGATGTGAATAAGAAGAGGAAATCTATAGTTTTTTGGATAGATATAGTAAGGAGAGAACAAAATGAAAATGGACTATTTGATTTTGCCAGTTATTTCATGTCAAGTGCATATAAAGTTTTGAATGGAGTTTCTCCCCCTTTTTTTTAACACAAAGCTCAATAATTCTTGCATTTAAGAGAAAAATATAAGTTTGGAATGGTTTGTGTTTGAGAATTATTCAGAAATTAGGTTATATGGAGCAGGTTTTGAGCGTTATAGACTTCTAGTATTTGTTCCCATGAGGCTATTTGCCTTGGATTTTATTCGGAAAAGTCTGAATGTTGGTCAAGTTCACTTTGTGCACATGAAAAAGGGACATATGCTCAAACTACCCATGACTGTAGGTCCTTTAATCGTTAATATGAGACAGGAATTTGAAGAGGTTCCTAAAATGCTAGATGAGATGCATTTGTTGTTAGGGGAAAGCTGGGCTTATGACCCACACAGTGTAATTTCCAATAGAAGAATTGAGAATGGGTATTCAAATTTCATTCATGAAAGCAGACCGGATTTAGAAAATATAGCAAGAAAATTTGTAGTGAGCTCAATAGGTTCAAATATTTAAACTCCTATCATTTTAGAAAAGTCTAATAAAAGAGGTAAAGAAACAATAGTTGACTTAGAATATGAGGAGCAAGGAGCTGAGAAAAGGAAAAATTTTAATGAAGAACATGCATATAATCAACCTGGTTTCTCTTTGCAACTAGGAGAGGAAAAAAATGTTCCTGCCTCACCCAGAAGACATGAGAATTCTCATGAACAAGTGCCTCTAATCAAACATATGTTTTCCCAAATTGCAGAGAGGAACCAGAAAATGAAAGCCAACATGGAAGCCCAAGCTGAATATCAGATTGCTCTAGATTAAACAAGGCTTTTGACTTCCATGGATCTTGAGAAAGATCAATTCAGAGTTGCCCTGTCACATCCTACTGACATGTCAATTGGTTCCTCTAGTAATTTCAATACTGTAAATGTAACTATAGATGTGAAGAAAATCCCATTGTTGGACAAGGTGAACCTACATATGTAGGTAGGTCAGTTGATTGTAAATGACCTAAAGACTAATGCAATGGCAGTGAAAGTAGAGAATATGCTTGCATAAGTCGTTAAACAGTTAAAGTTAGAAAAAGCCAACTCTAGGGATTTAACCATTGAAAATGAGGAACTGAAGAAAATCATAGTAAAGATTGGGGTGGACCCTAATGATAGGACTACTGTGTAGAAACTTCTACAAAGTTCTGAAGCAGAGATATCTACATTGAAGAAAAAGATTAAATTACCTACATGACAACATTTAATGGTTGTAGAGGTTGCAGAGGTGGAGAATGAGAAAGAAAAGATGCTACAACAACTTATGTAAAAGGAGGAAATTTCCAAAATAAAACAAACTACAATATCACTCCAAAATCATATTGATAGTCATACTTGTACTTTTGTTTTTCCTTCAGGTAATGAAGATCCACAAGCCCAGATTTCTCAGTTGAATACTGAATTGCAGATGGCGGAAAGAGACTGGAAAAAGGCTCAAGAAGATCTAGAGACTGCATCGAAGATTATTCAAGCTGCAGAAAATGAAGCCAGTAAATAGAAAATGGACAGTCAGAATGCTAATGCTGAGATCAAAAGCCTTAAAGAAAAATTGAAAGGGAACATATATTTAATACAGGAAAAAGATATCATTTGGAATGATATCTATTAGGTCCCTATATTACTAGTTTAGCCCCTTATTGTTATTAGTGTAGCCCCCTTATTGTTATTATTCTATCCCCCTCTAACCCTAATATTTTTATTATTCTTCCCTTACATTTTTATTGTTAGATCGGCTAGGATTACATTGTGGCCCCATGGAATCCTATATATAGAAAGGAGGTTTTGTCATTTGAATCATCCAAGAATTTTTCATTCATGTTATGTATTGGAGGTTTCCCCCTCGAACTGGCTTATTTCTAAGGCGTTGATATCTCTTTTCTTCTATTTTTGGAGTTGGTTTCACAACATTTGCTATCAAAGCTTTGGATTCTAGGGTTTCGCTGCTCCAAACAGGTCATCGTGGAGTTTTTGCTATAAATTGTTTTCTACGAAGGTTCAGAAGCTGAAATTTTTAGAGTATGAAGCCGAAATACTGAGGAATATTGTCGCTAAATTTTAGATCTTGGTTCGCAACATTTTTGGAGATATGATCTGTGGAAGTTAGGTCTTTTTGCAGGCTCCTCAATTTAACCTAAACAGGTCATTGTGGTATTTTCACTATAAATATTTTCTACAAAGGTGCATAATATGAAATTTTTATAGCACAAAGCCGAACTCTTGGGGAAATTCATTGCAAAATTTTAGATCTTGGTTCACAATATTTTTAGAGATATGGTCTATGGAAGTTAGCACTTTTTCAGGCTCTTGAATTTCATCTCAAAGAGGTGATCGTGGGAAAATCTTCATAACTCTCTCTCTGAGCATCAGATTGGAATTCAGTAAAAAGTGGACGCAAGAACACAGAATTTAGTTTCCTATCTATCAATTTCATAGCCAAAGGAGGAAGCAGTGACACATGAAAATTCATACAACTTCGCTCTAGTGAACTAGTCCATAAATAGGTCATTTTAGGAGATTGTGCACAAATTTTCCTTCAAGAATCCAAATAAGGTGAAACTTGTGGCATTTGAAAGAGGATTCAGAGGGCTACTTCAATACAAAATTTCAGATATTGAAGATCCAAAATCATAGAGATAATTCAGTTTCAATATCACACTCCTTAAAAGCAAGAAAAAGGTGTGTATTTTTTTTCGAATTACATATGTCTCATTTGAAAAAAATGAGTTGGAATTTATTCCAAGGGAATATTGAAGAACATATATCAGTACTGGTTTCTAAAATGGCCCCCAAAAATAATTAAAAACCCATTAAGCCTTCGCAAGGCTCTACTAGGACTCATGAAGACGAAGAAACACAACATGAGATATCAAAATTACAAGAGCAAGTACACCAAATTTCGTTATCGCAAAGAGAAACAAAAAATGAAATGGAAGTTTTGAAGAAAGGTGTGGAAAGTAAGATGGATGGTTTGAAGAAAGGCGTGGAATCTAATATGAATTGTTTGGAAGCTAATATGGAAGGCAAGGAAGCTAGGATGGATGGCATGGAAGCTAAGATCGATGAAAAAATGGAAAACATAAAAGTAGACATCGAAGGTTTGGAAAAGTTGATACAAGAAATGTTTCCTAATGGTGAAAAGATAGTAGAGGAAACTCATGATGAGAAAAAAATAAATGTTAATCATGATTTCATAAACTCTGATGTTGGACGGAAGAACCACCATATTCGAAAGATGGATATGAGGAAGTTTTATGGCAAGGATCCCGTAACATGCATACTACAGAACGAGCAATATTTTGATCTCAATAATGTGAAAAACACACAAAAGGTATGCATTGCAACTTTACATTTAGAACACAATACATTTGTATGGTATCGATGGCTTTGATCCAATAAAAAAGTTGTCACTTGGTCAATTTTTATGGAGGAAATGATAGCACATTATGAGGATACAAAGAGCAAAACCTTCTTTAGCCAATTGATAAATCTCAAACAAAAGGGTTTAGTGGGGGAGCACATTGAGGACTTCCAAAAATTGAATATAAGGCTAACTGATATTCCAGAGGAACACAAGATTGATCTCTTCATAGGTACGTTAAAGGATAGCATCCAACATGAAGTTCGCGTTTTGGAACCTGATTCATTGGAGAAGGCATTCAGTTTGGCAAGAAAAATTGAATGTAAAATTATGGCGAGAAGGAAGCCTACCACTCACTTCTATAAAGAGGGAAGTGTTGCTACTTCTAGATTTCCACAACCTACAAGGTTGACACCACAAAAATTGGAAGAAAAAAGAGCAAAAGGGCTTTGCTACAATTGTGATAGAAAATACACTAAAGGTCATAAGTGTGTTGAGAAGAAATTATTTTACATAGATTGTGAAGAGGAAGAATAAAATGAACAGGAAGAGGATATACACCAAGAACCAACTCTAGAATAGGAATAAATGATTCCGATCATATCGTGTAATGCATTAGCAGGAATTATCACTCCTCAAACTTTCAAGATAGAAGGACATATCAAGAAGAAAAAGGTAATAGTGTTGATTGATTCAGGTAGTACCCATAATTTTATTCATTGTAAGGTAGCCAAGGAATTGAATTTTTTCCTATACCCAGCTCCAGAATGTTAAGTGATGGTTGTAATGTTGGAAATATGATGCAGAGTGTTGTCCTTGATGGCAACCCACTAAATGAAGATGAAGACATGCAACTGTTGACATGTGTTGTCCTTGATGGCAATCCACCTGATGAAGTTATTCTTGACTTGATGGACTTGGTAAATGATGTAAATCTGATGTGATATGATGTTTGTTGACAATATGATGCTGAGTGTTGTCCTTGAAAGGCAACCCACTTAACGAAGATGATGACAACTTACTTGGTGAAGTTGTGCTTGTTAGAATATGTTCTTGATGAGCTAAATATGATGTATCTACAGTGTGTACAGAAGGCAATGAAGAAAGGAATTCAGAATGTGCTCAATCTATGATAAAAAGAGTATGTCTCAAGGCATACGCGGATATGTCTAGGGGAAGTCGCGTATGCACGCAGGAAAGAACGTGCCAAGTCGCGTATGGGCAAAAAGCGCTCAAAAAGTGCAAAACCAGGGGTAACCACCATGGTATTGACCCATTGTATTGGGTAATGATCCGCCTAATTGACCCCGTCCAGGAATACCATCGGAAGTAATGTAGTTTTGGGCTCATGGTATTGTTTTGGCTCATGGTATTGAAAAAGGGGCTCATGGTATTGAAAAAGGGTAAACCTATATAAAGAGAAGAAATTCATTGTGCAAATCATGAGTGTGGGTGCAAGATGTCCGAGCTTGAATGAATACTTCTCTGTGAAGTATATCTGTATGGAAAGGGTTACACTTGAATGATAAATCAATGTATGATGCACCAATGATGAAGAAGGGGATCTAGATCCGACCAGAGATTGGCGTATCCGATTATGGAAGGCTTAGATCCGTGATGAGGCCAGCACCAGCGAACATCCGTCCGAAGCCAGGCGGTGAGATCTGAACCCGAATATCCCATCCGATGGCGGCGTCGCTCCGTAATAATTGAAGATCTATACGCTACTTCGTCGCGGAGGAAGCGAGTATATACGCGGCTTCAACGAAGAGAAAGCGCGTATGTGCAATAAAATATACACTGAGGTATACACTGGTTTGTGTGTACGGAAGCACGTATATACGCGACATCAGTGAAGTAATAGCGCGTATGCAAACTAGGGTTTGCTAAAGCAAAGGGTATGAAATATCTGATCTGTTCTGCTATGTTTCTGCTATCTAATCTGTGTTTTTAAGTATCTGTTGGTGATGTATGTTTGTGCTTAAAAGTTTGGAAAGGGTCCAGTCTAGAAATATGATGAAATGTGGCCTGCAAGTGGTGTTCTATTGAAGTTGTTGGATCCAGTGTGAAAATTGATGAAACATGGTCCAAGGTGGTGATGAAGGTTGTAGCCTTCAGTCAGGGGGTTGTAGCTCCCTTCCAGGTGAGGCTGGTAAACGAGATCGGGGGGTCGTAGCTCCCTTCCAGGAGAGTCTGGTAAACGAGTCAGGGGGTTGGAGCTCCCTTCCAGGAGAGGCTGGTAAACGAGCGCAGGTGGGTGCCTGCGTGCTGGTCAAGTCTGCGCCAGCACATATGTTGTAAGATGTTTTCTCTATAATAAAATATTGAAGGCCGAGCAACTGCAGCGGTGGTTTTCTCCCGATTTGGGTTTCCACCTAAAAATCCTGGTGTTCATGTGTGATGCTTTGTGTGATGGTTTATTTTGTTCTTACTGCACATGTTTACTGTTTATTGAACATCTGATGAATGAATGATGGAATAATATAAGTGAAGATTTAATGACAGATCTAGATCTCTGTGTATACGCTAGTTTCATAAAGGGGATCCGCGTATATACGCAGTTTACTGAAGGAAAGTAGCGTATGGGTTTTAAGGAATGAAAAAGTAAAATTTTTTGAATATGCAGTAAATACTGATTCACCCCCCCTCTCAGTATTTTTCCCAACAATTGGTTTTAGAGCAGGTCCTTGTGCAGAAGCTTGATCGCTTAAAGGAGATCCGTCGCAATGGGAATTCAAGAAGGAGTAATGTCTATAAAGCCACCTCTATTCAATGGAAGCAATCTGATATTCTGGAAGGTACGAACAAAAGCAAATCTGCAAAGTCTTGGTGCAGATGTATGGGCAATCGTGGAAGAAGGTTATCAATATCCAACAAGTATTCCTACTGATGCAGCTGAAAGAAAAAGGTATGAAATCAATGCCAAAGCAGTGAATGTCTTATTGGGAAGCATGTCTGAATCAGAATTTGCTAAAGTGATGCAGCTACATTCGGCAAAAGACATATGGGACAAAATCATTCTAAGCTATGAAGGAGACACAAAGGTAAAAAGTGCAAAACTTCAAACTCTTAGAATTGAATATGAAAATTTGAAGATGCATAGTGATGAGAGTGTTGCCAGTTTCTTTCTTCGTCTGGATGATATTGTAAATCGAATGAGAAATTTGGGTGAAACCATAACTGATACTACTCTGGTGGAAAAGGTCTTAAGATCATTGACTTCAAAATTTGACTCTAAAGTTTCAGCTATTGAAGAAAGGCAAGATTCGCAAACTCTTACTATTGTTCAATTACATGGTACTCTGACTGCTTTTGAAATGAGACAAGGAGGCCCTTCTCAAGTAAGAGAAGTTGCTTTTAAGGCATCTACAAAAGGAAAGGAAAAGGAAGTTGTCAAAGAATCCAGCTATATATCTGATGAAGAAGAAGCGAATTTCGTGAGAAAGCTTCAGCTAGGTACTGGAAGATTCAAAGGTAAGCTCCCCTTCAAATGTTTTGAGTGTGGAAAAGTTGGTCATTATGCTGCTAAATGTCCTTATAGAGAAAAGCATGGTAAAGGGAAACAATTTGAGAAGAGAAAGAGTTATTATGCAAAAGAAGATGATGATGAAATGTCCAGTGAAGATGAAGAAGATTCTGACCAAGATCTGAAAGTGCTCATGGCTAAGAAGCAAAAGAAGAAGGGTACTCGAAACAAGGAGATACCTCAGAAATCATGTATAGAAAAAATTGAAGAAGATGAAACAGATTTTGACGAAGCTCTACAAGTGCTCATGGCAAAGAAGAAAAAGAAGAAGCCTACTCAAAACAAGCCTACGAAGCCTACTCAGAAAACATGGTTAGCAGAAATTGAAGAAGATGAATCAGATAGTGATTGGGGTCATCCTTTGCATGATCTTGATGATACAAACAATAATGAAGTTTGTGAAAATAGTGTTTTGGAAACAGAGAAAGCTCTCAAGATCAAAGATGAAGAACAACAAAGAGCAATTGATAAGAAAGATTCTATCAACAAAGAGATGATCTCTCAAATGAAAGAACAAATAGAAATGATGAATGGACAGGTGGACAAGTATCAAAATCGTATTAAAGAACTAGAAGCAGAAATCAACAATCTAAATGCAGATCTCGAAAAATCAAGCAAGAAGAATGAAGGACT
Source organism: Pinus albicaulis (assembly GCA_034641835.2). Lineage (NCBI taxonomy): Eukaryota > Viridiplantae > Streptophyta > Pinopsida > Pinales > Pinaceae > Pinus > Pinus albicaulis. The sequence goes on along the minus strand of CM076580.1, from coordinate 1,180,242,549 downwards.
TGAAGCTGCAATCATCTTTCTACAAACAGATCTTGAAGCATCAAATAAGAAGAATGAAGAACCCCTGTCATTTGAAAAGGAAGGCCTTGAAGCAGAAATCATCTCTCTCAAAGAAGATCTGGAAAAATCAAATAAGAAGAATAAAGAGCTGCAACAAACATGTGAAGGAAATGAAGATTGGTTGAAAGAAGAGATTCTAAATCTGAAGGATCAAGTAGAAGATGGAAGAAGGAAAGAAGAAAGCATGACAAAGCAATGTCAAGCCTTGGAGGTTGAGGTAAACATTCTGAAAGGTAAATTAGAAGAAAAGGTTAAACTTTTGAGGTTTCAAGATAGTACTAATATTTTGGACAATATTCTGAGTAATCAAAGGTCTCCTGCTATCAAACTTGGTCTTGGTTTCCATGAAACTCTTAAAGGAGAATCTAGCTCACAAGGAAGTGCTAAAAATTCAGAGGATGTCAATACAAAACCTGAAGTGTTGAAAGAGACAAAAGATCAACCAACAATCATGAATTCTCAAAGGAATTCATTCAAGAACGTTGATTGTTTTAAATGTCATAATTATGGGCATGTTGCAGCAAATTGCAGAAGCAGAACAATTCAGCCACAAACAAAATGTGTACTGAAGCCAAGGGATATTGTTTCTCATGTAACAAGTATGAGACATAAAGTAGTCGATTGTAAAAGAAAGAAGATCAGGAAATAATCGCCATTATAATTTTATTTTTCCGGACATATGAGATGTTATTCTTGTAACAAGTATGGACATGTAGAAAAGAATGCCAATAATGTAGACACAGAATGGATAACTTACAAAGACACAAATAGAAAATTTAAAATCTGGAAAAAGATGGAGGGATGGAATAAGAATCAATCTAGAGAAGAAAAGGATCTTTTTGTGGATGCTCTAGAAGACAGTGATTTTCTTGAAGAAAACACTCAATTCAAGATGGAGGACCGATCAGAAACGTAGGGAATTCTGACCCTACTGCAGTCATCTGCTTCTGAAGCTGACTTTTCTTATTGACTGCAGGAATGATGTGGGATACATTATGAGATTTAGTAATGTATCGTCACAGGGGGAGCAATGCATGATGACTCTCATGGCTGATTTGATTAATTTTAGTTATATGAATTTCTCTCGATTACAGACCGGGTGTAAAGAAAATAGCAGAATGTAAGGTAAATTTACAGAGGAGATGAATTGTCAATGCTTGTGTCACTTTCCATGGGTTCTATTCACAGTGGGCCGCGTATATTATCGCTGGAGCCATTCAGATAAGGGCCACAGATACTGATGATAAGAGAATTTAGTCCGATAGTCAAGATCCGGGAGCGCAGGTCTGTGGGGAGCACTGGCCTGGATCATCGATGATTGGTAATCGTTAGCATTATTCTGGTTATACTCATGATAATGAAATGATACATGGGTTCTTGTGTTGAAGATTATGGATGAAGCCTGGTTGCTTTATGATGAAGAGCATTCGTTGTTGAGATGAAAGTCTTATATCTCAGAGATGAGGACTGATCATGCAGAGATTGTTGCTGATGACTTGCTGTTGAAGGTGTTTCAGATTGCACAAGTTAAGGAAGAGCACTGGTTTAGGGGGAGCAACAGGTTGAATAATAATGATTGCACTGTTGGCAATATGACTGCTTGTTCTTTGGTTTTTGTGATACTCATGCTCAAATGATGATGACTTGGTACATTGTTTATTATGATGAGATTTTGAGCCCTGGTTGTCTTTTGTACTCACACATGGATGAGTTGGATGTCATTTGATTCAGAAATAAATCATGCAGAGTTTGTTACTATGGTTGAGATCTTTTGCCTACATATGTTACTTCATGTTTAATCTTGAAGATCATGGTGATTTTGGACCACATGGATGATTGCTTGACACATATCTGAAGATGTTGTTCTGACACAACTACTCTGTTCTATCTGTAGTCCAGGGAAGCAGTCAAATATCTCAGAAAGAAGCTGAACACTGGCTTTTCTTCACAGAGAATCAGATCTGATTGAATTTTAGAAGATGGCTTGGGATACGCGGGTTTCCTAAAACACAGTCGCGTATTTACGCGAGTTCCTGCACAGAAAACCGCGTATGTTTGGTTGATGGCAATTTTTGGTTGGTTCAGCTCTCTTCAGCACAGCTGCAGTGCTGTATGGTATCTCTGATACTGTTTGGTATCTCTGGTGGTGTTCCAGTTCTCATAATTATGTTTCTAATGTTTTGATGAAGATTCCTTGATGATTTGTTGGTGGAAGTTTTCAGGATGCACAAACTAAGGGGGAGCCTTAGTCATTTGGAAAGATTTCTTGGTTGCACAGATTCAGGGGGAGCATTAGTTTTTCTGAGTATAATGCAGTGTTGGCATTATGATGGTTCTCAAATATGTTCTCTTTCTTGAGGATTTTCTAGGTGTTGGTCTTAAATGGTCATACTTGTATTTTGATGAAAAGGTCTTGTTGAGACCCATGATGTAAAATTGTAATTTTCAGTCATGTAAGGACTTGTCAAATTTGTAAACCCACTTGGTTGGGTAGCTGAGTCAAATTTTGTAAACCCACTTGGATGGGTAGCTTGAGTCTCATATGTAAATCAACTTGGTTGGATATTTGTTGTAAGTATGAGTCATTGGTGATAGGAAAGTCATGGAGTCATGTACTTATGTGGAAAATATGTTTGAAGATTCAGCATGAACTCAGGGGGAGCTTGGTCACTTCAGGTCATATCAGATCTGCAAAGCGCTTCTTTTACATGAGGAGAAAAGGGAGTGAGTGTGTTGGTTTTGATCCGCCCGTTGCCCTTGATGTCAAAGGGGGAGAATATGTTGGTTTTTGATCCGCCCTTTGCCCTTGATGTCAAAGGGGGAGAGTGACATGGTGTTTGAATGCAGATAATGGTGTCAAAGAATTGGGAGAGTGACATGGTGTCAATGTACTTATCTGTTGTGGTAACCAAACACCATCGTGGTTGCCATCAAGTCCAAAGGGGGAGATTGTTGGAAATATGATGCAGAGTGTTGTCCTTGATGGCAACCCACTGAATGAAGATAAAGACATGCGACTGTTGACAAGTGGTGTCCTTGATGGCAATCCACTTGATGAAGTTATTCTTGTCTTGATGAACTTGGTAAATGATGTAAATCTGATGTGATATGATGCTTGTTGATATTATGATGTTGAGTGTTGTCCCTGAAAGGCAACCCACTTGATAAAGATGATGACAACTTACTTGATGAAGTTGTGCTTGATAATAGTTCCTGGAGGAAGGAAATCTGATGTATCTACAGTGAGTACAGAAGGCAATGAAGAAAGGATTTCAGCATGTGCTAGATTCTATGATGAAAAAGCGTATGTCTCTAGGTATACGCGGATTGGCCTAGGGGAAGTCGCGTATGCACGCGGAAAAGAACGTGCCAAGTCGCGTATGGGATTAAGTGCTCAAAAAGTGCAAAACCAAGGGTAACCACCATGGTATTGACCCATGGTATTGGGTAATGATCCGCCTAATTGACCTCTTCCAGGTAGTTTTGGGCTCATGGTATTGTTTAGGCTCATGGTATTGAAAAAGGATAAACCTATATAAGGAGAACAAATTCATTGTGCATAACATGAGTGTGGGTGCAAGATGTCTGAGTTTGAATGAATACTTCTCTTTGAAATAGATCTGAATGGAAAGGGTTACACTTGAAGATAAATCTGAATATATGATGCACCAATGATGAAGAAGGGGATCTAGATCTCACTTTCGTATTTGCTAGATCTCGATTATGGAAGGCTTAGATCTGTGATGAGGCGAGCATCTAGGCGAACATCCGTCACAAAAGCGGGGCAGATCCGAACCGAATATCCCATCCGATGAAGTACAAGTGCTCTATAATGATTGAAGATCTATACGCTACTTCGCCGCAGTGGAAGCGCGTATATACGCAGCTTCGCTGAAGAGAAAGCGCGTATGTGCAATAAAATACATACAGAGGTATACGCTGGTTCGTGTGGACGGAAGCGCGTATATACGCGACATCAGTGAAAGGAAAGCGCGTATGCAAACTAGGGTTTGCTGAAGCATGGGGTATGAAATATCTGATCTGTTCTGCTGTGTTTCTGTTATCTGATCTGTGTTGATAAGTATCCGTTGGTGATGTATGTTTGTGCTTAAAAGTATGGAAAGGGTCCAGTCTGAAAATATGATGAAATGTGGCCTGCAAGTGTTGTTCTATTGAAGTTGTTGGATCCAGTGTGAAAATTGATGAAACGTGGTCCAAGGTGGTGCTGAGGGTTGTAGCCTTCAGTCAGGGGGTTGTAGCTCCCTTCCAGGTAAGGCTGGTAAATGAGATCGGGGGGTCGTAGCTCCCTTCCAGGAGAGGCTGGTAAACGAGTCAGGGGGTTGGAGCTCCCTTCCAGGAGAGGCTGGTAAACGAGCGCAGGTGGGTGCCTGCGTGCTGGTCAAGTCTGCGTCAGCACATATGTTGTAAGATGTTTTCTCTATAATAAAATATTGAAGGCTGAGCAACTGCAGCGGTGGTTTTCTCCCGATTTGGGTTTCCACCTAAAAATCCTGGTGTTCATGTGTGATGCTTTGTGTGATGGTTTATTTTGTTCTTACTGCACATGTTTACTGTTTATTGAACATCCGATGAATGAATGATGGAATAATATAAGTGAAGATTTAATGACAGATCTAAATCTCTGTGTATACGCTAGTTTCATAAAGGGGATCCGCGTATATACGCTAGTTTACTGAAGGAAAGTAGCGTATGGGTTTTAAGGAATGAAAAAGTAAAAAGTTTTGAATATGCAGTAAATACTGATTCACCCCCCCTCTCAGTATTTTTCCCAACATGTAATTGGAGGAACTATAAATTTCTCTGGAAAATACCATAATATTAAGATAACGATGGCGGAATATGTATTGAATAGTCTAATGCTTTCCATTCCTATGGGAGGTGCTGATGTTGTACTAGGAGTACAATGGCTACAATCTCTCGGTACACTAGCTTTTAATTTTCAAGAACTTTTCTTGAAAATTTTTTCAGAAGGAAAGGAAGTTGAATTACGGGGTATCACAGGGAATTCATGAAAGATAATAAGCTCTAATGTCATGAAAAAGATTTTGAAGAAAGAGCAATGAAGCATAATTGCACAATTATGCTCACTGGAAGTTCCAACATCAAAATCATCTATTTTTGTAGATCTCCAAAAAGTCTTGGACAATCATTCCAAGGTGTTTGAAACTCCCAAAGGACTCCCACGTATTCATGATCATGATCATGCTATTCACTTGATTCCAGGAATTGTTCCTCCAAATAGCAGGTCTTATAGATATCCTTATGTCTAAAAGAGAGAAATTGAATGTATGATTGCAGAAATGTTAGAGGCTGGTATAATTCAACCTAGTCAAAGTTCCTTCTCTGCTCCAGTAGTATTGGTGCACAAGAAGGATAGGTTATGGAGCATGTGTCTGGATTATAGGGAGCTCAATAATCTCACCATTAAAGATAAATTTCCCACTCATGTGATTGATGAATCATTGGATGAATCACATGGAGCAATTTATTTTACCAATTTGGATCTTCGTTCAGGATATCACCAAATTAGAATGAATATTGATGATATTCCGAAAACAATATTTCGAACTCATGAGGGTAATTATGAATTTTTGGTCATGCCTTTTAGCCTTACCAATGCACCTTCTACATTTCAAGGGTTGATGAATTCCATTTTCAAACCCTTCCTTAGAAAATTTGTGCTAGTATTTTTTGATGACATACTAATCTACAACAGGTCTTCGAAGGATAATGTTCAACATGTTGACAGGGTGCTCAAACTATTGCATGAGAAACAATTATATGAAAAATCATCCAAATGCTTCCTTGGAGTACAAGAGGTGGAATATCTGGGTCATATTGTATCTCACGAGGGTGTTAAGGTAGACCCTAAAAAAATTAAAACCATGAAGGAATGGAAAGTCCCCACAACTATAAAGCAGTTGGGAGGATTTCTTGGTTTAGCAGGGTATTATTGCAATTTTGTTAATAATTATGGGAGAATACCAGCAGATCTAACAAAATTATTGAAGAAACATACATTTTCATGGACTCCTGAAGCAACTAAGGCCTTTGAACATCTTAAACAGGAAATGTGCCTAGCACCGGTCTTAGCTATGCCAGACTTCACAAAAACCTTTATTGTGGAATGTGATGCCTTAGGAAATGGAATTGGTGTCGTTTTAATGCAAGAAGGAAGAACCATTTCTTTTGAAAGTCATCCAATCAAATGAAAGTATTTGCAGAAAGATATTTATGAGAAGGAAATGTTAGCAATACTACATGAACTAAAGAAATGGAAACCTTACCTAATGGGAAGAGACTTCAAGCTAAAAACTAATCATGATAGTCTTAAACACTTTTTGGAACAAAGACTATCTTCAGAAGAGCACCAAAAATGGGTCACAAATATGTTGGGTTATGTCTTTGAAATAATATGCAAAAAAGGGAAGCTAAATGTTGTTGCAGATGCACTCACTTATATATTTGTAAGAATTCCCAACTAAAACAAAATATTATTTTGGAATTGCACACTTCTCCTTTAGGAGGACACTCAAGATTTTTAAAAACTTACTACAAGGTGAAGAAAGAATTTTTTTGGGATGGCCTTAAATTTGATATTCAAAAGTTTGTGGCAGAATGTTTGGTTTTCGAGCAAAATAAAGTTGAGACAATTAAGACCCTGGGTCTTCTACAACCTCTATCCATTCCAAGTCAACTTTGGGAGGATATTTCAATGGATTTTATCATAGGTTTACCTAAGTCCAAAGGAAACAGTGTCATCATGATGGTAGTTGATAGAATTACCAAGTATGCACACTTTTGTGCATTATCTCATCTATTTAAAGAAAGTACAGTTGCTACTACATTTATGAAAACAATCCAAAAGATACATGGAAACCCAAAGGTTATCGTGAGTGAAAGAGATCCCATTTTTACCAGAAATTTTTGGACAGAGTTATTTTCTTCTTTGGGTACTCAATTATCTCATATCTCATCTTATCATCCTCAATCAGATGGTCAAACTAGGATAGTGAATAATTGTTTGGAAGGATATCTTCATTGTTTTGTATTTGATAAACAAACATAATGGGTTAAGTGGTTACCTCTCGTTGAATGGTGGTATAGCACTTCCTTCCATACTACAACAAAAATGACCCCATTTATGGCACTTTACAGATATCATCGACCGTACATCACATCATATTTAAGATAAAAGTATAAGGTTCAAGCAGTGGAAGATCACATCGAGCACCAACAAGAAGTTCTCCAACTCATAAAGGATAACTTAAATTTCACACAAAATTAAATGAAACAATATGAAGATCAACATCACAGCAAGAGAAGTTTTGATGTAGGAGACTAGGTATTTTTATGGCTACAACCATAGAAACAAATGTCCCTCAAGAAAGCTAAGAAGGATAATAAATTATCACTAAAGTACTATGGTCCGTACAAGGTGTTGCAAAATATTGGTACTATGGCATACAAATTGGAGATTACTGCTTCTTTGCGAGTGCATCCAATTTTCCATGTGTCATGCTTAAAGAAGGTTATAGGTAAAAATCTTCCAGTTCAAACAATATAGCTAGAACTTGATGAGGAAGGAAAAATCATATTGGAACCTGAAGCAGTCATGGAAACAAAAACTTGATAGCTATGAAACCGATCGATTTCAGAGTATCTCATCAAGTGGAAGAACTTATCCATTAATGGTTCTACATGGGAGGATGAGAATTTTATACAGAAGCACCCAGAGCTACTCAAGCGTTGAGGACAACACTTTTTTGAAGGAGAGGGGCATGTTAGGTCCCTATATTACTAGTTTATCCCCTTATTGTTATTAGTGTAGTCCCCTTATTTTTGTTATTGTAGCCCCCTCTAACCCCAATATTGTTATTATTATGCCCTTACATTGTTATTGTTAGGTCGGCTAGGATTACATTGTGGCCCCACTAGGATTATATTGTGTCCCCATGGACTCATATATATAGAAATGAGGTTTTTTCATTTGTATCATCCAAGAATTGTTAATTCATGTAATGTATTGGAGGTTTCCCCCTCGAAGTGGCTTATTTCTAAGGCGTTGATATCTCTTTTCTTCTATTTTTGGAGTTGGTTTCACAACAATATCATTTTTGAAATGAATTCAATTTGGGAATTTTTGATGGTGGTTGCAGAAGAGAGAAGTCTTATCAGAGAATTTGAAGAATAAGGAATGGCAGATAGACAGAAGACAATCAATAGGGCTATTTGCAAAAAAATTCAACGACTTTATTAATTCCAAAAAAGATCAAGAATTAGAGGAAAATGAGATTAAATATAGAATATTATTTGCAGTAGAGATTAATAAGATGACTGTCAATAATGATTATAGGAAATCCATAGAAAATAAGTTGATAGAAATCAAAGAAGCAGTAAGGCAGTTTGATAAATCATTGGAAAAATTAACGAGAGTAGGTTTACCTTCATGTTGGGCACTAGGAGGAGGTTTTTTGTCATGGGATTCTTATGAAAACTTACTGGTATTAATAAAAATTAATGTTGATAATACACATGAAAAGACTCAGGTACTCAAGGGGGCAATGATGATCACCTTTCTTTAGAGACATTTTCAGCTACTGTGGCTAGTAAAAACTCTATTTACAAAAATACCATCTTACAACCGAATTATTTCTTTTAGGTTAGAGTATCAAAATATGATACATTCACCCTGGACAATAGTAGATATATGGAAGAAGTGAAGAGCCTAGATGACAGACTTGCCAAAATATCCTTCAACTTCGAAGAAATACAAATCAGAATATGATCTAGGAAATGTAGCAGCATCATCAACTATTCACATTCAACATATAAATTAGGGTGTCAATTTTTATGTTATTATAATCTTTCAAAGATGATATAAATGTAATAAGACATTTTGAGAGTATGTAACAGATAGTTTTCAAAGTCCTCAGGAGTTGAGGTATTTAGGATCAATTATAGTAGTTTCGAACTGCTTTTTATTGTAATGTAATAATTTAGAGGAAGGAGGGTTCCCATTTTTGGACCTTCAGACTATATTTTGTACTCAAAGTTTTCAAAGATTAATGAATGAGAAACAATTTTCTGAAATGTGTTTATGTTGATATGTGCTTCAAGTTTACGTTCTGTGTTTTCTATCTTTGAATAAAACAAAGTAATGAGCAACATGTCTCTCTTTACTTATGTAAGAAAGAGTTAAAATCCTTAATTGACGCTCCTTCATTTTAACTGTTATCTTCATATAATTCTTTTGGAGTTTGAGATGATATATTATATGTAACAACATATCATTTTGGGCTTCTTTCTTTCATTTTCTTCTAGTCATTTCATTCAACATAAAAAAATGATAGAATTGTAAGACATTCATTATATTTGATATTTGAGGGTTTTAATGATGGATACTTGAGGGTGATTAAACAGAGACAAATATTTTTGTGACATAATCATATAAATGTCTTAAGAACTGATTCCTTATCACAGCTAAGGGATTGTCTCTTAAGGTACAACACCACGTGTCACTGTTTCCTCCTTTGGCTTTGAAATTGATGTAGAGGAAACTGCATTCCCTTTTATTGCGGCCACTTTTTATAGAATTCAAATCCGATGCTTAGAGAGAGAGTTATGATGATTTTTCTACAGTCACCTATTTGAGATTAAATTCGGGATCCTGAAAGAGATCCTAATTTCCACCGATCATATCTCCGAAAATATGGGGAACCAAAATCTGAAATTTTTACACGATGGTCCTTCGGATTTCATCTTTGTGTGATACAAATTTTAGCTTTTGAACCTTCGCATAACAAAATTTATAGATAACATTCAATGATGACCTATTTGAGTTGAAATTCAGGAGCCTGAAAATACCCTAACTTCCACAAATCATATATCCGAAAATGTTGTGAACCAAGATCTGAAATTTTTACACAGAGTTCCTGAAGATTTCAACTTTGTGTGATACACATTTCAACTTCTGAATAATCGTAGATAAAATTTTATAGCAAAAATTCCATGATGACCTGTTCGGAGCAGTGAAACCCTAGAATCCCAAAGCTCTTATACCAAATGTTAGGAAACGAACTCCAAGAATAGAAGAAAAGAGAGATCAATGCCTTATAAATAAGCCACTTCAAGGGGGAAATCCCTTTACATTAGGCGAATGAAAAATTCTTGGATGATACAAATTAAAAAAATCCTTCTATATATAGGAGTCCATGGGGTCACAATATAATCCTATCCGACCTAACAATAATAATGTAAGGGCACAAGAATAAAAATATTGGGGTTATAGAGGAACAACAATAAAAATAATGGGGCTACACTAACAACAATAAGGGACTACACTATTAATATAGGGACCTAACAATTTGCAACATCAAAACCCTAGAATACAAAGCTCTGAGACCAAATGTTATGAAACCAACTCACAAAATAGAGGAAAATATAGATCAATGACTTAGAAATCATAATCTTTGAGGGGGAAACCTCCTTTACATTACATAAATGAAAAATGTTACATTAATCCTAATATGCAAATGCAAAGATTAACTTTGATCACTGATGCTTCAAAGACTCGCATGCCCACGATTCTTGTCGAACAAACCCTGTAAAACTTACTCAAAACCTGGAAAATTGATTTAAAAGTGGCGGGGTTTCCAGGTTGGTTCGCCTTCCCTCTCCATCTAAGGTTGTACTTTGTTTCAAAGCAATATAATTGTGGTTAAAGTTAAATTGTAACAGTTATGTCATTATGTCTCCTTCTAGATTTAATTAAGACTGTCCCTCATGGTTATAGATGTAGTATTTATCTACTGCACCTATATACCATAGTTATATCCTAATGGAATTACTTTGCAGTCTCTTTATGATATGAATATAACATGAAAAATATATATATATTTTTTGTATTAGAAATACATGTAATGTACTGCAAACTATAACTCCTATTTTTCTCGACTTTAGACGCTCATCTTAATTATTTTCTATAAAATTGAAATTACATAATTCTATTATTTGGAGTTTATATAAGCATTGTGTTTTTTTATTTTAAGTTGGGAATTGTGTTCTTCATGTTATCTAAATGGTATTGTTACCTTTATGCTTAATTCGGTGTGAGTTACAGGAGTTATATTGCTACTTCATTCTTATTGTTACCACATCTTATATTTGTGTAACCCTTGGATTAGTTTCTATAATTTATTTGTATATGCTTGTGTCTCAATAGATAAAAGGAAATGAAAGGAGTTACCCCGGTCCCCTATTATTGCTCTCTTTCTGTGTAGAAATTAATAAAAAGGAAATCCTTCTCTGTGCATGTCAAAATATTGAACTGGGGTTTTGATGTTAATAATTTTTTTTTATTTAATTCCTTGACTAGTTTCTTCTTTGATATTATGCATATAAAGCTCCAAAATTATTTCTTTACTCATAGCATTAAAATTTCAACTAATAATGTACTCAGTACAATAATTTCTAATTCGATAATTAATGGGAACAGATTTGGCTGAGTGCCTATGATATCCATCACTCTTCGTTTTTGTTGTTGTACATGTTTACTATTGTTGTTCTCTTTTCCTATCAAGGGTAATTGTTAACTATACCTTAAAATAATGTGACAAATAACACTTTTCAAGCTTTGAAATGTCGACTCTATTATGTTCGTTATAAATAATCTTCTCCATTATCTCTAGATAATTATCTTTGTATAAATTTTTTTCCCCTACCAGAGTTGACTAGCATCCTATCAGGAATATCCTCTACCGAAATAAAAAATAATACCTGTAGAGTTAGATGTTGCATAATGTACTCAATATTTATGCTCTACCCTTACTTCATCTTCTTTTTTCATTTTCTAGATCTATTCATAGTAATTGCATACACGGCAATTTTACGTTTTCATATAAAACTTAAACCTCATAACACGAGAAATTCCATATGATATAGTCGATTCTCTTGTTGAAATTTGCAACAAGAAATAGTGAAATTGGTAACCAGAAACAACACACACACACTGGTGTGGGATCATAGGTCACACAGTGATGGGTCGTAGTGTTACATTAGGGTGCAAGACAATTTATTAAATAAATTGGAAATGTGTCTAATTTCATTTTCCCTTAATTAAGTTGGACAATAAATTTTAATATTATCTCATAATCACTTTTAATAGTTAATTGAGTGTGATAGACTAAGTTAGTTCATGAAATAAGAGTTGAGGGTGGTTGGTGAGGCATGTAGAGTGATTCTATTTGTTTTAGATTCCAAGTTGCAGTTAGTTTATAAGTTTAATTCATGAGAAATCAGTTAACTCAATTAAGTGAGCTAAAGTCAGTCTAACTAGGTATAACTAATTATTGCACTAGTGAGAGGTCAAGTGAATTAAATCAGATTTAATTGACATGCAGTGATATTTCAAGTGACAAATGATTTACTATTAATAGTTTCATGAAAGTCAGTTCTGATGAAGACCCTATTGAGGCGGAGGCTAAAGGGATGTTAACTATCATCTGTATTTTTAGCAAACTGCCCAGATGCAATTATATACCCATAGTATTTCCCATGATAATCAGCACAGTTAAGGAAGGACAGAATTCCTAAATAATATGGATTTCATTCCATAGGGATTGCGTTTGCAAGGCAGGCTGAAGACAGGCTAAGAATTGGCTATGATTTGGACCAGTTTTGTCTAGATCAGTGTGAGACAGTCACGATAGTGCAAAAGACTCTTGTGAGAAGAGTGCATTGTATTGTTTCACAATTCCTTGGTTCATTATACAACAGATATAGAGGGGTTTTGAGCAGCAACCAAGAAAAATATGTGTGTTGTGGATTGATTTTCTTCTTTCTTTTACTTTGTGTGATTGTGGGATCGTATTTTATATTCCACAAATATTGTAGAAGGATTCAATATCTTGTTTTAGTACATTACATGATTGGACTGAACCCATTGGTGTAATTTCTACACCTCTTTCAACTTCCACACCCCATTCTAGAGAATACAATATATATATATATATATATATATATATATATATATATATATATATATATATATATATATATATATATATAGATATATATGATTCTTGTGATAACTATATGCGCTCATTCCTGTGAATTAAAGTATATGATATCCTTCTAGGAATTAGTGTTTATTGTAGAATTCATATGCATCACATTAATTTTATAATCCAAAGATATTAGAACTAGATGCAGAGTTCATACTCATCATACTAACTTCAGAATTAAAAGACATCAAAACCAAATGCAAAATTTATACACATCATACTCACTTCAATTTTTTCTAAAGAATAATTATGCATAAATTTCCTCACGAGAATCATTGTCGCAAATCATATTTGGTGAGCACACTCACCACCCAACCATGAATTGTACCTCCAACTCGACTTGAGAATAGATCACTTTCCCAAGAGATCAATAGACCCAGTTGATTTTTTCCTAGGTAAATCATAAATTTCTTCCGTCTTATATTTTTCCCTTAGCGTGTCCCACTTTTGTGATCCTCCATAACCACTTGCTTGGGATTTTCCTTAAAATATCACTTCTATATCCCATGCTGCTTTATACTTTTCCAAGCTTAGCATATTTCCACAACTAAGTGATTTAAATAATTTTCTCTCCTATCCATTAAATCTTATCTAGAACTTTATATAGAATATTTCTCATGGAAGAATTATTTCAGAAAAGGATCTCAATTCCCCATATCATTCACAAGTATTATAAATTCATTTATTTATTAATAAAAATGTTTATTCACATAAATATTACAGTGCACTTCATGGATTTTTCACCATTTTTACTAAAAAACTTTAGTCTAAATAAAAAAATACTACAACAATGGAGGGATATTAGATTCTTCCCCTGTTTTTATTCATAGTGTCCTCAGTGTTGGTTTTGTAGTTACTTCATTTTGAAACAGTGTTGGATCATTTTTTTTCTTTTCATATTTCGGCTCCCGTGTAGCCTTTTCAGGATTAAAGTTATTCCATTGCACATTAACCCGAACAACGACTCGATTTTGGGGCTAGATCTCTTTCCGGTTTAGAAAACAGACAAATTATTCCAGAAAGTATCCTTCGAGTTCCAATAATGTGAGAATTATCATGTACACATTTTCTAACAAAATACACATGAAAAACATTATGAACTTAAAAGTGATTGGGTAATGCTAATTGATAATCTATGGGTCCAATTCAGTCCATAATTTCAAACAGTCCACAAAACTGTGGTGCCAGTTTTGCACCAGTTCCTATGTTTAGTGTACTTTTTCTTGGTTTCACCCTCAAATATACATGATGTCCAATTTTGAACTCCCTATGCATTATTTTATTATTTGAATATATATTTTATGTTGAACCCTTAGTTAAAATTAGAGGGGGGGTGAATTAGTTTAATGCATTCATGGTGTTTTAAAATTTTCTTTTACACTTATTTGCACCTTCATTTCATGATCAACTTAATGTATAATGAACTAGAAATCTTAATAAGCGAGCAGCATGTCTTAAGAAGATTAAATATAGAATATCAACACATAATCATCATGCACATAGAAAACATATATAAGTGGAAACCCATAAGGGAGAAAACCACATCTTATTATTGTTGTGATGCAAACACAAGCTCAAAATCGCTCTCACCACTAATTTTTTGTAGGCCCCAACCTACAGGACGCTACTACCTCAAATTCTACAAGATACAACTTGCAAGGAAGCTCCAAATCCCATCTATTTTTTGTAGGCTACAATCCACAGGAGGATCCTACCTCAACCAACTACAATTGGACATCTATCAAGCTACAACTTGAAACGGAAGCACCAAATCCCATGTATTTTCTGTAGGCTACAACCCACAGGAGGCTCCTACATCAACCAAATAAAACTGGACATCTATCGAGCTACAACTTGAAATAGAAGCACCAACTCCCATGTATTTCTGTAGGCTACAACCCACATGAGGCTGCTACCTAAACCAGCTACAACTGGACATATATCAAGCTACAAATTGAAATGGAAGCACCGAATCCCTTGTATTTTTTTGTAGGCTACAACCCACAGGAGGCTCCTACCTCAATCAGCTACAACTGGACACCTATCAAGCCACAACTTGATATGGAAGCACCAACTTCCTCACTCTATAATAAAATCATATGATGATTTACCTGAATATTAGCTTTGTTTTTCTCCTTCTTCATTGTTGTCTTTTGAGCCTTCATATCTGCTTTAAATCATCTCTGGATCTTCATATCTTCTCTATCTGCTCCTTCTTCTTCTTCCACTCTCTAACACTCAATGCATATGACAGTAGCATCATTTATAGATATCACCCTCTCGCTATTTTCATTCCACATGGGAATATGAAATGAACATGCACTACTCTTTTCCTTCCACCTTCTCACTTTCTCGCTCATCATTTGAGGAGGTTACAACACTGTCTACTCATTTCAGAATTAAATTGGAGTTTCTAATTGCTTATGGGGACTTTCCTTTTCACCACAAATAATATAAAAATAAATAATACATTTTCAGTTACAATCAATTATTTACTCATCCCATCAGTTTCTTCACTTTGCTGTGCATTTGTCCTCTTCTTCTTGTTGTCTTTGTGTATTTTTTGCTTCTGCCGTTTTATTCCACCTTTGTTACATAACTGCCCCTTTTAGCCAGACTCTTATTCTGCGTTCAGCTCCTTCGTTAGCTTTACTGTCGTAACATTGTTCTAACCAAGCACCTAGTCCTTTTATTTTCCTTCATATCATTTCTTTGTGACTTATGGGATATGGCCCACATACAACTCCCTTTATACATGAGGAAGATTACAAACCCAAGCTTTAATCAATATACAGATGTTTATCGATCAACATCGCATATATATATATATATATATATATATATATATATATATATATATATATATATATATATGAGATTAGCAATCAACATTGTAAACTTTATAATATGGTGCATATAACATACATGGAACAAGGGTTATTGGCTCCCACAGTGCTTGACCAATCATAGCGCATCGTATCCAGCTTACAATGCGAAATCTTAACTACAAACCATAAAATATGTGGTGAGCACTCATGTGTAATGCCGACACATGGTCTCCCCTCGTCGCATCACATATTCCAATATTTACGGCATCGCAAACAATTTAATTTATCGTGTGATGCCTTAGCTCTATCTACTATAATTTGTGATATGCGCTTTTGTGATTTTTCATCCGTCATTGATTTGCGCCTGGATGTAGCGGTCCTCATCTGATCCTGCTTCACACTTTATAAGATTTAATTTGTGGTTACCCTTTATTTCTTGCGATCTGTGATATTGCGTAGTGCTGACATGTTCCCTTCTAAACTTCGCATCACATACAATTTAACTTACCTTGCGACGGCCTTAACACTATCCACTAATATTTTCTATGTGCAAATTTGTGATTCAATCTCATTCGTCCTTCTCTAGCCTTTACATATGTGATATAATCCTGACCATCCATTCACCTCCCTTAGACTTCTTCAAATAATTCTCTTCCTTGGTGGATTTTTAATTTGTTTAGAATGTCTCGCTCTAGAACTCTAGCTCTCACTGCTCTCACCTCTTCCTCTTGGCTCTCTCTGCTCTCACCTCTTTCTCTTGGCTCTCGCCTCTTCCTTCTTATGCTATGTGTAGGATCTCTGGTCCTTGATATGTCTAGCAAATCTGATTTCCTTCAGCTGTCTCTTCTTCTTTGTTGTCTCTACTCCATTCGTTGCCTCTGCTACATTTGTTTCCTCTGTTGTCTCTGCTACTTTTCTGCTTATGGTGTCATCTTATTTGCATTCACTGCCTTGATTTCCTTTCACGACTTGACCCACTTTGTTCCCTTTGGCTGCCTTAACTGTCTTTGTTATTTTTTTGCTTCTTTTGCTCTTTTCTGCTTCTCTCTGCTTTAAGTTATACTTCTATTGCTGCTCCTTTGCCTCTCTGCTGCATATTGCTGCACATTTCCTGATCTTCTCCTTTATCTTATAACTGTTTCTTCTCTTCTCCTTTTCCATCAATCATAATTCTGATGTTACTCCTTTCTTTTTGTTTTCCATCAATGACAATATTTCCAACAGTCTCCCCCTTTGGCATTGATGGCAACACATCCAACAATACTCCAATACTTCCTCCAAGACTTCCTCCCCCTTTAATTTTGAGAAGTGCCTTGTTTTCCTTTGCTTGCTTTTCAGAAGAGCTTTTCTTCTTCTTCTTTATTTTCCTCCCCCTTTTACATCAATGGAAAAGGGTTGCACATCTCCCTGTGTAGATTATATCTTTGCATTTCATCTCTCTGAGTTGTGTTTAGGCCTTATTATTTTGACTTTATACCTTGCTTCTCCAAACTAGTGTACAAGAGTTGTTGGGAGAACAATTTTGACAATCATTGAACTTGTATATACACAATAAGCTAATACCATCCCAAATCACAAACTCCTTGATAAATATTCAACCACCTCTTCCCTCATTCATCGTCAAAATAATTTTTCCTTAACATTGTGACCATATTTTGGTATATTGTGTTTCTTGCATATAGTGTCTTATGATATTCATGAAGTATCGATTCTCTCAAATCATGTACACTGGGATTAGACAATCGCTTTTTGTAAATCATATTTTTTTCAAAATTCTTTACATAACCAGGAATATTAATCTCCTATAATTTTTACTAAATTTCCAAGTATTTTGGATCACTAATTATAGATTTCCTAATTTTTTCTATCAAATCTGTATCAACACTGCTAACAGACACTTTCATTAGAGTGTAGGCATGTTATATCAAAGCATATGCTATCTTGTTTTCTTTTCCTTTTATGTGTTTGAAATCAAATTCAAATTCACCAAGAAATGGCATCGACCTAACTTGCCTCGAATTCATATCAGGTTGGCTAAAAAGATATTTTAGGCTAACATGATAAATTACTAATGTAAAAATCTTTCCTAACAAATAATTCTACCACATATTTAGGGCATGTGTGATAGGAGCTAGCTCTAAATCATATATAGCAAAATTATTTTCATGTGTTTTCAATTGCCTAGATTCATAAGATATCATTGAATTCTCTTGCATTAAAACTTAGGCTAGATTGTCCATACAAGCATTCGTGCAAAACATAAATTAATTATTTGGATCTACAAGTTTTAATATGGGAGCCACTGTGAGTAGGTGCTTCAACCTATCAAAAATTTTCTGATGATTTTTAGTCCATTCAAATTTTATTCCTTTTTTCTATAATGATGTGATAGAGTATGCTAATTTCAAGAACCTCTCTATAAATCTTCATTAATATCTCTTAATACCCATAAAATATTGAAAAGTAGATACATCCTTTGGTATGGGCCAATTTAGCACGTCTCTAACCTTTTCAGGATCAACTTCTAGTCCTTACCTTGAAATGATGTGGCCCAAATATTGTATTACAGTTTTGTAGAACTCACATTTGATGAATTTAGCATATAATTGACATTCTCTTAAAATTTGTAGCACAAATTTTAGGCATTCTTTATGTTTTTCTTCATTTATGGAATATACCAGGATATTATCAACAAATACAAGCACAATCTTTTCTAAACATTTGCTAAATATATTGTTCATCGAGCACATAAAAGTTTTTGGGGAATTAGTAATACCGAATGGTAACACTACAAACTTGTAGTGTTCATCTCTCGTCCTAAATAATGTCTTATGAATATTTCGATTTTTTATTGTCAATTGATGCTATCTATTGCTTAAGTCAGCCTCGGAGAAAACAATTTCCTCCTGCACTTGATCAAACAAATCATGAATATGGGACAATGGATATTTTTTCTTGACAGTTAACTTGTTTCTTGAAAAATAACATCCTAAATGTACCTTATTGTTTCTTGAAAAATAACATAGGTGCCCCTCATAGTGACACAGTAGGCATGATATAATGTTTTTCTAATAACTCTTTCAGTTACATCTTCAACTCTAACAATTCAAGTGGGCTCATTCAGTAAGGTGCTCTAGACATTAGGGTTTAACCGAGTACGAAATAAATGGAACAATATATACCTTGTGTCTAATTTCATTTCTTCCCCGTCTTCTTCTCTTGTTTGTTCTTAAGCCATAAATAATTAATACCCCTTATGTTTTTCTTCATTTGTAAAGTTGAAATTTGTCTAAATGATATGGGTTTTGGTATTCCTTGAATTGTTTAAGTTTGACCTTGATGATTCACACATGATCCAGGTGGATATTGGTGGAAACCCACCTTTTACACATATTTCTCCACTTTGTTTCATCATTTTCCTTGTTTATAGTAACATTTACTATCTTTAGTAGTTTTTTGGGTCCTAAACTTCCCGAGTAGTTTTGACCCCCTAAATGGAGTTTTAATGAGGTTTGCAGCATGCCCATTTCCATAGGCAAGGGCCCATGGAAAAATTTGTAGTAATTGGAGAGATGTTTCTGATGATATATCTTATTCTCCAAATGAAGATAATATGTAGAAGTTACGACCGTAGGAAGTTGGATGTCCAAAAAACCCTAATGGGGCCCATAAACTATTGGTGATTCATCTCTTGGGGTTACGGTTTGTGTTGTTTGGGGCTTTCCCATGTTTTTAAATAGTAAAGAGGCCCTTGAGCCTCATTATAACACAACTCAAATGCATGTAGTCGCCACATCTCTTCTCAAGGATAAGCTAACATCGTCCGAGATAATTTATTTCCATTTTGTCTGTGAACTTATTTGGGTTATTTGATGTTAATGAAATGAAATGTTATTTCTGTTGTATCTCTTCATTTATGTTTATTTCAGTATTTTTTTTTGGTGTTCCTACATAAATCTAGATCAACACAAGTCATTGTTTTTTTTAGGAAGTTTATAATGCCCCTTGACTCTTTAGCTAGTCCATACCTATTATTATGTCATAATATCCTACTGGAACTACATTTAAGTTCATTTTTTTGGAATAAATTTTTATATTAATATGGAATTTCCTTACTTGGATGGTTACCCTTCTCTTCGTGCTAGTTGGTAACTATACCAACTAGGTAGTTTTATATTTTTTAGGCTTAAGTTTACATTTTTTCTACCACCTGTGATCCAATGTAATTGAAACTATCCCCTTGATCAATTAAAATAGACACATGTCAGTTGGAAATAATACCTTCAATCTCAATGATTATTGATTGATGTTCTACTTTTATATCATCCAAGTCTGGGCTTATTCTTGGGATATTTCTAGAAATATCATTCACAATGGTGGCTTCATGGACAACTAGGATATTTAGAATGGATCTAGGGTTATTTAGATAGTACCTTAATAAATGAGTTTCAACACACCCCCAACACTTCAATGGTTATTTTTTGTTATCTCCTCCAATATTTTTTCCATTCAGGTCCATTTTTTCGACCCAAATTGTGATTGGGCTAGTTGATTCACACCCCCCTTGTTAAAAAATTTATGTTGATGGTGCTTTCCAAATTTTTTTAGATAACCAAGCTTTTATTGTTTTTCTCCAATTACTGGTTTAGCTATGTCCTTATTCTACCAAAACTTATAGCATTCTCCCTTATTATTAAACTAATGGTAATATAGTGTTTCCTTCCACACTGCTTTATCCATTATCTTTGGATTGTCAAAATCAAATCACTCCTTGAAGTCAGTATGAAAATAGTTCACAAATTTTTGTAGCTTGGCTTTCTCTTCTTTAATTTAGGGAACATACCGCAACAAATTTGTCCATGGTTAATTGTCATAACCTTAACTCATGGAACTCCTTTGCATGGTCATCATAATAATGCTCACTTAAGTAGAAGTTCCTAAAATTATTCAATAATTCCTCCCAAGTTACTTTATTCTCCTCCAATGAAGGCACATGTTTTGCTTCTTCCAACCAAAGAGCAGTCTTACCTTCCAGTTGGTAAATGGCCAACCTAGCCTTTAAATTTCTCTCATATTTGTAGACTTGGAAATATTTGGTCATATTAAGTAACCATGCTTTTGTGTCTTCCTCTTTTTCACCATCAAAATTAGGGGGCTTGATTTTCCAAAATTCTCGTTGCAGTTCTATTTATTTATTTTTCTTCTATGCTTTTGGATATGTTCTATCAGACTCCCCCACACTTTCATATTTCTCTAATGATGTGCCCATATTTTCTCCTTTCACCATATCAGGTTCCACTATTTTATGGCTAGAGTTTCGAGTCATCCCTTTGATCATTCTTTCATGTTATTCGTTGGCCTTTAACAACCACTAATTGTTGCTACTCAAATATGTGAGTTCTTGTTTTAGATTTCTAATCACATCCATGAACTGGGTCATTGTTGAGGTAGTCCCATTTCCCAATTCGACATACAAATATTCACCTTCAGTGATGTTTGGATCCTCCTCAGCGATCTTCTATTGTAATATGGTTGTCTTCTAACCTTGAAATTAAAAATAGAAACAAGGATTGCTTCTTCCTTACTAGAACTTGCCAGACCTATATAATTCTATTGAATTTTTTATTTTTTATTATTTTTCTGTGTTGGTTACATAAGGCCCAGTGGTGTACATGGGCTCTGATACCATCTTTCATAACTCCCCTTAAATTTTGTTTTCTTAACTTTATCAACCTACCCTTATCATACCTTTTGTGAATATTGAAATGTAATGACTTGTTAACTCTATTTTATATGTATTTGGTAGCATGAAAACACTATATAATCATTTTATATGTATCTGTATATTTCGTTGGGTGTTTTATTTCTTAGGCTCTATAATGGGCATATGTGCAACATGAATAATGAGGGTTGGTCCACCTTGACAATAAATAGTTAGCTTTATTCCTCTCGACCTGATGTATGTATGTGTGTGTGTGTGTAGATATATATTTGTCTTTGATTTATAAAATATGTATAAGGTTTTTTTCTATTATTTTATGCAAAATAAATTTTCTTAACCTTGTATTGTATTGACTATGAAACTTGGTTCAGAAATGGATAGGGAAGAAGTTTATGGTTATCCATTTTTGACATGAGGAACCCGTCCTTTGGTCGGTGATCTGCATGTTATGGGGATTTGTACTTTAATCCCCTAAACCCACATTCTCTATCTCCATGTGACCCTCCACCTAGTTTTTAAATCTCATTCAATAGTGATAAATGATGATTATCATTTACTAAACCCTAACTCTATCCCATCACCCAGGTTTTGGTTCATTATACGTTTATCGTACCATAGATTTTGACCCTTCCTGTAGCATTGGTGTTCCAAATATGATAATAGGGAATATGTTATGGTCATTTGTTTGGGAACTTCAATATCTGTGTAGAGCTTCAAAGGTGTCAATACCCCCTCCTATGTGTTGTTGAGTAAGTTTTACAGGGTCTTCTAAAACAACTATGGGTGTGCAGGTGTTTGAACTATGTTTCCTTCCTCAGTTATGAAACTGCCCTCAAGGTTTTACTATGTTCGAGGTATTATGGTTAAAAATATGGTGGTGCTAGAACATAGGATCATATGCATGCCTACTATGTGTGCTTCTGATTTTTCCAACCATTAGATGATTCTCCTGCTCATTGTATCTAAAAATCATGCACTCTCAAGTAACTTAGTTATTTTTCTTGTTATTATTTACTCCTTACAAAAATTTTGAATATTCTCTTAGGACCATATGTTTCCTAGAATGATATTTACTTCTATTATGCCTGGATGTTGCACACGTGTTTAATACAAATTGAGTTCTTTGGGAAAATTAGTAATATATACATATACACACACACACACACACACACACACACACACACACACACACACACACACACACACACATATATATATATATATATATATATATAGAGAGAGAGAGAGAGCACTTTACTAAGATCTGTATCTCCTTTAGGAGTTATCGAATGATGGTTAAACTCCCAACCCTATAAAAGGTACCTGAATTATATAACATGGTCTCATCCTCAAGTAAGGTATTTTCTAATCTCTTTCAGGTAATTATAAAGGGTTCCATGCATTTTCATTTGTGGTTCTTGGTACTTCACATTTTAATAATAATTATAGTTATATGTATTACTTTTAACCAGATTCTTCTCTATTTTGACAAGAATTGAAAAGCTGAAAAGAAGTGGAGTCGATGATTGCTCATCTCAATATTATGAATAGATTAAATAATATTACATTGGGAACATCAATAATAAATATCTAGAGTTAAACTCGACTAAATTGGACTAATTAGAAACTGAACTGGACACTTGGACTGATAGTTTCGACACCTAGTAGGTGGTTGGGGTTACATTCTTTAACACTCCCCTTTAATTACAACCACATAAAATTTAATTCAGATACTTGCTAGTCTATGTCTCAATGAGGCTTACAATTTAAAATTTGACTTTCAACTAGATTTAATTTTCTTCTTCTCTTTGTCCAGATTTTGTAGCCTCTAAATTGTTTCAGATTTTTCACTTTGTTGTATCCTTGAGAGCTCTATTTTTTCATTTGCTGGTGTAGGTCTTCTATTGTTCCAGGCTGTCTAAGCATGTTCTGGACATCTTCAAGAAATGTGGGCTGCTACCACATATTGTCTTCTGTAGTGCGCTTATCATCATAAATCTGCTGCAACATAAGATTAGAACAATATCTTATTTCTTCAAAACTCCAATACCTAAAAATTTCATTAACATGTTCATCATTCATGTCATCTTCAACATTCATATCTACAGTTTCTGTGTAGACCTTAATTAGAAATGGTGTTGCAAGCCATGTTTAAATAAACTTTAGCTTTTATTCATAATCAAACTGTGTACCCACACACTTGAAATCAATGTTAGAGTTAAAAATATATTCAGAATGACATTATTTCTGGCCTTTCTTCTCTTCAGTGAGAGCTTTCTCATGTTGTGTTTCCTTTTATGCTTCTGCATCTATCTCTGTTTCTACATTCCCTTTGCAGACTTCTTCCTTTTCTTCTGTCTCTACTTCTTTCTCTATTTCTTCCTTCTGGTCTGTAATGAGAGATTTCTCTGGTTGTGCTTCCTTTTCTGGTTCTGCCTCTTCCTTCTCTGCTTCTGCTTTTATCTTTTTCTCTGCTTTCTCTCTGTAGACTGTCTTTATATCTGTTTCTGTCTCTGTCTTTTTTTCGCTAACCTATTCTGTTGCAAACAGGTTGTCTTCCACTAACTGAAGTGGGGTAATCTCACCAAATAGCATCAAGTCATTCTCATTTTTTTGTTGCATCATCTACAATCAGTCATCATTAGCCAAAAATTCTATATCAAAGTTTACATCAACAATATTAATCACTAGATTTACCATATCATCAGCAAAATTTGTTGCTAGATTCATCATATCCTCATCAAAAAGCTCTGTTGCTGAAATCGCCATATCGTCAACAAGATCTGTTGCTGGAATCATCAAAACATCATCAGCAAGCCATGTCGCTGGAATCATCAAACCTTTGTCAGCAAGCTTTGTTGCTAGAATCACAAAGTCTTTGTCAGCAATCCATGTTGCTGGTATCATCATATCTTCGTCAGCAAGCCCTGTTGCTAGAATCATCATATCATCAACAAGTTGTGTTGCTGGAATCATCAAATCATCGTCCACATGTAGCTGTGTATAGTGGGGTTCACAAGCATATTCATGCTCTCTCTGTGCTGCTTCTACAATTTCTTCACAAACTTCATCCACCTCTGGCTGTGCACTATGGGATTCAAAAAACTCTTCATCTTTTTGTAGATCTGCTACTATAGATCCACCTTGGTTTTCAACTTCAATTCTCCCCTTTGCACCAAAACATTTCTTAAGGGTATCACATGCCTCCTTTGTTGTCTTGGCATCTGAAATCATGGGAAGTATACTTTCATCGAATGATTCTTTTATGCATATTAATGCATAGGCATCTTTTTTCCTTCATATTTCCAGATCCAAAAAAGTCTCGAACATCTTCTGTTTCTTCTTTAGCCTCTTGGCTTTTCCCATGACCTCGCTACTTGGCTTCCATAAACAAATGAGTCTATATGTGCATCAAATACCTTGCTTACAAAATTTCTTTTCTCAAATAATATCCTTTTAATAGATTCACTTTCACTTTCTCACATCACAACTTTAAGATTTTTTTTTTTTTTTTTAAATCCAGAAAAAAATTCATCTCTACTTTGACATGCTTTAAAATCCTTTCACATATGCTCTTTTAAAAAATCAATGGCTAAAGGGATGTTAACTATCAGTTGTATTTTTAGCAAACTACCTAGATGCAATTATATACCCATAGGATCTCCCATGATAATCAACACAGTCAACGAAGGCTGGAATTCCTAAAGAATAGGGATTTCATTCCATAGGGATTGCGTTTGTAAGGCAGGCTGAGGACAGTCTAAGAATTGGCTAAGAGTTGGACCACTTTTTTTTGGATCAGTGTGAGACAGTCACGATAGTGCAAAAGACTCTTGTGAGAAGAGTGCATTGTATTGTTTCACAATTCCTTGGTTCATTATACAATAGAGATAGAGGGGTTCTGAGCAGCAACTAGGAAAAATATATGTGTTGTGGATTGATTTTCTTCTTTATTTTACTTTGTGTGATTGTGGGATCATATTTTATATTCCGCAAATATTGTAGAAGGATTCAATATCTTGTTTTATTACATTACATGATTGGACTGAATCCATTGGTGTAATTTCTACACCTCTTTCAACTTCCACAACCCATTCTAGAAAATACAATCATTATATATATATATATATATATATATATATATATATATATATATATATATATATATATATATGATTCTTGTGATAACTATATGTGCTCATTCGTGTGAATTAAAGTATATGCTATCCTTCTAGGAATTAGTGTTTATTGTAGAATTCATATGCATCGCATTAATTTTAGAATCAAAAGATATTAGAACTAAATGTAGAGTTCATACTCATCATACTAACTTCAGAATTAAAAGACATCAAAACCAAATGCAAAATTTATACACATTAGACTCCAATTTTTTCTCAAGAATAATTATGCACAAATTTCCTAACGAGAATCGTTGTAGCAAATCATATTTGGTGAGCACACTCACCACCCAACCATGAATTGTACCTCCGGCTTGACTCAAGAAGAGATCACTTTCCCAAGAGATCAATAGCCTCAGTTGATTTTTTCCTAGGTATATCATAAATTTCTTTCGTCTTATATTTTTCCCTTAGCGTGTCCTGCTTTTGTGGTCCTCCATAACCACTTCCTTGAGATTTTCCTTAAAATATCACTTCTATATTTCCTGTTGCTTTATACTTTTCCAAGCTTAGCATAATTCCACAGCTAAGTGATTTAAATAATTTTCTCTCCTATCCATTAAATCTTATCTAGAACTTTACGTAGAATATTTCTCATGGAATAATTATTTCAAAAAAGGATCTCAATTCCCAGTGTCTCATTCACAAGTATTATAAATTCATTTATTTATTAATAAAAAATTTTATTCACATAAATATTCCAATGCACTTCATGGATTTTTTACCATTTTTACTAAAAAACTTTAGTCTAAATAAAACAATACTACAACAATGGAGGGATATTAGATTCTTCCCATGTTTTTATTCATAGTGTCCTCAGTGTTGGTTTTGTAGTTACTTCATTTTGAAAAAGTGTTGGATCATTTTTCTGCTTTTCATCTTTTGGCTCCCATGTAGGCTTTTCGGTATTAAAGTTATTCTGTTGCACATTAACCCGAACAACGACTCAATTTTGGGGCTAGGTCTCTTTCCAGTTTAGAATACAGACAAATTATTCCATAAATTCTCCTTCGATTTCCAATAATGTGAGAATTATCATGTACAAATTTTCTAAGTAAAGACACATGAAAAACATTATGAACTTAAAAGTGACTGGGTAATGCTAATTGATAATCTATACGTCCAATTCAATCTAGAAATTCAAACGGTCCACAAAACTGTGGTCCCAGTTTCACACCAGTTCTTGTGTTTAATGTACTTTTTCTTGGTTTCACCCTCAAATATACATGATATCAAATTTTGAACTCCCTATGAATTATTTTCTTATCTACATAGATATTATGTGTTGAACCCTTAGTTAAAATCAGAGGGGGGGTGAATTAGTTTAATGCATTAATGGTCTTTTAAAAATTTCTTTTACACTTATTTTCACCTTAATTTCATGATCAACTTAATGTATAATGAACTAGAAATCTTAATAAGTGAGCAACAGGTCTTAAGCAGATTAAATATAGAATATCAACACATAATCATCATGCACATAGACAACATATATAAGTGGAAACCCATACGGGAGAAAACCACATCTTATTATTTGTGTGATGCAAACAAAAGATCAAAAGCCTCTCACCACTGATTTTCTGTAGGCCCCAACCTTCAGGATTCTACTACCTCAAATTCTACAAGATACAACTTGCAAGGAAGCTCCAAATCCCATCTATTTTCTGTAGGCTACAAGCCATAGGAGGCTCCTACATCAACCAGCTACAATTGTACATCTATCAAGCTACAACTTGAAACGGAAGCACGAAATCCCATGTATTTTCTATAGACTACAACCCACAGGAGGCTCCTACCTTAACCAAATACAATTGGACATATATCAAGCTACAACTTGAAATAGAAGCACCAAATCCCATGTATTTTCAGTAGGCCACAACCCACATGATGCTCCTACCTAAACCAGCTACAACTAGACATCTATCAAGCTACAACCTTAAATGGAAGCAGTGAATCCCTTGTATATTTTGTAGGTTACAACCCACAGGAGGCTCCTACCTCAACCAGCTACAGTTGGACACCTATCAAGCCACAACTTGATATGTAAGCACCAACTTCCTCACTCTATAATAAAATCATATGATGATTTACTTGGATATTAGCTTTGTTTTTCTCCTTCTTCATTGTTGTCCTTCGAGCCTTCATATCTGCTTTAAATCATCTCGAGATCATCATATCTCCTCTATCTGCTCCTTCTTCTTCTTCCACTCTCTAAAACTTAATGCATATGATAGTAGAAACATTTATAGAGATCACCCTCTCGCTATTTGCATTCCACATGGGAATATGAAATGAACATGCACTACTCTTTGCCTTCCACCTTCTCATTTTCTCACTCATCATTTGAGGAGGTTACAACACTGTCTAATCACTTCAGAATTAAATTGGAGTTTCTATTTGCTTATGGAGAATTTCCTTTTCACCACAAATAACATAAAAATAAATAATACATTTTCAGTTACAATCAATTATTTACTCATCCCATCAGTTTCTTTGCTTTGCTGTGCATTTTTCCTCTTCTGCTTGTTGTCTTTGTGTCTTTTCTGCTTCCGTCGTTATATTCCACCTTTGCTGCATAACTGCCCCTTTTAGCTTGACTCTTATTCAATGTTCAGCCCCTTCGTTAGCTTTACTGTCGTAACATTGTTCTACCCAACCACCTAGTCCTTTGATTTTCCTTCAGATCATTTCTTTGTGACTTGTGGGATATGGCCCACATACAACTCCCTTTATACATGAGGCAGATTACAAATCTGAGCTTTAATCAATATACAGATGTTTATCAATCAACATCCCATATATATATATATATATATATATATATATATATATATATATATATATATATATATATATATATATATATATATATATATATATATATATAGATATATATATATATATTTATATATTTATATATATATATATATATATATATATATATATATATATATATATATATATATATATATGCTATTGGCAATCAACATCATAAACTTTATAATATGGTGCATATAACATACATGGAACAGGGTTTATTGGGTCCCATAGTGCTTGACCAATCATAGCGCATCGTATCTAGCTTACCGTGCGAAATCTTAACTACAAACCATAAAATATGTGGTGAGCACTCATGTGTAATCCTAACACGTGGTCTCCCCTCGTCGCATCACATATTCCAATATTTACCGTATCACAAACAATTTAACTTATCGCGTGATGCCTTAGCTCTATCTACTATAATTTGTGATGTGTGCTTTTGTGATTTTTCATCTGTCATTAATCTGTGCCTGGATGCAATGGTCCTCATCTGATCCTACTTCGCACTTTATAAGATTTAATTTGTGGTTGCCATTTATTTCTTGCGATCTACGATATTGCGTAGTGTTGACACATGCCCTTCTTAACTTCGCATCACATACAGTTTAACTTACCTTGCGATGGCCTTAACACTATCCACTAATATTTTCGATGTGCAAACTCGAGATTCAATCTCATTCGTCTATCTCTAGCCTTGAAATTTGTGATATAAGTCTGACCATCCATTCACCTCCCTTAGACTTCTTCAAATAATTCTCTCCCTTGGTTGATTTTTCATTTGTTTACAATGTCCCACTCTGTAACTCTGGCTCTCGCTACTCTCACCTCTTCCTCTTGGCTCTCTCTGCTCTCACCTCTTTCTCTCAGCTCTCGCCTCTTCCTTCTTATGCTATGTGCAGGATCTCTAGTCCTTGTTGTGTCTAGAAAATCTGATTGCCTTCAGCTGTCTCTTCTTCTTTGTTGTCTTTGCTCCATTCATTGCCTCTGCTACATTCGTTGCCTCTGTTGTCTCTGCCTCTTTGTTGTCTCTGCTAATTTTCTGCCTATGGTGTCATCTTAGCTGCATTCACTACCTTGGTTTCCTTTCATGACTTGACCCGCTTTGTTCCCTTTGGTTGCCTTAACTGCCTTTGTTCTTTTTTTGCTTCTTTTCCTCTTTTCTTCTTCTCTTTGCTTTAAGTTATACTTCTATTGTTGCTCCTTTGCCTCTTCGGTACATGTTGCTACACATTGCCTGATCTTATCCTTTATCTTATAACTTTTTCTTCTCTTTTCCTTTGCCATCATTCATAATTCTGGTGTTACTCCTTTTTGTTCGTTTTCCGTCAATGACAATATTTCCAACCGTCTCCCCCTTTGGCATTGATGGCAACACATCCACCAATACTCCAATACTTCCTCCAAGACTTTCTTCCCCTTTCATTTTGAGAAGTGCCTTTTCTTCCTCTACTTGCTTTTCAAAAGAGTTTTTCTTCTTCATCTTTATTTTCCTCCCCCTTTTACATCAATGGCAAAGGGTTGCACATCTCCTAGTGTAGATTATATCTTTGCATTTCATCTCACTGAGTTGTGTTTAGGCCTTCTTCTTTTGACTTTATACCTTGCTTCTCCAGACTAGTGTACAAGAGTTGCTGGGAGAACACTTTTGACAATCATTGAACTTGTATATACACAATAAGCTAATAGCATCCCAAATCACAGACTCCTTGATAAATATTCAACCACCTCTTTCCTCATTCATCATCAAAATAATTTTTCCTTAACATTGTGACCATATTTTGGTATCTTGTGTTTCTTGCATATAGTGTCTTATGATATTCATGAAGTATTCATTCTCTCAAATCATGTACACTAGGATTAGAAAATCGTTTTCTGTAAATTAGAATTTTTTCAAAATTCTTTACATAACTGGGAATATTAATCTCCTCTAATTTTTACTAAATTTCCAAGTATCTTGGATCACTAATTATAGATTTCCTAATTTTTTCTAGCAAATCTGTATCAACACTGCTAACAGACACTTTCATTAGAGTGTAGGCATGTCTGATCAAAGCATATGCTATCTTGTTTTCTTTTCCTTTTATGTGTTTGATATCAAATTCAAATTCACCGAGAAATGGCATCAACCTAACTTGCCTAGAATTCAGATCAGGTTGGCTAAAAAGATATTTTAGGCTAACATGATAAATTACTAATGTAAATCTCTTTCCTAACAAATAATTCCACCACATATTTAGGGCATGTATGATAGGAGCTAGCTCTAAATCATATATAGCAAAATTATTTTCACGTGTTTTAAATTTCTTAGATTCATAAGATATCATTGAATTCTCTTGCATTAAAACTTAGGCTAGATACTCCATCCAAGCATTCGTGCAAAACATAAATTACTTATTTGGATCTACAAGTTTTAATATGGGAACCACTGTGAGTAGGTGCTTCAACCTATCAAAAATTTTCTGATGCTTTTTACTCCATTTAAATTTTAGTTCTTTTTTATATAATGATGTGATAGAGTATACTAATTTCAAGAACCCACCTATAAATCTTTGTTAATATCTCCTAATACCCATAAAAGATCGAAAAGTAGATACATCCTTTGGTGTGAGCCAATTTAGCATGCCTCTAACCTTTCAGGATCAACTTCTAGTCCTTACCTTGAAACGATGTGGTCGAAATATTGTATTACAGTTTTGTAGAACTCACATTTGATGAATTTAGCATATAATTGACGTTCTCTTAAAATTTGCAGCACCAATTTTAGGAATTCTTTATGTTTTTCTTCATTTATGGAATATACCAGGATATCATCAACAAATATGAGCACTATGTTTTCTAAACATTTGCTGAATATATTGTTCATCGAGCACATAAAAGTTGTCAGGGAATTAGTAATACCGAATGGTAACACTACAAACTCGTAGTGTTCGTCTCTCGTCCTAAATAATGTCTTATGAATATCCTGATTTTTTATTCTCAATTGATGTTATCTAGTCCTGAAGTCAACTTCAGAGAAAACAATTTCCTCCTGCACTTGATCAAACAGATCATGAATATGGAACAATGGATATTTTTTCTTGATAGTTAACTTGTTTCTTGAAAAATAACATCCTAAATGTACCATATTGTTTCTTGAAAAATAACATAGGTGCTCCTCATAGTGACACAGTAGGCCTGATATAATGTTTGTCTAATAACTCTTTTAGTTACATCTTCAACTCTAATAATTCATGTGGGCTCAGTCGGTAAGGTTCTCTAGACATTAGGGTTTAACCGAGTACGAAATAAATGGAACAATATATACCTTGTGAGGTGGAATACATGTATTCTCCTTCGGAAACATCACAAAACTTGTTAATTTTTGGCAGGGTTTCTAATTTCATTTCTTCCCCCTCTTCTTTAATTGTTTGTTCTTGAACCATAAATAATTAATACCCCTTCCTTATGTTTTTATTCATTTGTAAAGTTGAAATTTGTCTAAATGATATGGGATTTGGTATTCCTCGAATTGTTTAAGTTTGACCTTGATGATTCACACATGATCCAAGTGGATATTGGTGGACACCCACCTTTTACACATATTTCTCCACTTGGTTTCATCATTGTCCTTGTTTATAGTAACGTTTAATATCTTTAGTATTTTTTTGGGCCCTAAACTTCCAGAGTAGTTTTGACCACCTAAACAAAGTTTTCTTGAGGTTTCCAGCATGCCCATTGCCATTGGCAAGGGCTCGTGGAAAAACTTGTAGTAATTCGAGAGATGTTTATGATGATATATCTTATGCTCCAAATGAAGATAATATGTCAAAGTTACGACCCTGGGAAGTTGGATGCCCAAAAAACCCCAATGGGGCCCACAAAATATTGGTGATCCATCTCTTGGGGCTATGGTTTGTGTTGTTTGGGGTTTTCCCATGTTTTTAAATAGTAAAGAGGTCCTTGAGCCTCATTATAACACAACTAAAATGCATGTAGCTGCCACAGCTCTTCTCAAGGATAAGCTAACATCGTCTGAGATAATTTATTTCCATTTTGTCTGTGAACTTATTTGGGTTATTTGATGTTAATGAAATGAAATGTTATTTCTGTTGTATCTCTTCATTTATGTTTATTTCAATATTTTTTTTTGTGTTCCTACATAAATCCATATGAACACATCTCATTTTTTTTTAGGAAGTTTATAATACCCCCCGACTCTTTAGCTAGTCCATACCTATTAGTATATTATAATATCCTACTGAAACTACATTTAAGTTCATTGTTTTGGAATAAATTTTTAGATTAATATGGAATTACCTTACTTGGTTGGTTACCCTTCTCTTCGTGCTAGTTGGTAACTATAGCAACTAGGCAGTTTTATATTTATTAGGCTTAAGTTTACATTTTTTCTACCACCTGTGATCCAATGTAATTGAAACTATCCCCTCGATAAATTAAAACAGGCACATGTAAGTTGGAAATAATACCTTCAATCTCAATGATTAATGATTGATGTTCTACTTTTATATCCTCCAAGGTTGGGCATATTCTTGGGATATTTCTAGCAATATAATTCACAATGGTGGCTTCATGGACAACTAGGATATTTAGAATGGATCTAGGGTTATTTGGATATTCCCTTAATAAATGAGTTTCAACACACCCCCAACACTTCAATGGTTATTTTTTGTTATCTCCTCCAATATTTTTTCCATTCATGTCCATTTTTTCGACCCAAATTGTAAAGCTTTTATTTTTTTTCTCTAATTACTGGTTTAGCTCTATCCTTATTCTACCAAAACTTATAGCATTCTCCCTTATTATTAAACTAATGGTAACATAGTGTTTCCTTCCACACTGCTTTTTCAATTATCTTTGGATTGTCACACTCAAATCGTTCCTTGAAGACAGTATGAAAATAGTTCACAAATTTTTGTAGCTTGGCTTTCTCCTCTTTAATGTAGGGAACATACCACAACAAATTTGTAAACTTTGCCACAAATTTGTCCATGGTTAATTGTCATAACCTTAACTCATGGAACTCCTTTGCATGGTCATCATAATAATGTTCACTTAAGTAGCAGTTCCTAAAATTATTCTAGAATTCCTCCTAAGTTACTTTATTCTCCTCCAATAAAGGCACAAATTTTGCTTCCTCCAACCAAAGAGTAGTCTCCAACCAAAGAGTAGTCTTACCTTCCAGTTGGTAGATGGCCAACCTAGCCTTTAAATTTCTCTCATATTTGTAGACTTGGAAATATTTGGTCATATTAAGTAATTGTGCTTTTGTGTCTTCATTCTTGTCACCATCAAAATTAGGGGGCTTGATTTTCTGAAATTCTTGTTGCAGATCTATTTATTTATTTTTATTCTATGCTTTGGATATTTTCTATCAGACTCCCCTACACTTTCATATTTCTCTAATGATGTGCCCATATTTTCTCCTTTTACCATATCAGGTTCCACTATTTTATGGCTTGAGTTTCCAGTGATCCCTCTAATCATTCTTTCATGTTCTTCGTTGGCCTTTAACAACCACTAATTGTTGCTACTGAAATATGTGAGTTCTTGTTGTAGATTTCTAATCACATCCATGAACTGGGTCATTGTTGAGGTAGCCCCATTTCCCAATTTTACATACGAATCTTCACCTTCAGTGATGTTTGGATCCTCCTCAACGATCTTCTATTGTAATATGGTTGTCTTCTAACCTTGAAATTAAAAATTGAAACAAGGATTGCTTCTTCCTTACTACAGCTTGCCAGACCTATATAATTCTACTGAATTTTTTATTTTTTATTATTTTTCTGTGTTGGTTACATGGGCTCTGATACCATCTTTCATAACTCCCCTTAAATTTTGTTTTCTTAACTTTATCAACCTACCCTTATCATACCATTTGTGAATATTGCAATGTAATGAATTGTTAACTCTATTCTATATGTATTTGGTAGCATGAAAACACCATATAATCATTTTATATGTATCTATTTATTTCGCTGGGTGTTTTCCTTCTTAGGCTCTATAATGGGCATATGTGCAACATGGATAATGAAGGTTGGTCCACCTTGACAATAAATAGTTAGCTTTATTCCTCTCGACCTTAGGTATGTGTGTGTGTATATATATATATATATATATATATATATATATATATATATATATATATATATATATATATATATATATATATATATTCTTTGATTTATAAAATATGTATAAGGTTTTTTGACATGAGGAACTCGTCCTTTGGTCAGTTATCCGCATGTTATGGGGATTTGTACTTGAATCCCCTACACCGACATCCTCTATCTCCATGTGATCCCCACCTAGTTTTTAAATATCATTCAATAGTGATAAACAATGATTATCATTTACTAAACCCTAACTCTATCCCATCACCTAGGTTTTGGTTCATTATACCTTTATCATACCATAGATTTTGACCCTTCCTATAGTGCTGGTGTTCCACATCTAGTAACAGGGAATATGTTATGGTCATTGGTTTGGGAACTTCAATATCTATGTAGGGATTCAACAGTGTCAATACCTCCTCCTATGTGTTATTGAGTAAGTTTTATAGGGAATCTTCTAAAACAACTGTGGGTGTGCAAGTATTTGAACTATGTTTCCTTCCTCAGTTGTGCAACTACCCTCAAGGTTTTACTATCTTCGAGGTATTATGGTAAAAAATATGGTGGTGCTAGAAGATAGGCTCATATGCATGCCTACTATGTGTGCTTCTGATTTTTCCCTTCATTAGATGATTCTCCTGCTCATTGTATCTAAAAATCGTGCACTCTCAAGTAACTTAGTTATTTTTCTTGTTATTATTTACTCCTTACAAAAATTTTGAATATTCTCTTAGGACCATATGTTTCCTAGAATGATATTTACTTCTATTGTGCCTATACGTTGCACACATGTTTAATACAAATTGATTTCTTGGGGAAAATTAGTCATCTATATATATATATATATATATATATAGAGAGAGAGAGAGAGAGAGAGAGAGCACTTCATGAAGATTTGTATCTCCTTTAGGAGTTATCGACTAATGGTTAAACTCCCAACCCTATAAAAGGTACCTGAATTATATAACATGGTCTCATCCTCAAGTAAGGTATTTTCTAATCTCGTTTAGGTAATTATAAAGGGTTCCATGCATTTTCATTTTTGGTTCTTGGTACTTCACATTTTAATAATAATTATAGTTATTTGTATTAATTTCAACCAGATTCTTCTCTATTTTGACAAGAATTGAAAAACTGAAAAGAAGTGGAGCAAAGGATTGCTCATCTCATTACTATGAATAGATTACATAAGATTACATTGGGAACATCAACAATAAATGTCTAGAGTTAAACTTGACTAAACTGGAATAATTAGAAAATGAACTGGACACTTGGACTGACAGTTTCGACACCTAGCAGGTGGTTGGGATTACATTCTTTAACACGTCCCTTTAATTACAACCACATAAAAATTTAATTTAGATACCTGCTGGTCTATGTCTCAGTGAGGCTTACAATTTAAAATTTGACTTTCAACTAGA
This sequence comes from Pinus albicaulis, assembly GCA_034641835.2. Lineage (NCBI taxonomy): Eukaryota > Viridiplantae > Streptophyta > Pinopsida > Pinales > Pinaceae > Pinus > Pinus albicaulis. The sequence continues at coordinate 1,180,206,322 of CM076580.1, read as the reverse complement.
TTTAGTTTTCTTCTTCTCTTTTTCCAGATTCTGTAGCCTCTAAATTGTTTCATATTTTTCGCTTTATTGTATCCTTTAGAACTCTGTTTCTTCATTTGCTGGTGCAGGTCTTCTATTTTTCTAGGCTATCTAAGAATGTTCTAGACATCTTCAAGAAATGTGGGCTGCTGCCACATATTGTCTTCTGTAGTGCGCTTATCATCATAAATTTGCTACAACATAAGATTATAAAAATAAATTATTTCTTCAAAACTCGAATACCTAAAAATTTCATTAAAATGTTCATCATGCATGTCATCTTCAACATTCATATCTACAGCTTTTGTGTAGACCTTAACTAGACATGGTGTTGCAAGCCATGTTTCAATAAAATTTAGCTTTTCTTCATAATCAATCTGTGTACCAGCACACTTGAAATCAATGTTAGAGTTAAAAATATATTCATAACGACATTGGTTCTGGCCTTTTTTCTCTTCAGTGAGAGCTTTCTCATGTTGTGTTTCCTTTTATGCTTCTGCGTCTATCTCTGTTTCTGCATTCCCTTTGCAGACTTCTTCCTTTTCTTCTGTCTCTGCTTCTTTCTCTATTTCTTCCTTCTGGTCTGTAATGAGAGATTTCTCTGGTTGTGCTTCCTTTTCTGGTTCTGCCTCTTCCTTCTCTACTTCTACTTCTATCTTTGTTTCTGCTTTCTCTTTGTAGATTGTCTTTGTCTCTGTTTCTGCCTTTGTCTTTTCTTCACTAACATGTGCTTCTGCAAACAGGTTGTCTTCCACTAACTGAAGTGGGGTAATCTCACCAAATAGCATCATGTCAATATCATGTTTTTGTTGCATCATCTGAAACCAGTCATCATTAGCCAAAAATTCTATATCAAAGTTTACATCAACAATATTAATCACTAGATTTACCATATCATCAGCAAAATTTGTTGCTAGATTCATCATATCCTCATCAGCAAGATCTGTTGCTGAAATCGCAATATCATCAGCAAGCTCTGTTGCTAGAATCATCAAAACATCATCAACAAGCTGTGTTGCTGGAATCATCAAACCTTCGTCAGCAAGCTCTGTTGCTAGAATCACCAAATCTTTGTCAGCAATCCATGTTGCTGGTATCATCATATCTTCGTCCGCAAGCCCCGTTGTTAGAATCACCATATCATCAACAAGCTGTGTTTCTGGAATCATCAAATCATCGTCCACATGTAGCTATGTATAGTGGGGTTCACAAGCATCTTCGTGCTCTCTCTCTACTACTTCTGCAATTTCTTCGCAAACTTCATCCACCTCTGGCTGCGCACTATGGCATTCAACAAACTCTTCATCTTTTTGTAGATCTGCTGCTACAGATCCACCTTGGTTTTCAACTTCAATTCTCCCCTTTGAACGAAAACATCTCTCAAGGGTATCCCATGCCTCCTTGGTTGTCTTGGCATCTGAAATCAAGGGAAGTATACCTTCAACGACTGATTCTTTTATGCATCTTAATGCATAGGCATATTTTTGCCTTCATATTTCCACATCTAAAAAAGTCTCGAACATATTCTGTTTCTTCTTTAGCCTCTTGGATTTTCCCATGACCTCGTTGATTGGCTTCCACAAACAGAAGAGTCTATATGTGCATAAAATACCTTGCTTCCAAAATTTCTTTTCTCAAATAATCTCCTTTTAACAGATTCACTTTCACTTTCTCACATCAGAACTTTAAGATATATCTATATATATATATATATATATATATATTTTAAATCCAAAAAAAATTCATCTCTACTTTCACATGCTTTAAAATCCTTTCACATGTACTCTTTTAAAAAATTCATGGAAAAAATAATTTAAATCCCCTATTTTTAAATGGGATTTTTCCCTTTTAAAAACTTTAAAATAAATATTTTAAAATCCATTACAAAAATAAGTTGAATGCTCTTTCATTAACTTATAAGCCATGTTCACATTTTAAGTTTTTTTTACATTTTTTTTTTTTAAACTTTCCCTTGACACTTCGAAACCTTCAAATAAAGCTTTTTAAAAAATTCACATGCATACTTTCCCTTAACACTTTAAAAACCTTCGAATGATTTGATGATTACACCAACATTTCTATACATTCATGCATCTTTTCTTTTTCTTAAAAAACTGTTGAATGCCTTAACACACAGTATAAAAAAAATACCTTAACGTAGTCAATGGAACCCTTGTTCTGTGTGCACCTTAATGTAGCTGATTCATTTAGCCCTCGTGCCATTTGAAGTCGGTGAAAGTAATTGAATGTTAACGCGACCGAAAGCTCTTGGCTCTCGCGTTATAACGCGGAGTTCTTTCTTGAGTAGCGCGTTAATGTTAACGCTGAGTTTTTTCTTAAGAAGTGCATTAGTGCACAAATTTTTTAAATCTAGATTTCCTGTAACTGTCTTTCTGCAGTTCGTTTCACCGGTACCTTCACAAGATTTCTTTTTTCTTCTTTCTTTTTCGTAGGAGATGTCTTCAAATTCTCTGAAACGTCTGCTACTTTGTCAAAGAGTCTTATGCAGGCTTGCCTCTCCTCTCTACTGCTCCAACTTGGCTCTGTTGCTGCTCTTTGATGAGGCTTATGCAAGCTAGCTCTGATACCATGACAAGATTTGAAAAACTGAAAAGAAGAGGAGAAGAGGATTTCTCATCTCAATATTATGAATAGATTAAATAAGATTACATTGGGAACATCAGCAATAAATGTCTAGAGTTAAACTCGACTAAACTGGACTAATTAGAAACTGAACTGGACACTTGGACTGACGGTTTCGACACCTAGAAGGTGGTTGGGATTACATTATTTAACATATTTTACAACCAATAAATACATTGAGAGAGTGCACATAGAAAATGTGCTCCCTTTTTTGTGGCATCACCCTCACACCTAGGTACCGATTATATTACTCCCTTAGAATTTTTTTTTATACAATGTTCCTATTTCCTATTCTATATTGGTGTTGTAGAATTTCAATTTTCTTCCTGGAAAGCAAATGTTTATTTTACATGTTTTTCAATTGTGTCATGCTTCTTTACAACATTTTTTATGTGAGTTTAACTGTAACACTTATGTTGATGTTAATACACTGCCTCAAAGTTCCAGTTTGGTTTGGTTTCCCTCTCTGGCTAAGGTTGTACTCCGTTTCTAACCATATAATTGTGGTTAAATTTAAATTATCATGGTTTTTTGATTATGTCGCCTTCCATGTTTATTCCACAGTGTCCCTCATGGTTGTGGATGGAGTCGTCATCTACTACACCTTTCCAACATAGTTTTATCCGAATATTATTACTCCTTAGTCTCTTTATGATATTATTTTATGATAAAAAGTTTATTTATTTATTTATATTGATAATAGATGTAATTTACTATGGAATATAACTCATATTTTTTCCAGCTTCAGACATTCACCTTATTTATTTTCTATAATATAAAAATTACATAATTCTACTATCTATATTTTATATAAAAATTGTGTTTTTGTTAATTTTTGAATTTTGTTTTTTATGTTATATAACTGGCACTATTGTATTTATGTTCAAGTTGATGTTGGTTATAGGAGTTATATAGATACTTCATTCTTTGTGTTACCATATCTAATATTTGTCTAATGCTTGGATTAGTTTGTGTAATTTGTTGGAAATATGATGCAGAGTGTTGTCCTTGATGGCAACCCACTGAATGAAGATGAAGTTATTCTTGACTTTATGAACTTGGTAAATGATGTAAATCTGATGTGATATGATGTGTGTTGACAATATGATGCTGAGTACCCACTTGATAGAGTGTTGTCCTTGAATGGCAACCCACCTGATGGAGTTGTGCTTGATAGAATATGTCTTGATGAACCTGTTTAAAGATGTAAATCTGATGTATCTACAGAGAGTACAGAATGTAATGAAGAAAGGAATTCAATATGTGCTAGATCCATGATGAAAAGAGTATGTTTCAAGGAATACGCAGATTTGTCTAGGAGAAGTCGCGTATGCACGCGGTTAAGTACGTGCCAAGTCGCGTATGGGCAAAAGCGCTCAAAAAGGGAAAAACCAGGGGTAACCACCATGGTATTGACCCATTGTATTAGGTAATGATTCGTCTAAATGACCCCGTCCAGGAATACCATCGGATGTAATGTGGTTTTGGCTCATGGTATTGAAAAAAGGGTAAACCTATATAAAGAGAAGAAATTCATTGTGCAAATCATGAGTGGGGGTGCAAGATGTCTGAGCTTGAATGAATACTTCTCTCTGAAGTATATCTGAATGGAAAGGGTTACAGTTGAATGATAGATCTGATTTCATGATGCACCAATGATGAAGAAGGGTATCTAGATCTGAAATGTACTTGTATTTGCTAGATCTGTTTAGGGGATGATTAGATTTGAGATGAGGCGAACATCTGTCTGAAGTAAAGGGTAAAATATGAGTAATGTATCTATTCTGAAGAATTGCAATGACCTAAATATATGAAGAAACATACGCTAGTTCGCCGCAGAAGAAGCGCGTATATACGCGGCTTTGCTGAAGAGAAAGCACGTATGCGCAGTGAAATCAGCTCTGTAATTTGTACATAAGTATAAGCGGGTTGATGTGATTGGAAGCACGTATATACACGGTATCAGTGAAAGGAAAGCGCGTATGAAAACTAGGGTTTGCTGAAGCAAGGGGTATGAAATGTCTGATCTGTTCTGTTGTGTTACTGCTATCTTTGAATGATGTATTCTACAGTTCTGGGTTGTCTGAATTGATAAGTTTCAGTTTATGCATATGATTGAGATTAAATTTATGGAGTGGGTCCAGTCTGAAAATATAATGAAACGTGGTCTGCAAGTGGTGTCCTAAAGGAAGCTTTGGATCCAGTGTGAAAATTGATGAAATGTGGTCCATAGAGGTGCTGAGGGTTGTAGCCTTCTGCCTGTGTTGTAGTTCCTTCCAGAGAGGTCAAACCAGATCGTGGGGGTCGTAGCTCCCTCCAGAGAGGCCGGTAAATCCAGGCCGGTGGGGCTGGAGCTCCCTTCCAGAGGTCGAGAACGAGCGCAGTGGGAATCATGTGTCAGAGTCTGATCGACATATGTTGTAATATTTTTCTCTATAATAAAATATTGAAGGTCGAGTAACCAATGGCATTCCGACTTGGGTTTCCACCTAAAATCCTGGTGTTCATGTGTGATGCTTATGTGTGATGGTTTATTCTGTTCTTACTGCACATGTTTACTGTTTATTGAACATCTGATGAATGGATGATGAAATGATATAAGTGAATAATTAATGGCATAATTAGATCTCTGTGTATACGCGAGTTTAATAACGGGTATCCACGTATATACGCGAGACTGTATCAGGAAAGTAGCGTATGGGTTTTAGAAGTAAGAAAAAATTAAAAAGTTTGAGTATGCCCTAAATACTGATTCACCCCCCACCCCCCCCCCTCTCAGTATTTTTCCCAACAATTGGTATTAGAGCCAGGTTCTTCTGCAGAAGCTTGATCGCTTCAAGGAGATCCGTCGCAATGGGAAGTCTTGAAGGAGTAATGTCTATAAAGCCACCTCTATTCAATGGAAGCAATCTGATATTCTGGAAGGTACGAACAAAAGCATATCTGCAAAGTCTTGGTGCAGAAGTATGGGCAATCGTGGGAAGAAGGCTATCAATATCCTGATGTTATTCTAATTGATGCACTAAAGGAAGAAGTATGAAATCAATGCCAAAGCAGTGAATGTATTATTAGGAAGCATGTCTGAATCAGAATTTTCTAAAGTGATGCAGCTACATTCAACAAAAGAAATATGGGACAAAATCATTCTGAGCTATGAAGGAGATACAAAGGTAAAAAGTGAAAAACTCCAAACTCTTACAATCGAATATGAAAATTTGAAGATGCATAGTGATGAAAGTGTTGCCAGTTTCTTTCTTCGTCTAGATGATATTGTAAATCGGATGAGAAATTTGGGTGAAACCATAACCAATACTACTCTGGTTGAAAAAGTTTTAAGATCCTTGACTTCAAAATTTGACTCTAAAGTCTCAGCTATTAAAGAAAGGCAAGATCTGCAAACTCTTACTATTGTTCAATTACATGGTATTCTGACTGCTTTTGAAATGAGACAAGGAGGTCCTTCAACCAAAGAAGCTGTTTTAAGGCTGCCCGCAAAAGGAAAAGAAAAAGGAAGTTGTCAAAGAATCCAGCTATATATCTCAGAAGAAGATGAGGCAAATTGTGTGAGAAGACTCCAACCAGGAACCAGAAGATTCAAAGGTAAACTTCCTTTCAAATGTTTTGATTGTGGAAGAGTTGGTCATTATGCCGCAAAGTGTCCTTATAAAGAAACATCTGCTAAAGAAGTAGCAAGAAGGAATAAAAACCGATCTAGCACCAAGAAAAGTTATTATACTAATGAAGATAGTGATGGGTTATCTGATAGTGAGGTAGAATGTTACCGATGAAATAGGTAACCTGACCTCAAAACAACGGGAACTCTAGCCCAAAAATGCTCAAAAAACATGAAAAAACACCCCCCAAAAAAAAAATGTGTCTTCCAAAACGCACTTGTTTTTTTTCGAAGGTCAATTTTCAACATTTTCTAAAATTATGCTAAAAACAAAATTGTTTGTTGAAAAAAGGATTGAAAAAACACCCCCAAAAAAAAAAGTGTGTCTTCGAGAACGCACTTGTTTTTTTTTTAAGGTCAAATTTCAACATTTTCTAAAATTATGCTAAAAACAAAATTGTTTGTTGCAAAAATATTGAAAAAACACCCTCAAAACAAAACCAGTTGATGCTGGAATAACAAAAAAAATAAATTGTGTCATAATTTTGACACTTGTGACAATGGAATTAAAGACAACATAATAGGACATTTTTTAAAATCGTAAATTCCTAACATTTTTGATAGATGATGTTAAAGATAAACAAATACATGTCTGGAGGGCTTATAATTTTGAACAATTTTCATCCATGTTGTTAAACACAAAATATCTTGACTTTAAACAACCCCAAATTTGTAATTATTTTCAACCATAACCTTAAAAATAAAGGTAAATCTAAAGTTTTTCAATCTTAAGTGTTCAACATACTTGAAAAATGAAATTATGGAGAAAATATAAGACTTAACAATTTAAAATAGAAACAAGTAAGAATAATTTTAATTTTAAAGAATAAAAACTTATCTTTTTTCAAATCTTAGAATAAGACAAATTTAAATATAATTTCAACCAAAACCTAAAAATCAAGCATCAAAACAAAGTGTTATGTTTCAATGACACATATAATTATTAAAACTTTTAAAAGTATCTTATACCAAATGGTAACAATACATAATATCATGGTAATATCACTGCATAATCTAAAAATTCAACATTAGTTTCTATTTTCTATTTTACTTATAATTAAAATATCAACATTGGTACATTGAATATAACATAAATTATTTTGTAATTCATTGTTACATTGTTGATATTTTAAAGAAATGAATTCTTCATAATTAAAACATATAATCCAACAAACATAGAAATGTCTCATAACTTCATGAAAAATGAGATGGAAGTCAAAATTTTTATTTCAATTTACCATGCAAACATCAATTACATAAAAGTGTCTTAGAAAGTTATTCAAAATCAGCCATAGGTTCTAGCACACCATCATAATCTACATCTTCAGATGAATGGCTCGATGCAGATGAAGATGATCCATATTCTTCTCTTTCATCAACTAGTGCTCCATCTGAGTCAACATGCATGCCCACCATTTCAGAGTTCAAAAGTCTTGTAGATCTACGTCTACATTCTGCGAGTCCCATCTCAATAGTAATTGTTCTGGTAGCAATTTCTTCAAAATATTTATGGTCTGCAACCGAAGAGTTCCTCTCTTTGTCAAATTGAAGTCATACACAAGTATGTCAACATCCTCCAATTTTAAGACATCTGTGTGGCGACGATTTATATTTGCGCCCTTTCTTTTTCTCTTTCTGCCAATTCTTTTTTCCACTACCATCTCTGGCTTGTACACACCATTGAAAGGGTGGGTACTTGTGGCATACCAATGTACATCAACAGCTGTAATCTCTTCATTTTCATTAATGACCTTTATAACCTTGGCAATCCAGAATGGATAGCCACGTGGATCTTCATCTGCTAACACTGCTATCATGCAACCCTCCTTAAGATCTTGCACAGAACCCCTGTAAAGGTCTTCCATGGCTTCACGTTGTGCACGTGATCTTCTAGAACCAATATAGATTTATCTTTCCTCTACCTGTGGGAAATTAATAATATCTTGAGGCTGTTGTTGTTCAACATTGTGTGTTTCTTGATGTTCATGTTCATTTGGCATATTTTGTGGCCAAAAAAAAGGAGTCTTCAAAAGCGTATCCTCATTTACTGATCTTGAAATCATATCACTTTGATTACTGAAAAAATACTCCCACCAAACTGAATCGGCAACATCGAAGTATTCATATGTATCTCTAATACATCTTTTAATTTCCTCTAGACATTCAAAATAATTTATCTCTCTCTTCTGCCTTCGTGCATTATGGAGTTCGGAAACTGACTATAATAACAATATCTTTGATGAAAACATTGGACGCTCTGGAATGAACTTCAAAAATGCTAAACTTGATGATGGTCCCCATTCTTCAATAGTTGAATACTTCTTGCCCCATATAAGTGTTATCCCATCAATTTTTTTGATACGAAATTGATGCTGGAAGCTAATGTCGTTAAGTTTTTCAATGCATTTCTCCTCACCATGCGGTCCAAAAATAAACCTTCGCATGTCAATAATTTCTTCCAACACATGAAAAACAGGCTCTAGAATGTACGATTTCTTAATACATTCAATTAATGATGGCAGGCTCCCAACACCTTTCCTCCTCAATGTTACTGAAAAACGACTGAACATTTGATCAATATGATCATGAGTATGCCCAACAAGAAGGAAACCAACCTTTATCTTTTAAAAATCCCCAATTCAACGAGCATGTTTAGATACCCAAAAAGAATTTGATTTTTGTTCTCACGACTTGTGTTGTCTAATTGTAAATACAAAACTTCAGGAAGAATCCCAGACCAATGAGTAACCACATCATGGATTATAGTTATGGTCAGATTTGCATCATTGTGAATATTTGGACTTGTGAAGAAAACTCTTGGAAGCATCTTCTCATTAAATACCATACAACCAACCAAGTGAAACTGAATGAAATTTTCCTCATGTAATTTTTTTGGCGTGCGGAAAAAATGTGGAAGAAGTGTTTTCTTTTGGTCCATACCATCAATTATCATTCCCAGATATTTATTTGGATGATCATAACACTTCTTTCGATGTTTATACAACTTTTGTCTTTCACTTGTTTGCTGATTGCGATGGTCTTGAAGTTCTTTGACAACGGAATCTGTATATAAAATAAAAGAAACATATGAATAAATATATTTTCATAGTTGATAAGTATCAAATTTTGAAAAACAATGTTTTGAACACATACCTCTTTCTGCCCCTTGACATTTATCTCTTTTTGCTTTAAGAGAAGCACATGTGCTGCAAATCCCCATCCTTGTCTTCTTAGGAATACGAACATTGTTGAATTCAGTTTTCCATGTCCTTGTAAAATAAGAATATGTAATAAAATTACCAATTCCTTCAACAGCTTCTGCATAATCTTTGTATAACATGAATATTTCTCGTCTCGAGAAATTATCTGGAATATGTATTGTGTCTTTATTTGGCATACACTCTCCATGATTTGAAAAGAATTCTTTCATCCATGTCTTCGCAGTATTTGCAAACGGCCCCACCTCCCGTTTATGACGTGCTTCTGAATAATATGTGGGATCCTTTTCCAATCTATCCTGGATTCTTGACAAACGACAATTACCAATTGAATACAACATTTTGAACGCCTTTCTGCAAAGCAATACATTCCCAATATGATAATCATAACTTGCTAGTGTAGATTGCATGCAACCCACTAAATATGAATTTTGCATGCTTTTATTCATTGACATATATGTTTTCCTTTTCTGCAAAGCAAAGTTGAAATCCATATTTTTCAAGCAATCCCTTCGACAACATGCACTTGAAATCAAATCAACGACACAACTTTTTGTCATGAGATATTTTGTCCTCGCCCTTGTATAACTGGAATGCCTTTGATTGATATGAAAAGGTCTACTCCTACTCCTAGTTGCAATATTTGCTTGCAACGGCCTCATCATTCCATCATCCTTTGTAAAAGTAGTTTCATCACCATTAGAAGGAATATTATCCCCACTATCATCATCCTCAACATAGTTAAGAAATTCATCAACATCATTGCATGGAAAATTTTCTTTACCATCATCAGTTGAAGAAAACATTTCACAAGAATCATCGACAGTTTTGTAACCCTGACTCAAAAGAAATTCTTCACCATCTTGACCCATGCTTTCAAATTCTTCCCTAGGAGGATTCAATTCTTCATCACCATGATTGTCTTTGAAATGGTCACTTGGAGAAAATGCAATATTCAGATCTGTGTCTTTAAAATTATCATTTGCAAGAAACTCTTCATCCTCCCCTTCCTCAGTGGTGTTCTCATAATCCTTTGAATTAGGCATAAGTGGAAGCTTTGAATTTGTATTCACTAGAATTTCTTCACCCTGCCCCTCCCCTTCCTCACTAAAGCTCTCATAGTCCTTAGGATTGGGAATAAGTGAATGCCTTGAATCTATATTTATTGGAAATTCTTCATCCCCTTCTTCATCAGTGGTTAAATTATAATCGTTATGATTAGGATGAAGTGAAAATTTTAGCTTTGGAAATTCATCCCCGTCTTCATCAGTGGTGCTGGCATAATCCTTAGGATTAGGACGAAGTGGATATTTTGACGCTGCAAATTCTTCATTCCCCTCTTCCTCAGTGGTGCTGACATAATCCTTAGGATTGGGACGAAGTGCATATTTTGACTTTGCAAATTCTTCATTCCCCTCTTCATCTATGGTGCTGACATAATCCTTAGGATTAAGACGAAGTGGAAATTTTGACTCTGGAATTTTTTCGTCCCCCTCTTCATCAGTGGTGCTTGCATAATCCTTAGGATTAGGACGGAGTGGAAATTTTGACGCTGTAAATTTTTCATTTCCTTCTTCATCAGTGGTGTTGGCATAATCCTTAGGATTGGGACGAAGTGGATGTTTTGACTCTGAAACATTATCATTTCCCTCTTCATCAGTGGTGCTCGCACAATCCTTACGATTAGGACGAATTTGATATTTTGACTCTGGAAATTTTACATCCCCCTTTTCATCAGTGTTGCTGGCATACTCCTTAGGATTACGAAAGAGTGGATATTTTGACTCTACAGATTCTTCATTCCCCTCTTCATTTGTTGTTCTCATATAATCCTTAGGATTAAGCTGAAGTGGATATTCTTCATCTTCCTCTTCATCAATGGTGTCCTCATAATCCTTGGGATTAGGACGAAGTGAAACTTTTGACTCTACAATTTCTTCATCATGCCCTTCATCATTGTTGCTTTCATAATCCTTAGGATTGAGAGTAAGTGGTATAACTGGCGCTCGATTTTTTGACTCTCTATTCATGGTGAATGAACTCCCGTTATATTCATCACTTTGAATAGAGTTGTTGCGTGACGAAGATGTTGATGTTCTAGAAAGAAAAACTTCATTATCAGAAGAAACCATGGCTTCCAACAAGAATAGGTTGAATGATACAAATGCCTCTCCCACTTACAATATATAGCTTAAAGACTGAAAATTTCCCTCCAAATTTTCCCTCCAAAAAAATTCGCGAAAAAAATTTCCCTCCAAAAAGTCCCTCCAAAAAAATTCACGAAAAACTTTAACTATTTTAACTATAATGACTACATGTAAATATTTTAAATTTTTTATTTTAAACTTACGTTATATTCATCTAAAATATATTTCAATTTTTTTTTAAATATTCCTTTCATGCATGTCTTCGAAACTAAAATAATTTTCTTATTTGAATAGTTTAATATTGACTACATGTAAATATTTACAAAAATAACATGATGTAAATATTAACTATTTAAACTATAATTAACTACATGTACATATTTTAGATTTTAAAATTTAATCGCATGATTTTAAACACTGATTACATATAAATATTAACTATGATAACTAAATACAAATATTAACTATTTTATCTATAATATTAAATATAATTAACTACATGTAAGTATTTCATATTTTAATTTTTAATCCGAGATTATATTTGAATTATTCAACATTCAGTACATGTAAATATTAATTATGATGACTACATGCAAATAATAAGTAGTTTAACTATAGTATGAACTATAATAAATTAAATGTAACATTCAGTGCATGTAAATATTAATTATGATAACCACATGCAAATAATAAATAGTTTAACTATAGTATGAACTATAATAAATTAAATATAAATATTTTAAATTTGAAATTTTAATCCCACATTCATTAAACAGTAAATCAATCAGACAATATATGATATTTAAAAGGAACGATTGTTTCTATTCATCACATCACATCAAGTTTTCTGGTATTTGTCTGAGCAAATTTCTGGAGGTGTTGCGTTGGCATTGGTAACTTCGTGGAGGCATTGCATTGGCATTGGAAGCTTTGTGTTGCTATTGGTAATTTTGTGGAGGTGTTGCATTGGCATTGGTATCTTCGTGAAGGCATTGCATTGGCATTGGAGGCATTGTGTTGCTATTCGTAATTGTGTGGAGGCGTTGTGTTGGCATTGGTGACAGCAGCTTCTTGCATTTCAAAAGTTAGTTTTCCTTCTATTATGTCAATTTAGAGATGATTTTGGGAAAAATATGTTTTTCTATAGTTTTTTTGTGTTCAAAAACTACTTTTTTAAGGTTTTTAGGTTCAAAAACCTCGATTTTTTAATATTTTTTTAGTGGAGAAAATGCAAAAAAAACTGAATTTTTTAGGGTTTTAAGAACAAAAATTTAGATTTTTTTTATTTTTTAAGACTTATAGGTTCATTTACACATAAAAATCCATAAAACGACCATGCACATAAAAAAAAGTGGCCTTATAACATTTTTTATTTGTATTTTTTTTTTATCATAAATATATGAATGATTTCATTATTTAAAATTTTTTTCTATGTGAGAAATTTTTATTTTATATTTTATTTTTTTAATTTTAGATGTTTGTTTTATTTTTTTAATTTTAAATCTTTAATTTTTTTTCCCTTTATTGTTTTGTTATATATATACATATATATTTTTTAATTGTATTGTGATATATATATATATATATATTTAATATAATTAAAATCTTAAAACAATTTTTTTTTTTTTATATTTTTTTATATTGTTTTATTTATTTTTTTTAAATATATGTTTATATTTTAAAATTTAAAAAAAAAAATTAAAAAAAATATAGATTTCTTATTTTATTGTGGCGAGCCCCGCCCGTTGGGCGCCGGGGCCGCCCGGGCGGCGCCAGGGGGGCGGCCAACCCCGCCTCCCGGCGCCCGATCGGCCGAGGGCCGATTCTGGGTGGCCCGCCACCCCATATTAACGTTTAAATTTTTTTTTTTTTTTTAAATTTTATAATGTTTAGTTTTTAATTGTTTTTTTTTTTAATTTTTTTTTTTAAATTTTGTATTATTTAGTTTTTAATTGTTTTTTTTTATTTTATTTTTTTTAATTTTATAATGTTGTTTTTAAAAAAAAAAAAATTTAATGGTTTGTTTTTAATTTTGGTTTTTTTTTTTTATAATTTGGATTTTTAATTTTTTTTAATAATTTTTTTTGTTTTTTTTTTAATAATTTGTTTTAAGAACACATTTTTATAATTTTGATTTTTTTTTATTTTATTTTATTCTTTAAATTTTTTTTTTTAAACAATTTATGTTAATAAAATAATCATAGAAACATTGTTATATATAAATATTAAAAAAATTTGTTATATAATGTAATAAAAACATTATTAAATAATAAATGTTAAAAATTTTAAAATATAACAAATATATATATCCAAAAAAAAAACAATGTAATAAATTTACAAAAAAAAACATTTGTTTTAATATAACAATAAAAATTAATTAAAAATATATATATAACAATACAATTAAAAAAATAAAAAATTATATAACATTATAATATTTGTTATAAATAGTTAATAACTTTTTTGTTTTTTTTTTTTAATATTAAACACAAACTGAAGTTTCAAAATACGAGTTTATTTTTTAAGTTTAATTTTAATGCTTTAATTTCAAACTATTTAGTTTTACAAATACATTTTGTTTATTAAATTTATTTTATTCGCAATATTTTTCCATTAACTAATATATATATATATATATATATATATATTTTATCAGGAAAATGGCATCAAAAAAGATTTATGTGAATGTTTCTGCACCTAGGGCAGCAGCTCCCAAATCTACGGCAGTAGCTCCCAAATCTACCGCTGCAGCTCGACGCACTATGGATACAACTCCCAAATCTAAAGTTGCAGCTGAACGCACTATGGACACTATTGGACGCAATAAGGATATTGTTGCACACACTAATAAAAGTCAAGCAAGTGGGGCACCAGGTTCATTAAAGGTTATTTCTGATTGGAAAAATGCCAAGGAAATAGATAATACCAATTTCTCATGGTATCTTGAAGACACTGAAACGGAGGTTGATATACACATCTATCTGATTTGTGGTATGATTGACTTAAATGAGAAATATGAGGTGAGGGGCAGAGTACGAGACATATGTAAGGTCCCGAATACAAACACTATTTATGTTCTTGTAAGGGAGGCTCATAAACGTGAGAAAGTTAGATATCGTCTATCAATCGTCAAGTACGACACAGATGAAACAACTTCAAAATTTTCTGAAGAAATAGCAAACAACATTGCAAATAACATTGTAAGTATGCTTATGTTTATTTCCTCTATGCATTATTGTAAGGATGATTCAATTTTTTATAAATTATTGATCATTGACATGTTTTATTTTGTTTCACAGGATTTTGTTCCGAGTCTTTCAAACATGTTTGATGGTATTTATATGTTGGTGCCAAATGTTATGGATGTGATCAAAACTTTCCATAAAGACAATGCAGAGGATAGAAGATTGAAGCAAAGAGCAATAGCTCGTGACACTGCAACAGTACAAAGAGGGGATCAACCAAGTGTCACTAAGGTGGGTCAATCTAATAAACTTAAACATGTTTCTTTTGAAGGTGTCGATCATGAAACAGAAAGTTATGATAGAATTAGTGAGGAGGAGATGAGAACTATTGTGCAAAAGAAGAAAACGGATCAGACACCAAAAAGAAAAATTGCCAAAGATCTCTCTTTTGTACCTCATAGAGGAGAGCTTGTTTATAAAGAAACTGATATGTTATCCAATAAGGCTAGGAAATCAAATATTGGTGAACCTGTAAAGGTCGTGAGCAACAGTGAAGAACAAATTGAAAGCTCTTACGGAAGCAGAGAAATCATAACACCAGGTGCTGAGTTAGAGGATGGCATTATTAAAACAAAACAAAATGCTATTCGACAAGGGTTGAGGAAGAATAAATTAATTCTTGGTGGCCAAACATTTGAACTTAATGTTAACCAATTTTATGGCTCAGATGAAGGGCAATCTCAATATCAAATTAGAAAGGCCCATCACCTACGTGTACATAATCTGAAAACATTGTTCAGGTTCAATCCATATGCGCATATGGTGGATTATGTGGTTCTTGTCGATCCATGTCAGGTTCCCAACAAACAAGCATTTGACAAGGCAAAATGTTTTGATTATAAATATTATGTAATTGGAGGAAACCATTTAATAGAGGCTAAAAGACAATTGATTGCAGAATATCCCAATAACTATCTTTTTCAAACAGTGAAATGCATCATTTATGCTGGCTTAACAGAAATGGAATCAAAGTTATTGGCATGGGATCATAATGCGGATAATGAGTACAGAATGAAAATGACTTTCATCCAAAGGGTCAGATTTATTCATAATGAATTCATAGAAAAATGTCGTGGGGATAAGACACAAGTTAGTGTAGCATTTCGAAAGGAATGTTTAATGGAAACATGTTATCAAATTGATGAAAAAAAAACAAAAGATGGAAAATTGAATACAAATTTCTTCAGAGGCACAGATAACATTTTTCAGTTGGCATTTAGAACTGGGGAGGTATGGGATTTGATTGATGACATTTTTGATCAATGGGAGAATATTTCCATAAAAAATCAGAAAGTTAAAAAGAGTAAACCCATAATATGTACCAACAGTAAGGGGGGTCCTGAAATGAAGCAGCTTCCAGAGGATATGACTATTACACCTTAGAGAACAATGCAAGGTGTGAAGGATGATAAATTAATCAAATCAGTATTAGCCCGTGTGAAGTCGGGTGAATTATCAATGGAAGAAATGTGTGCAGAATTTCAAAAGTAAGTTTCTTGAATTATTTCTTTCATTATAATTTTATTTTAAATAAAACATAATGATGTTGGTAGAATTTGTTATACATATCAATATATTAACGTTTTTAACTTGATTTATTCAATCAGAATTTTTTTATGAAAATACAAGAACACATGGTTAAAATGTTGAATGAAGACAGTTGGGATGATGTTGTACGCAACTACCCAGAAGCAAGTTCTACATCAACACTAAAAGAGTTTTATATTGCATTCAATAGGGTATGTTGATTTATAAATTTATTTTATTCATATTTTAACTATTTTTATTTTATTACTTATACATATCTATATATATATATTTATGTCATTAAAGATGTCGAAGAAGGATGGAAATGGAGTACCAGATACTTTCAAAAGCTTTATTGAAAAAATTAAGATGGAGAACATGAGAAGGAAGCGTCTTTTGAATGTTGAACTAGATCCTACTCTTAATCATTACATTTGGAATGGGCTCAACAGTGTCCAATATCAAATAATACAAGGTGACTGTGAAGACATTGCAACACTAATACCTAAAAAGGAGTATGGCCTAGTTATTGCAGATATTCCTCATGGTTTCAATTTCCCAGACATTGAATATGATAGAGAACCATATACTTATCAAGCTTTTAATAAAGTGGTTACGGGTTTTCAAGAAGTGACAACATCACCACTTTGGCGATTTGTGACATTTCATTCAGACACACATTTTCCAATGTTATTAACAAGCTTCAAGGGTAAAGCAAACTCAAGGATGTAACTTACATGGTAAGATTTTGAAATTGTATGTTTGATTCTTCCTAAAAAAAATTATTCATGTAAAATTTAATTGAACTTTTACTATGTTATGTAACAGGCAAAAGTCAAATATTGTTTCTTCCGAAGATCAACCTATTATAAATGATTTTGAGTTCATCCATGTTGAATGTTGGACAAAAGAGGACAACTATAAGCACATTATTATGAATCGAGTATATGGGAAGAGTCATAGTCAAGTATTGGTTTATGATGCAGTGGTAAGAAAACTAACATATGAGGAAAAAGATGCAAAAGGAGATATAGTTAACATTTATCAAAAGCCACAAGCATTGATTAACTATCTTATAGATCTATGTTCAAATGAAGGAGAATGGGTTTTGGATTTATTCTCAGGTTCAAATAAGTTTTAATATACAAATTTAAATTTAAATATTGTCTTTTTTACTTTTTATGTCTCCATAGTAATTTTCTTACTAATTTTTTTTGTGCTTGATGATTAGGTACAACACTAGCATGTTGCCTACAAAAAGGAAGAAATTGCATTGCCATTGAGAAAGATCCAGTTCAATGCAAATTTATTCAACAAAGAATTAACTCTCTTAAATTCCTTCCAGATGCGAAGCAAGAAGTTGGTTTGAGGAAAGGAGATTTTAATGAATCCCGTGTGGCAAAAAAAGCAAAGGAACCTCAACCACCATTATATGGAATGATTGGAAAGGGACACTTTGGAAGATTTGCTGACATGAAAGATCCATTAGAAGACGGTGATGATCAAAATGAAGAAGCAAATGCTGCGGAAGAAGCCATCAATGTTGTTCTAGATGATGTTGAAGATGTATTAGTTGATATTGTTGATGATGTTTAAGTTATGCTTGCAAACAAAGCTTATTTTTCAGAACTACTAATCAGATTTACTTGTAATGTTTAGACTTTGATATTTTATGAGAACAACCCTTTTTTTTTGCAAAAAACATGTGATTGCTATTATTTTTTGACATAAAATTGAATAAAAATGTTGTTTTCTTAAGTTTTTTTACTAAAATTCTCCCAAAAAATTAGTTTATTTAATATGTTTTTTTCAACAAAAACTTTGTAAAAGTGTATTTTTTGCATTGTATTTATATTAAAAAATTGTATTTTTTTTTCATATGGTTCAAAATATTGGTTTTTTAGTGATAATTTTTTTGATGTGCATTGAAAAATTATTTAACAATACATAAACATGTGGAAAATATAAACTTTAGAATATTGACCTTTTTTCTATCTTTTATGTATGTGAAAAAGTGAAGATATCATTACAAGTTTTTATTTTTAAAAAAATATTTTTTTTTATTTTTAAAACACAAGTACATAAATGCACTTAAAAATAAACATCTCACAGAAGAAGAAGACATTAAAAAATTATAGTGTCAAAATCAATGCTATAAAAAAAATGTTGGTGATGATACACCACCACTATTCAAAATCGACATAAAAAACACCACTTTAAAAAAAAAAAAATTTATTAAAAAAAAAAAACAAGATGAAAAAAAATTATGGTGCCAAAAACATGCTCAAATTTTTTTTTCGTGATTCTGCATCGCCACCTTTTCAAAATCAGGTGTTTTTCTTGATATTTGAAAAAGTAGGTAACATTGAGGTTACCTATTTCATCGGTAACATTGTTAAGAATGTGAAGAAGATTTTAGACTTCTCATGGCATTTGAACAAAGAGAAGAAAAGGATACTTTTGTGGATGCTCTAGAGGACAATGATTTTCTTGAGAAAACAATCAACTCAAAGTAAGCCTAGAAGAAAAGAACATAATCATAGAGACTCTTGAAAATCAGCTTGAAGCAAAGGAAAAATGCATTGAGGAATTGGAGTGTGAAGTATTAAGTCTAAGGAAAGATAATGAGAAAGTGAAGACTCTCAATCTTAGATTTTCTAAAGGTTCATAAACCTTAGATGAGATTATCAAGATACAACGATCTCCTCTTATAAAAACAGGTCTTGGATATACTGGGGAATCTTCCCAGACTTCAACACCAAATTAGCTGAAAGCAGCCACAACTAGTTCACTACATTCAACCACTCAGCAAGGGAATAAAGGATCTTTATAGGTAAAGCATGATCATCTCAATTCAAGGAACACTAACAGGGAGATCTTTCAAAGAAGCTACAACCAAGAGGTAAATTCAAATATAAGATTTCATGATCGTAGAAATTTGTACTTCAATGGACAATGTTTCTCATGTCACAATTTTGGTCATAAATCTGTTCAATGTGTTGCATATAAAACCATCATGACAAGAGAAGAAAGAAAGAAAAATATGAATATTGAACCAAATAAGAACACCTATAACAACTTTTCTCCTCTTCAAAACGAAGTTGAATGTACTTATTGCAATAACTTTGGTCATGAAGAATCTGAATGCAGGAGCAAGGTCCAGCCAAAAGAACATGTTCCCTCAAGCTCTAAAGTGTGGAAAAAGAAAGAAATACGGGTTGAAAATTGTGGGATAGCGTTATTTGTAGAAGGTGAAGAAAATAAATGGTACATTGATAGTGGGTGCTCAAGACACATGACAGGTAACAAAAGAAAACTCCTTACATATAATGCTCTAGAAAAGGAAAAGAAAGTTACATTTGGAAATGATACTCCTGCTGTAATTAAAGGAAAAGGGTCAGTGTTTCTAAAAGAAAAGGTGAAGGATAATGATGTCATGTATGTGGATGGATTAAGGCATAACCTGTTAAGTGTAAGTCAAATGTGTGATCAAGGAACAGAAGTGGTCTTTAGTTCAAAGGAATGTGTGGTTCGTGATCTTGATACAGGTAAAATCATTATAAAAGGAAAAAGAAATCCTAGCAACCTGTATGTACTGAACGGCATAGATCAATGTTACTTGAGCAAGTCTTGAGAAAATTGGCTATGGCATAGAAGGCTGGGGCATCTGAGCTTCTCTCAAATCAACAAAGCAAGCAGACTTCAAGCTGTTCGTGGTCTTCCCAATATTAATCTACCAGAAAGTATCATATGTAAATCTTGTCAATTCGGTAAGCAGACCAGAGTACGATTTAATGCCAAAGAAGGATCATCAAGTAAGCCTCTTGAACTCATTCATATTGACATATGTGGTCCTATGAGGAAAAATTCACCACGTGGGGAAGAATACTACATCTTATTTATTGATGATCACTCTAGAATGTGTTGGATCGGGTTCATTATACACAAAGATGAAGCATTCGAAAAATTTCAGAGCTTCAAAGCATTGGTAGAAAATGAATTAGATATAAAAATAAAGTGTCTTAGATCTGATAAAGGAGGAGAATATACATCAAATGAATTCTTTGAATTTTTTAAACAACATGGCATAACAAGACATTTCTCTGTAGCAGGCACCCCACAACAAAATGGCGTAGCAGAAAGAATGAATAGAACAATTCAACAAATGACTAGAGCTATGCTTGATGATTCTGGAACTCCTGACATGTTCTGGAGTGAAGCAGCACATACAGCAGCTAACATTCTCAACAAGGCTCATGTTCGGGTAAATAGTGACAAAACTCCATATGAACTATGGTATGGTAATTCTCCCTCTGTGAAGCATTTTAGAGTTTTTGGAAGCAAATTCTTTATCAAAAATAATGATGAAAATCTTGGCAAGTTTGAACCTAGATCAGATGAAGGGATATTTCTTGGTTACTCATCTATAAGCAAAGCATACAAATTTTACAATAAAAGGCTTTGAAAGATTGTTGAGTGTATTGATGTTGTTATTGATGAGTCTCCTGCAGCTCCTAAAGAAGAAAAACAAACAACAAAAGAAGATGATGGTGACTTATGTCCTTCTACATCAAATAGAAATGATATAGACAGTGGATCAAATGAAGAACCTGAAAATGATCTATCTGATAAAGCTCCATCCAGATATGTTCAAAAGAATCATCCTGAATCTCAATTTTGGGAGACGAGGAATCAGGTGTACGAACAAGGAGAACTCTTGTGGGATCTTCTATTCATCTGGCATTTCTATCCACAATTGAACCACACAATGTCAATCAAGCTAGCAAAGATGAATGTTGGAAGCAAGCCATGAATGAAGAGCTTGATCAAATTGAAAAAAATGACACTTGGGAATTGGTACCAACACCACATGATAAAAATGTCATTGGAACTAAATGGATTTTCAAGAACAAGTTAAATGAGAATGGGGATGTTGTAAGAAACAAAGCTAGACTGGTTTGCAAAGGGTATACTCAACAAGAAGGTATAGACTTTGAAGAAAAGTTTGCTCCTGTAGCTAGACTTGAAGCCATAAGAATGTTTCTTGCTTTTTCAAGTTATCAACAAATCAAAGTTTATCAAATGGATGTTAAATCTGCTTTTCTTAATGGTGATCTAGAAGAAGTATATATAGAACAACCGGAAGGATTCATTTTGGGAAATGATGCAAATCTTGTTTGTAGACTTAAAAAGGCTCTATATGGTCTCAAACAAGCTCCAAGGGCTTGGTATTATCGTCTTGACAAATATCTTCATCAAAAAGGATTTTCAAAAGGGTCTGCTGATAGCAACTTATACACAAAAGTTGAAAATGATAAACTATTGATTGTGGTTGTATATGTTTATGATATCATTTTTGGGAGTAATGAAGAATCTATGAGTCAGAAATTTGCTTCTGTCATGCAGCAAGAATTTGAAATGTCCTTACTTGGAGAACTAACATTCTTTCTTGGCTTGCAAGTGCATCAAACTGCAGATGGTATATTCCTTTCACAAGCAAAATATCTTAAGCAAATTCTGAAGAAGTATGGCATGGAAGAATGCAAACCTGTAAGTACACCAATGATAACCGGATGCAATCTCAGTTCTCATGATGATTCTCCCACGGTGAATCAACCGGAATACAGATCAATGATAGGAAGTCTACTTTATCTCACTGGGACTAGACCAGACATTATGCATGCAGTTGGGATTGTTGGACGATTCCAAGCTAATCCAAAAGAGTCTCACCTTCAGGCTGTCAAAAGAATATTCAAATATCTTCAAGGAACTCAAGACTTTGGTCTGTGGTATCCAAAGAATGCTGATCTTACTCTTCATGATTACACTGATGCAGATTGGGATGGAAGTGTTGATGATCGGAAAAGCACTAGTGGTGGTGCATTCTATATGGGACCCCGGTTAGTATCTTCGATCAGAAAGAAGCAAAATTCTATTGCATTATCTACAACAGAAGCAGAATATGTGGCTACCGCATCTTGTTGCACTCAACTCCTTTGGATGATGCAAACCTTACAATATTTTCAAATCAAATGTGCTTCTCCTATCTCCATTATGTGTGATAATACAAGTGCCATCAGTATCTCAAAGAATCCTGTTATGCATTCGAAGACCAAGCACATTCCCATCAAGTATCACTTCTTACGTGAACAAGTGCTTGAGAAAAAGGTGAAGTTGGAGTATGTTCCCTCCAAAGAACAAGTTGCTAATATCTTTACCAAACCTCTGCCCAAGGAAGCGTTCGAGTATCTAAGACAGAAGCTGGGAGTGTTCACTGCCAGTCAAAAGAACAAATCTGCATAAATTCAGAAGATTAAATAGGATACACGGTTTTCCTGATGTA
Source organism: Pinus albicaulis (assembly GCA_034641835.2). Lineage (NCBI taxonomy): Eukaryota > Viridiplantae > Streptophyta > Pinopsida > Pinales > Pinaceae > Pinus > Pinus albicaulis. Next base: position 1,180,183,508 of record CM076580.1, on the reverse strand, counting down.
AAGTCACGTATATACCCGAGTATATGAACAGAAAGTCGCGTATGGATAGTTGCTGACTATTTTTGGTTGGTGTCAGCATTCTGCAATACTGTTTGGCTTTTCTGGTTATGTTTCTACCTGAAAAATCATCTGATATGAAGAAGATAGGTACAGGAGGTATAAGTTCAGGGGGAGTTGAAGAAATGTAAAATTTTCTATGCTTCACTTTCCATACGCGGGTTAGATGAACAAAAGTTGCGTATACACGCCAGTTCCAGCAGACACGGCCGCATATGCATTAATGATAAGATAATTGGGATGACAGCTGAAGATCAGGAACAGAGGTTCAGGGGGAGCATCAGTCTGACTGCTAATGATTAGATAAGGACAGATCATGCAGAGATTGTAGTCGGTGACTTGCTGTTGAAGGTGTTCAGGCGGCATAAACTAAGGGGGAGCCTTGGTCATATGGAAAGGATGCTTGGGTGCACAGTTTCAGGGGGAGAATTGGCCTTGCTAAGTATAATGCATTGTTGGCATTATGTTGATTCTGAAAAATTATCTCTTTCTTGAGGAATTTCTGGTGTTGGTCATAAATGGTCATATGTGTAATTTGATGAAAAGGTCTTATTGAGACCCATGATGGAAAATTGTAATATTCAGTCATGTAAGGACTTGTCAAATTTTGTAAACCCACTTGGTTGGGTAGCTGAGTTGAAATGTGTAAACCCAGTTGGTTGGGTACTTGAGTCTCATATGTAAATCCACTTGGTTGGATATTTGATGTAAGTATGAGTCTTTGGTGATGGGAAGTTCATAGAGTCATGTACTTCATTGAAAAATATGTTTGAAGATTTAGCATGAACTCAGGGGGAGCTTGGTCACTTCAGTATACATCAGATCTGTAGAACGCTTCTTCTACATAAGGAGAACAGGGGGAGAGAGTGTTGGTTTTGATCCGCCCTTTGCCCTTGATGTCAAAGGGGGAGAGTGACATGGTGTTTGAATGAAGAGAAATAATGGTGTCAAAAATGGGGAGAGTGACATGGTGTCATTTTATTCTGTTGTGATAACCAAACACCATCGTGGTTGCCATCAAGTCCAAAGGGGGACATTGTTGGAAATATGATGCAGATTGTTGTTCTTGATGGAAACCCACTGAATGAAGATGAAGTTATTCTTGACTTGATGAACTTGGTAAATGATGTAAATCTGATGTGATATGATGTGTGTTGACAATATGATGCTGAGTACCCACTTGATAGAGTTTTGTCCTTGAATGGAAACCCACCTGATGGAGTTGTTCTTGATAGAATATGTCTTGATGAACCTGTTTAAAGATGTAAATCTAATGTATCTACAGAGAGTATAGAAGGTAATGAAGAAAGGAATTCAATATGTGATAGATCCATGATGAAAAGAGTATGTTTCAAGGAATACGCGGATTTGTCTAGGAGAAGTCGCGTATGCACGCAGTTAAGTACGTGCCAAGTCGTGTATGGGAAAAAGCGCTCAAAAAGTGCAAAACCAGGGGTAACCACCATGGTATTGACCCATTGTATTAGGTAATGATTCGTCTAAATGATCTCATCCAGGAATACCATCGGATGTAATGTGGTTTTGGCTCATGGTATTGAAAAAAGGGTAAACCTATATAAAGAAGAAATTCATTGTGTAAATCATGAGTGGGGGTGCAAGATGTCTGAGCTTGAATGAATACTTCTCTCTGAAGTATATCTGAATGGAAAGGGTTACAGTTGAATGATAGATCTAATTGCATGATGCACCAATGATGAAGAAGGGTATCTAGATCTAAAATGTACTTGTATTTGCTAGATCTGTTTAGGGGATGATTAGATCTGAGAAGAGCCGAACATCTGTCTGAAGTAAAGGGTAAAATCTGAGTAATGTATCTGTTCTAAAGAATTGCAATGACCTAAATATCTGAAGAACCATACGCTAGTTCGCCGCAGAAGAAGCGCGTATATACGTGGCTTTGCTGAAGAGAAAGCGCGTATGCGCAGTGAAATCAGCTCTGTAATTTGTACAGAAGTATATGCGGGTTGATGTGATTGGAAGCATGTATATACGCGGTATCAATGAAAGGAAAGCGCGTATGAAAACTAGGGTTTGCTGAAGCAAGGGGTATGAAATGTCTGATCTGTTCTGTTGTGTTACTACTATCTCTGAATGATGTATTCTACAGTTCTGGGTTGTCTGAATTGATAAGTTTCAGTTTGATGTATGATTGAGATTAAATGTATGGAGTGGGTCCAGTGTGAAAATATAATGAAACGTGGTCTGCAAGTGGTGTCCTAAAGGAAGCTTTGGATCCAGTGTGAAAATTGATGAAACGTGGTCCATAGAGGTGCTGAGGGTTGTAACCTTCAGTCAGGGGGTTGTAGCTCCCTTCCAGGAGAGGCTGGTAAACGAGATCAGGGGGTCGTAGCTCCCTTCCAGGAGAGGATAGTAAACGAGTCAGGGGGTTGGAGCTCCCTTTCAGAAGAGGTTGGTAAACGAGCGCAGGTGAGTGCCTACGTGCTGGTAGGAGTCTGCACTAGCACATATGTTGTAAGATGTTTTCTATATAATAAAATATTGAAGGCTGAGCAACGGCAGCGGTGGTTTTCTCCTGACTTGGGTTTCCACCTAAAAATCCTGGTGTTCATGTGTGATGCTTTGTGTGATGGTTTATTCTGTTCTTACTGCGCATGTTTACTGTTTATTAAACATCTGATGAATGAATGATGGAATTATATAAGTGAAGAATTAATTAGATCTCTGTGTATACGCAAGTTTCATAAAGGTATCCGCGTATATACGCGAGTCTGTATCAGGAAAGTAGCGTATGGGTTTTAGAAGCAAGAAAAAGTAAAATTTTTGAATATGCAGTAAAAACTGATTCACCCCCCCTCTCAGTATTTTTCCCAACATAACTTACTTATATATTATTGTGTCTCAGTATCTAAAATGAAATGAAAAGCATTACTCCTCTCCTTTCTCTCTTTTTGTGCAGAAATGAGTAAAAAGGAAGTCATTCTCTGAGCATGTTGAAATATTGAATTGGGGTTTTGTTGTTAATTTATTTTCATATTTAATTCCTTTACTAGTTTCTTTTTTGATATTCTACCTATAAAGTTATAGGTCCATAAGCAAATTTTTACTGGTAGCATTAAAATTTCAACAAATAATGTACTTAGTACAATAATCGATAATTTGATAATTAATGAGAACAAATCTCGCTAATTTCCTATGATATCCATGGCTCTCCATTTTTATTGATGTACATGTTTACTACTATTGTTCTATTTACCTATAAAGGGCCATTGTTAACTATACCTTACAATACTGCGATAAATAACACTTTTTAGGCTCTTAACTTCTAGTTATAGTATGTTCGTTATAAATAATCTTCCATATTAACCCTAGCTAATTATCGTTGTATACATTTTTATCCCCTACTGGAGTCGAATAGAATCCTATTAGAAATATCCTTTACCAAATGAAAGAGCTAACACATGTAGAAGTATATGTTGCATAATGTACACAGTATTTAGCCTCTACCCTTACATTTTTTCCTTTTTTCATTTTCCAAAGCTATTTCACAAGGTCTATTCATTGTAATTTCACACACTAGATTTTTTTTTTTTCCTATGAAGCTTGAAACCTCATCACACGAGAAATTCCATATGATAAATTCAATTCTCTTTGAAGTTCCACAACCCATTCCTTAAAATACAATATATATGTATCTATATAGTTCCTGGGATAACAACATTCCACGCAAAGATCTCGATTTGAAGTGTCACATTCCCATTTATTCTAAATTCATTTATTTATGAATAAAAAATTTTATTCACATAAATATTCCAATGTACTTCATGGATTTATTTTTTCCATTTTTAGTAAGAAACTTCAGTCTAAATAAAATAATACTATAGGAACTGAGGTATATTACAATTTAGGTAATGTTTTTCATGACTGTTAATTCAGTCATTGTACAATTAGTCAACATCGTTCTTTTCAAGAAGTTGCTAATTGTGATGAATGGAAGGATGCAATCAAAAAATAGTATGATGCACTTATTAATAATGGAACTTGGATGTAAATGGGTGTATAAGATCACGTACAAGGTAGATGGTTTGCTTGATAAATACAAGGAAATACTTGTAGCAAAAGACTATGCTCAAAAGTAAGATGTTGACTACAAAGAGATATTTTCACCTACAGCAAAATGGGGCACAATACCTATAGGATACACCTTATGGACGTTAAAAAAACTTTTGTAATTGTTTATTTGAAGGAGGATGTTTATACATTTCAGCTAGAAGTTTTTTCTCTCAAAGGAAAGGAGAAAAAAGTAATTTAGTTAAGGATTTATATGTACTAAAACAACCATCTTATGCATGGTATGAAAAATTAACTGAATACCTTCTCAAGATGAATTATAAGCTATTTTATTTCGATGATTAAAATCCTTTTCTTAAGAATATAGGAAATTCAATTGTATTTTTGGATTTGATGATCACATGAAAGAATGATTACTATATAGCATCTGTTAAAAGAGAATAATTGAAATTTTTTGAAATGAAAAAATTGGGTTTATTACATTATTATTTAGGAACTGAAGTAGATCATAAACCCAAATATATTTTTATCTCAAGAAGTATATTGGATAAATTTTGGATATAGGATTGTAACCGTGTTGCTACTCCTATGGATCAAAATGTTAATCTTACTTCCACTGAAGGGAGTATGTTTGAAGACTCAACAAAATATAGGTAACTTCTTGAAAGTTTGAATTTTTTATGTACTAATCGACTTGACATAGCTTTTGTTTTAAGAAAACTTTTTAGGTTCATGCATCAACCATGCGAAAGTAATTGAAATGAAGCAAAATTAGTGCTCGGGTATTTGAAAAGCATTCGAACATACCACATCAAATATTCCAATGTTGTAGATTTCCATCTCACAGCCTATTAATATTCTAATTTTGTTGGAGATAAGGAGAGTTGAGCCTGTAATTCTAGTTATTTGATGATTCTTGGATAATAAGCCATTAATTGGAGATCACGCAAGAAATTTGTTCTTGTTGATTCTACCAACAAAGCCGAATATGTTGCAGTATCACAAGCTACAAAAGAAATCATTTGGCTTCGCAAAATACTTGAAGACTTGCAAGAGCAAAAAATGGATTCAACTTCACTACTTATTGACATCTCTTTTGCAATTTAGTTGGCCAGAATCCCAAGTTTCATGATCAAAATTTTTTTACATTGTAGAAGATTTTTTTGTATATATTTTAATATGAATTAATATTCACATATAGTTAAAAATATATTAATAACAAAGAAACCAAATTACTCAACACACCCCTTATGTAAAATATTTTATATATTGTTTTTAAAAATGATATATATATGTATCATAAAAAAACTATTAAAAAAATAAGTTAAAATCATTGAAGTCATCTCAGTTTTACATTTTAATATTTTTTTAGGTATATGTGTTTTTGTCTAAATCCAACAATTTTCTTTTAGATTTACAAGTTTGATTTTCTTTTAATAAGAATGAGAGATAAATAATATATCAATTTAATTCTATTATAATATAAAAATATTATTTGGAATTAACCCAAAAATGTATTTAAATTGTTTCTTTTTTAATTATTATGAAAACATTTATACTAAAACTTGCAATTGGTTTCCCTTTTTTATGATGATTACTGTTCTTTATGAAATTAATTTTATTGGATCTCCAAAATATATTAATTAAAATAATGAATTAACATTTTAAAAGCATTTTTTTCAATTTTAAATTAGTACAATCACACTAAAAATATTAATGTGGTTGATATATATATATATAATAAAAAATATTATTGTCAATTTTGATTTTATTTAAGAGCATGTGTTTACTCTTAAATGATCACTTAGAAGTCAAATAACATATTGCTATTTAAATGAAATTTATTGTAATTCAAGGCAACCAAAAAAAATTTGTACCACACTACAACCATATTAAAAAAAAACATATATTTAATATATTCCCTTAAAAATAAATCTAAACTCTCAATTAAAAAAAAGATATTAATAAGTTGAAATAAAAAACCTTTGTAATAAAAACATCCTATTTTAACATACAATATTTATTTAAGAATAAATGCTTAGCAAATTACATCATGCGTCAGCCTATAAACTTATTGGCACTAACCTTGCTGGCACTAAATGTAATAGTGGTATGGACTTGCAACATACTAAATCAGCCTTGCATCTACCAACTTTCACTGCAAATGGATCACATAATGTAATTGCCCTATGTCTCCTCAGATGCATTGACACTGTGCATAAACTCTTGCAGCAACAACTTAACTTGTGAATCATACTCATCCACCATGTCGCTTCCAAAAAAATCATCTAGAACTCGTACAACATCATCTCTTCCTTCAGTGCCTTCTTCCTCGAGAAGTGCCACCATAATATTTATACCAAATTGCAAATGAGACGATCCCAGACTTTTGAAACTAGCAAGGACGAGTTCCAACATTCTGACAATTTCTGTTACTATATCTAATTCTTGTAGAGTCCCCTTCGCCTTCGAAAAAAACTCATTCTCTCCTTCTTCATGAGACGAGGGTGTGAGTATGGAATTAATTAACGAGAGCCCTCCTTCAAGTGCAACAATAATTAGATCAACATTCTTCGTTGCATCATCCTCATTCTTATATATCACCATTGTTGACCTAGATTCATCTGTTATAGCTTCTTGGTGCAGTTCATGCAAACGCGAGTTGCAAAGAATTACTGAATCAACTACAACGCCAACGTAATTAGACTCTGGGTTGATGCAACACATTCAATATTTGATCTAGGCAGCCTTTAGAATTAACATTCTATTATACAGGTCTTCATTACCTATATCGTTGAAATTCTCACGCTGTAACGTAAAGAGAGTGTCGTGGACTGTCAAGGAGAAGAAAATATCGAGCCTATATGTAGGGAGAGTTTCAGTGACGTTCAAGTCGTAAAAAATCCCACAATAAATTCTTAAAATCATGCCCTGTATTTTCAATTGGTCGCATCGCCTTACAAGGCAACACAACACAGTAGCAAGCCTGAGCAAAAGGGCTTCAGGAAAATTGGTATCCTTCAAACTGATGACATCCACGATCTTGCACAATTCTTTTAAAATATCACGTGTAGAGAAATGGTGAGAGCATAATAAATAAAATCGCCCATTTAACACCTGCAATAAGTGTTCGTATCCTCCAATTGAACAAAACACAACCTTGTTTTCACTCCGGTATTGGCAATAAAGACAGAGGAGATTAAGTTTCTGCCACAACACATTCCAGTAATGCTTAAATTTCTTCCACAAAACTATCCAATAATTCTCTGCATGCAAGTCTTTATTTCCTTTCTGCGACAAGCCTTTCCAAAAATGCTCCGCCTCCAGTATACTCCGTTGGAATTTAATTTCCAACTGCCCAGAGAAATCAGCAGGACATCGAATTAATTCAAAAGGAATGAAGAGATAGTAGAATGGCAGAGTTAAGTTTGATGGGAAGTTGAATAGCTGCGAATTGAATGCAGAAGCGGTGGAAGAAAAATTCTTATCAGCAGCAACAACTGCATTAATATCCCACCAAACGAATTCATTGTTGAGGCAGAAATATTCTGGAGGGGCAGCATAGCTCGAGCAGTTGGAGGAGTGGAGACCCACGGAGTAGCTGATGTCATACTCAGCTGGGCCCACACTATACACTCACAAAGCCATTCCGCAGGGGTATGAGAGTTGGGGAGGATGAAATCCACAAAGCCCCCGAAATGCATAAAAGGGAGAATAATGTTTAAACATTATGATATTTTTTTATTTAAGTTGTTTTATATTCACAACAATGAGTTTTAAATGTTTCACGCTCGGTAAATGTTTTGTTACCGTAGTAAGTTTAAGTTTTTACTTTGGTTAAATATATATTATAAATATATGATATTTATAATATATATATTATATGTAATGGTTCATATAAAGGTAGAAAGCCCGTGAGGCAGTATTTGTATTGTTTTATTGTTTACACAGAATAGAATTTAGAAGCACAGCAGTGCGGGAAAAACTGAGAATATACACAGCAGTGATATTTGTGAGAGAGACAGAGTATTATTTTGTGAATGAGAGAGTGATAGTTTTGCATTGTGTTTGCAGCAGACAAACTATTTTTGTAATCCCTCTATGTTGAGGAAGAATTGTATTAGTTTTTTTATGGAATAGAAGTTTTTTTTTATGTGGAAACTCTGTCACTGTGAATGCAATTTTAAATATTTTCTCTGTGTTAAATAAGGGAGTTTTATTCTCCACTTTTTGTTCTGGAATTTGCAAATATTCCAACATGGTATCAGAGCTAGTCCAATCTCTTTGAAGATCAAAGAAGTTGAAGGAAAGGAGTTCTTTGTTGCAGCAACTTCTCCAGCAGAGTGAAGACTCAGCCAAAAAGAGTCCAAAGGTGTTTCTCTATACATTTTGTTGTGTTACTGTTGCAAAACAGTCAGTTAATTTTAAATACACAGTCAAGTTTTTTTTAAATCATAGTTAAGAGTGCAGAATGGCTGGAGCCAGCACTAGTATGGGTATGGGAAATATCCATCTCCCACAATTTAATGGGAAAAATTATGACTACTGTTCAATAACTATGAGAGCATTATTTGTCTCCCAAGACTTATGGGAATTTTTTGAGGAAGGCTTTGAAGAGCCAAAAGATGAAGAAGATTTTCAAATGTTAACTCAGGCAGGAAGAGAACTGTTGAAGAGCAATAAGAAGAAAGACTCCAAGGCTCTTTTCTTTTTGTATCAAGCAGTGCATGAGAGTGTGTTTCCATGGATAGCAAAAACTAAGAGATCCAGAGAAGCATGGGAAAATCTGAAGACAACCTATCAAGGCATGGAAAAAGTGAAGACAACAAAGCTTCAGTTGCTGAGGAGAGACTTTGAGACTCTCTACATGAAGGATTCAGATAATATTGACTCATTCTCCACTCATGTGATTGGAATGGTCACACAAATAATATCTCATGGAGAGACTCTTGAAGACAAGAGGATTGTGGAAAAAATCTTGAGAAGTTTACCCTCAAGATTCGATGTGATTGTCACCACCATATGGAGACTAAGGATCTCACAAAGTTTTCAGTGGATGAGCTACATGCATCATTGATGACCCATGAATAGGGATTGGGTAGGAGTGAAAACTCATCTCTTGAGCATGCCTTTAAGACCCAGATGTCTTTCGGAAGAGGAAGAGGGCAAGGCAGAGGAAGAGGAAAAGGCAGAAGCCAAAACAAAGGTGGAAGGGACAGCCCTTCACATTCACATGGAAGGTGCAACAATAAAAATCACAGCCACAGCCAAGGCAGCAGCCAGCAGAATGCTCAGGGAAAAAGGTATGATAAGTCCAATGTCCAATCTTACAATTGTAAAAAATATGGTCATTATGCTAATGAATGTAGAACGAAGAAGCAATATATGAGAAGTATAACTAGTGCAAATTTCACTAGAGAAAATATCAGTCAAAATAATTTGTTTTTAGCTTGTAATATGGCTAAAGAAAAGAATGAGGATTTATGGTTTCTAGAATCCGGTTGTAGTAACCATATGACAGGAAATATAGCAATGTTTTCTATGTTAGACAAGAGTGTGAAGTCAAAAGTCACACTAGAAACTGATAGCAAAGTTTCTGTTATGGGAAAATGATTTGTAAATGTTTTAACAAGGAAAGGTGCAAAGAAATCCATAGCAAATGTGTATTATGTTCCAGGAATGAAGTGTAACCTCTTAAGTGTTGGAAAACTTGTTCACAAGGGGTATAATGTATTTTTTGAGGATGATGTTTGTACCATCATGGAAAAACCACCCAGCAAACAATGTATTGATGAAGTGAACATGACAAGGAACAGGATGTTCCCTCTTAGAATGAGAGCAGATTTGAAAATGGTGAAGAGAAAGCAGCATTTGCACAAGAGACTTTCCAAAGCGAACCAAAGGATGATAATTGGTTATGGCACTTGAGATTTGGACATCTCAACTTTGGAGGTCTTAATTTGTTGAACAGAAAAGGAATGGTAAGTGGTTTACCATTGATAGAGAAACCGGACAGCCTTTGTGAAGGTTGTATTCTTGGGAAACAACACAGAGAAAATATTCCTTCCAGGAAAAGCATAAGGGCAAAAGCACCCTTAGAGATTGTCCACTCAGATGTGTGTGGACCAATGCAAACTCCATCACTTGCGAACAACCACTATATCTTAACATTTATAGATGATTTTACAAGAAAAACTTGGGTTTACTTTTTGAAAAAAAAAAGTGAAGTGTTTGAAAAATTTTGCAATTTCAAAGCACTTGTTGAGAACCAGAGTGGGCTGCATATCAAAGTCTTAAGGACTGATAGAGGAGGTGAGTATATCTATAAAGATTTTCTACGTTTTTGTAGAGAAAATGGTATTCAAAAGCAGTTTACAACTAGATATACTCCGCAGCAAAATGGAGTAGCCGAAAGGAAGAACAGAACCATAATGGACATGGCAAGGAGTATGTTAAAAGCCAAGCATTTTCCTAATGATTATTGGGCTGAAGCTGTACATTGTGCAACATAAATTTTGAATATATGCCCTACAAAAGCAGTTATTAACAAAGTGCCGAAAGAGGCATGGAGTGGCACAAAGCAAGGTGTCACACATATGAAGGTTTTTGGATGTGTGGCTTATGCACACATTCCGGATCAGCTAAGGAAGAAGTTGGACAGCAAGGGGGAGAAATGTATTTTCATTGGATATAGTGAGGAATCCAAGGCCTACAGGTTATACAACCCATCCACCAAGAAGTTTATTGTGAGCAGAGATGTTCAGTTCATTGAAGAGGAAGCTTGGGATGGAAGCATAGAGAAAACAGTGAATGTTAAACACTGTTTATCTCATGATGAAAATGATGATGAATTGGCTGAAATACATCCCCAAACAGCAACACCAACAAAAGAGCAGCAGAGCACACCCTTGAGGAGAAATGATAGTGCTTCTCCAAGCACACCACAAGGAGGAAATTCAAGTGCTTCTTCAAGCATTTGTACACCTACTGAAAGAGGTAAGAAATTCAAAAGTTTGAAAGATATTTATGAACAAGATATAGCTAATGAAGGTATCAATTCTTTGTTTGCTTTATATTTTCATGTTGATGATCCTGTTCATTTCGAAGAAGCTATCAAGAATGAGAAATGGATAGAAGCTATGGATGAGGAAATAAATGCCATAGAAAGAAACAAGACTTGGGATTTGGTTGAACTCCCAAAAGGTAAAGATGTCATTGGAGTTAAATGGGTCTACAAGACCAAGAGTAATGCTGAAGGCAAAATAGAGAGACACAAGGCAAGACTTGTTGTCAAAGGTTATAAGCAGAAGCATGGGATAGATTATGAGGAAACTTTCGCACCGGTTGCCAGAATGGAAACCGTGAGAGCAGTGCTGTCCATAGCAGCACAAAACAAGTGGAAAGTTTACCAAATGGACGTGAAGTCAACATTCCTGAATGGAGTGTTAATGGAAGAGGTTTACATTGAACAACCTCTCGGCTATGAAAAGAAAGGCCAAGAAAACAAAGTGTGTAAGTTGAAGAAAGCTCTTTATGGGCTGAAGCAAGCGCCAAGAGCGTGGTACAGTAGGATAGATTCATATCTACTGGAAAATGGATTTGAAAAGTGTGAGGGAGAACCCACCCTCTACATCAAAGAAAAAGATGGTAAAATATTGATTGTAGTTTTGTATGTTGATGATGTTATTTTTACAGGTAATGATGATTACCTTATTGAACATTTTAAAACAGTCATGAAAGAAGAATTTGAAATGACTGATATGGGTTTGTTGAGATACTTCTTGGGAATAGAAGTAGAACAAGATGAAAATGAGATTTTTATCTCACAGGCAAAGTATGTTAATGAGGTACTTGAAAGATTTAACATGCAGGAATGCAAAGCAGCAATCACTCCCACAGTGATGGGATTAAAACTCAGCAGAGAGGACAGCAGCAAGGATTTTGATCCTAGTTTATACAAAAGCATAGTTGGCAGCCTCATGTATTTGACTGCAACTAGGCCGGACATAATGCATGTTGTTAGTTTGATTTCCAGGTTCATGGAAAAGCCAAAGGATGCACATTGGCAAGCAGCAAAAAGGATTTTGAGGTATGTTAAAGGTACAAAGAAATTTGGTATTTTGTATACTACTTCAGAAAGTTCAGATTTAGTTGGATACACTGACAGTGATTGGGCTGGAAGTGTAGATGATCGGAAGAGCACTTCCGGTTATGTTTTTCACATGGGTTCAGAAGCCATTTCATGGGCTTCTAAGAAACAACCCATTGTAGCATTGTCTACAGCAGAAGCGGAATATGTGGCAGCTACAGCAGCAGCGTGTCAAGCAGTTTGGATGCGGAAAATGTTGAGAAGCTTATGTCAAGAACAGGTAAAAGGGACAGTGATTCATGGACAGGGACATTGATTCATGATAATAGCTCAGCGATAGCTTTATCTAAAAATTCAGTTTTTCATAAAAGGAAAAAGCACATTGACACCAAGTTTCACTTTATACGTGAATTGGTTAACAATGGTGAGATTGTTTTGCAGCATTGCAGAACAGAGGATCAATTTGCTGATATCCTCACAAAACCATTAGCTCAGAACAACTTTAATAATTTCAGGAAATGCCTGGGTATGCAGGAAAACCCAACAGTTGAAATTAAGGGGGAGTGTTGGAATTTAATTTCCAACTGCCCATATAAGGTTGCAGGACAACAGAAGTCAATTGTGAAAGGATTGAAAGGCGGCAGAGTTAAGTTTGATGGCAAGTTGAACAACTACGAATTGAATGCAGAAGCGGTGGAAGAGCCATCCTTATCACCCGCAACCACCACATTAAAAACCCACCAAACATGTTTAATACAACAGAGTTGAGGTGGCAAGCTTTTCCGCGAGGGTATGAGATCTGGGGAGGATGAACTCCACGAAGCCCCCAAAATATATAAATGAAAAGAAACAAAAGGGAAATAATATTTTTAAACATTATGTTATAGTTTTGATTTAATTGTTTTATTTCACGGCAATGATGTTTTGACTTTTACGCTGGGTAAATGTGTTATTACCGCAGTATATTTTAAGTTTTAACTTTGGTTAAATATATATTATAAATATATGATATTTATAATATATATATTATGTAATGTTTCATATAAAGGTAAAAGCATTGAGGTAGCCCGTGAGGCAAGATGTATTTTTTTATTATTACACAGGACATAATTGAGAAGCACAGCAGTGCGGGAAAACAGAGAATATACACAGCAGTGATATTTGTGAGAGAGACAGAGTGTTAGTTTGTGAATGAGAGAGTGATAGTTTTGCACTGTGTTTGCAGCCGCCAAACTATTTTTGTAAGCCCTCTTAGTGAGGAAGAATTGTATCAGTTTTTTTATGGAATAGAAGTTTTTTTTTTATGTGGAAACTCTCTCACTATGAATGCAATTTTAAATATTTTCTCTGTGGTAAAGAAGGGAGTTTTATTCTCCACTGTTTGTTCTGGAATTTGCAAATATTCCAACATACTCTTTTCCTCCTCAGCATTTACCAGAAATTCATAATCCGAAATCAATCCCTTCAAGAAAATTCTCATCTTTGCTTCACTCAAGACTTGAGTATAGTCCGAAATGACATCTACCCTTAGGGTTAGGTTTGAGTTGTTTACTATGTATTGTTGAATTTCTTGTCTCAGCTCAGCCTCGGGAATAACAGTGCTAATGTCAAAGGGCTGGCGGGTAAATGGATTAACTGCTTCGTGCTTGGCATCCCAAATAGTCTCCAATGTCGTCCGGTTGTATAGAACCTGAGCCGGATCTTCTTTGAGCGATAGTCGAACCGGATCATACGCAAATTTTTGAAGCAACATATCTAGATATTTTTCAGGAATGTCAATACTCTCAGAATCCATTTTCGCTAATAACGATCAAGACCATTTGTTTTATCTTACAAAATGGTTGTTGCAATTATGTAATATGAGGTAATATATATCCCCTCGAATGTGGTTGACATCTAATGATGTATGTCAGCTTATGTTAATTATTTTTTAATGACGGGGTTGTCTTAATTAATTGATAAGAAAATACAATTTTTTATTTTTTTTAATTAGAATGAATTAGGAGTAGTGAGTTTATAGTTAGTACTAGATTATGTTTGTTTATGTATTATTTATGGTGGATCATGTTTAATTTTCATTAAATTATCTTTAATATATTTGTTTTTGTTTAACTTATTTATTTATTTATTATGGTTGTGCTAGGTTCATCATAATTATAGAAAATGTATCATGGTTGATGATGAATGATTATAGTTGACATTTGACATGTGTTTTTCCAGGTTTGTTTATAGTTAATAATGTTAAATATGATTAAACATATTGGTTATGTTTTAATATGGTTAAAAATGTTTGACCATATTTTATTATAGTTTATTGTATTTAACCTTAGTTGTTATTAGTTGTTAATGGTTAATCATAAAATCTAAATTTTATTAGTATGATATTAAACATATATACTATCATATTTGTTAATTAAATCTTCTTTACATTTTGTTGTGATAGTGGGACTTGTTTATATGAAATTTGCTCAAACTTTGACTAAATTTAGTAAAAAAAAGTGTACACACTAATTGGTATGTAATCATTTTCTCATGAAAATGTGAGATCATTCTATTCAAAAAATTTATACATATTTTGATGAATATGGTGAATTTGTTTTTGATCATTATGTTTATGAGTAATTTTGATCATTCCATAACCAAAATGGATTATATACATCAATTTGGCTTTTGGCTTAGCTTTTTTTTTTTTTTTTTTCTAGTTGTTTGTGATCCTTAATGCTTGACTTGTGACCTAAAAAGCTGCGACTCAAGGGCATCTAAGTTGTCAAAGTCACTCAGGGATCTTACCTGGCATGAACCGCACCAACCCTTTTTCTAACTGGAGTTTATGCATGTCTCCTCCCCCTACCACAGGGCATAACCACCCCTCGTGAGGTTTGATCTTGGTTCACCTTATTGATGAGGCCCATCCTCAACTGGTTGTGCTGGCGAGACTTCATGGCTTAGCTCTAACCTTATTCTTATTTTTTATATTTATTTATGATGTAACTTTCTGTTGGAAATATTGTCATTGATGGTAGAGGAATTGGCAAAGGAGGAGCACTTGGAGCAGCAACAAGGCAAAGAGAACATGAGACATGAAGCAGAGGCAGTTTTAGAAGGGTCAGTTGATTGGAGATCTTGAGAGGTAGCAAAGGTAGTGAATTGAGGTATAGAACTTCTTCAGCAACAGAGTAGGAGGATAATGGCCACTGAACTGAATTTCTGGCCTGTCATGAAATTGCAAGAATTGATCGTCGGTATTTATATATATCTGTTATGGAAGAAATGTCTTTGAATTAAGTTTGTCTGGATGGGGTTAAACCCTATTTGAATGTCTTCTTGGTCAATTCATGTGAAGAATTGATTCAGTATTATTGTGCATTTGACGAGTTAAATCCTGTGTGAACACATGATTTCTTGATGAATGATCCTATGTAATTGAGCCGAGTTCAATAAGCAAGGGTATGGAAATCCGAGTGATTGTGTGGCAACTCTGTAGTGAAGAACCTTGTAGGATTGGTTTGTGCGAATTTCTTGTTCCCCTCAGAAGACTAATGAACCATACTCTCTGTGAATGCGTGATTGTGTTCGCTCTGCATAAGAAAGAGGGAACTGTGAAAGCAACGACGTTATTATCTCAGAAGGGAGGCACAATTGAGATTACCCTGGTCATTATCTGTATTTTTAACCCTCGTTCCGAAGAAGTCCGATGCAGAGTTAAGTCAAATCCCTATTTGTAACTAAACACATTGTTCTAGTCTGGAGTGGGAGTAACATGGAGTCTAATTATAAGAATGAGAAAAACCCATAAATAATAAAGGTGGATGGAACCTTGAGCGAAGGAGAGGAACCACGAAGAGTGAACAGTAAAAGCGGGTTTCTGGTTTTTATCACACTGCTTTCGATGGGCAAGCAGTATTCATGAAATCGCAGTGATTCCATAGAGGATCTGACACGTGTCCCTGAGCGAATATGGAAAACCTCTCTCATTGCGTGCCATCGCACATTAATCTTCCACTGAGGACCCCGTGCGATATTGATACAAGTCGTCGATCTGGAGGAAGGTTTATTGAACAGCGATCCCGTTCAAAAGTGGCACAGAGTTTAACCAAAGGTACGGGCCCAGAGCCAAAGGAATGTTATAAGCGGTTCAATTGAATTAAAACTTGAGATATATATTTAAAATTCCCAAGGTCCAAAACATATATATGTGCTTATATATATATATATGTGTGAAAAATATTAAATCTTGTATAATGCATCCATATGCAGATTTATTAACCATTGGAACCTTAGTTATAAGGTTCAACTATAGAATAAAAGTCCAGAATACGTTAAAGATGTTTATTCAAGGGTTGTTGGGTTATTAGAATAAGCTGGGGAGATTAAGGTTGGAAGGTGGCGCACTTGTACAGTAGCCGAATTGTACTGTGGGGAATACATTGAATTAAAAAGTTGTGGAAAATATTTAATTATCAACCGAAAGAAATGTGGAAGTCCTGGGAAAAACAGGACTGTGCAGAGTTACCGATATCAATGAGTTGATAATTAAACTATGTGTTCTCTGTATTTACCAAACTTGGACTTCTACAAAAAGAGCTATTCCTTGTGACCCAAATCCTTACAAGTGTATTGACAAAGATTCAGCATGTAAAGGTTGCCATTGCAGAAATTAAAAGTATTGAAATTGCCCAGCAGTGATATTAAAAGACAGTTATATGTACCACAGTTATACAACTGCAATGAAGAAGAGAGCCTACAAGAATGAAAGAGAGAGAAACAGAAGCAGAAAAGACAAATCCATTCAAGCCAAAATCCAGAAAAGAAGCTGAGTGAAATTGAAGTGTGTAGCCGAAAATGTGAATGTAAATATTGTAATTAAATTTTTTATTGTTTGTGATGCAAAGGCAAGTATCCTAAGAAAAAAAAAATTTCCACTGTAACATGGAAATTTGTACATATCATTATAATTTTAAATTGAGTTGGATAAAGGAATGAGAAGACTGAAGTCAAAAAGTCAGGACTATTCACTTCAAATTCCCTGAGCAATGTAAAGAGTCATGTGATGAATTCTATATATATTATTGCATTTATATGAACAAAAATGAGAGAAAATGTAGAGAAGGATGAGTATAGAAGGGTGAGGAAGAGAAGATTAAGAAAATAAGAGCAGAAAGAGAAGCTACAAAATAGAGCTGATATATGAGGTAAATCAGCAAACATTCAGTTTGACAAATTGAGGAAGTTAGAGCTTCCCTATGAAGTTGCAGCTTGATAGTTGTCAGTTGTAGCTGACTGAGGTTGGAGCATCCTGTAGGTTGGTGCCTACAGAAAATTGAAGGGAGTTGGTGCTTCCTTGCAAGTTGTAGCTTGCAAAATTTAGGTTGGAACCTCCTGTAGGATGGTGCCTGCAGAAAAACAATGGTGAGAGGGAGTTGGAACTTGCCTTTGCATCACAACAATAATAAGATGTGGTTTTCTCCCTTTATGGGTTTCCAATTATATCTGGTGTCTCTGCGCATGATATTTATGTATTGATCTTATTTATATCATCTACTTAATACCTGCTTCTCTCATATTAAGTCTACTGTTATATTATATTAATCCTTTTTGCTCACATTCTAATACTACTCACATATTAAGTTTGATATGAAATGAAGGTGTAAATATTTTTAATGAAAATTTCATGAATGTGTTAAACTGATTCACCCCCCCCCCCCCCCCCCCTCTCAGTTTAACTAAAGGTTCAACAATTGGTATCAGAGCCATGTTCCTTTGTACCAGTTTAACAACTGAAAGGAGATCCTAGGTTCTCAGGATGGCTAGTAAAGAAGGATGTTATACTAGTAAAGCCCCTTTATTTACAGGTGCAAATTATGCTTTTTGGAAAATTAGAATGAGGACATACATAATGTCTCTAGGAATAGAAGTCTGGGCTGATGTGGAATATGGATATGCCCCAAAGGCAACTGACTCAGAGAAAGAACTGACTCAAAGAAAGAAACCAAACAAGATTTTGTAGCTAACGCAAAAGCCATGAATGCCATCTTGAATGGATTGTGTGAAGCAGAGTTTATCAAAGTAATGCACAAAGACACTGCCAAAGAGATGTGGGATACTCTGGAGAACATCCATGAGGGAGACAAGAAAGTAAATACTGCCAAACTTCAAGTCTATAGAGCCCAGTTTGAGAACTTAAAAATGAATGATGATGAAGACATTGACAATTTCTTCCTAAAAGTTGCAGAAATTGTTAACAATATGAAAGCTCTTGGAGAAACCATGCCAGAAAGTATAATTGTGCAAAAGATTCTAAGATCTCTTCCATCCAGGTTTAATCCCAAAGTGTCTACAATAGAAGAAACAGTTGATTGGGAGACCTTGACCATGAACCAGCTACTTGGAAATTTAACAGCATATGAGATGAGGCTCCCACAGAAGAAGCCAAGTACGAGGGAGGCAGCCTTTAAAACAGAAAAGAAGAAAGAAGAAGAGGAAGACATATGCTCTTGCTCGGATGAAGAAGAGGCAAAATTTGTCAAGAAATTGGATAGAGGCTCAGGTAAATACAAAGGTAAACTTCCTTTCAAATGCTTTAACTGTGGAAGAGTTGGACGCTATGTTGCTAAGTGTCCTCACAAGAAAGTAAGGAATCAGGCTCAAGAGTCAGAGAAAAATACATCAAAGAACTGGCAGAAAGGAAAGAAGTTCAGCAGAAAATCCTTCTATGCTCAACAAGACAATAGTACATCTGAAGACTCAGATGAACCTTCAAGTGAAGAAGGAACCTCTAAATTTTTATTGATGGCCATAGAAGAACTTGAAGGTCTCCTGCTAGAAGATGAAGAAGAAGAAGGTGAAGTCGACCTTGAGGGGGAGCTAAGAAGTGCTCTGGAAGAGATTGATAGACTCAAGCTGAAATGCAGAAAACAAAAGGACATTCTCCTCAAGTTTGTACGAGAAGAATAGAATTCAGAAGTTCTGAAGTAGCTAAAAATAGAGCTTGAAGAAGCTAAGAAGATAGAGGACATGTTACTTAAGCAAATCAAAGAAAAAACTCAGGAACAAGAAAATTTGGAAGAAGAAGTAGTATGTCTTAGGAAGAAATTAGAAAATTCTCAAAGAAAATTGGTTCTAAACTCTTCTCAAACAACAAGCTCTAGTAAGCTGAATGAAATTATAGTTGCTAAAAGATTGCCTATGATAAAAACTGGAATAGGCTATGAAGGAGAATCAAATAAAGGCAAATAAAAGGTTGACAGAGAGATTATATTTGTAAAAGCAAAGAAGAATGATGAAGCAGTTCAAAAAATTCCTACAAAAGAAGAAACCTGTAATAAGGAAGACAGAGATCAGAAGAAACCACTAGCAACAAAGAATGTAATAAATACTAAGACCCCTGAGTATGTAAAATTTGGAAACCATCAAAGGAGATTCTTCCCTCCTATGAAGAATGCCACTTGTTATGTCTGCCACAAGCTGGGACACATTGTTGCATATTGTCATGCAACGATGAGTAATTCAAACCAGTAAAAGGTGCAAACATTGAAGAGACTGCCTCAAGCAAACAAATGGAAAAGACAACCTTACATCAGGTATGAAAATAGTTTCTATGGTTACTGTTTTTATTGTAAATAATTTGGCCATAAAATCATTGAGTGTAGAAAGTATGGACAAAGATTGATGTTCAACACCTCAGGGAGGTTTATGAATCAAAGAAATTTTTCTCATACTCACAATTATGTAAAAACTATGATCAAATGTTGTATATGCAATCAAGTTGGACATATGCCTTCCAAATGTCCTCTGAAAGGATGTGATTCATCATCTCACAAAAATCACCAAACAAAAGGATGTCTCCAGTGGAAAAAGAAGGAGAATAAATGTGACTTGGCTCTAACTGCTCAAGACCTGAAAAGCCAGTGGTATCTGGATAGTGGATGCTCAAAACACATGACTGGAGACAGAAGCAAGTTTATAACTCTTGATGAAAGGAAATCTGGAAATGTTACCTTTGGCAATGATAAATCATGTAAGATCAAGGGAAAAGGCTCAGTCAACATAGACAATGGCAGAGGAAAGGCTCAAGATGTACTATTTGTAGATGGTCTGAACAAAAATTTACTAAGTGTTATTCAGATGTGTGACAAAGGCTGTGAAGTTCTTTTTAAAGAACAATATTGTGAAGTCAGATCAAGCACCACAGGTAAGACTCTGCTCAAAGGAGTTAGAACAGAGAGTAATGTTTACATTGTGAAAGAGGCAAATGAAGCATGTCATCTGAGCAAACTTGAGGAGTCATGGTTATGGCATAAAATATTGGGACATCTCATCTTCGATCACATCATCAGACTAAGCAAGAAGAAATATTTTAGAGACATGCCAGAAATAAAGAGGCCTTCTAATACCATATGAAAATCATGTCAATTAGGCAAACAGACCCGCAAATCCTTTAAGGCCAAAGATGAGTTATCAACAAGAAGACCACTCAAACTTGTGCACATGGATCTGTGTGGACCTGCAAGAACTAAAACACCAAGTGGAGAATCCTACTTTATGCTGATAATAGATGATTTCTCCAGAATGACCTGGGTTTCATTTCTCAAGAATAAATCAGAAGCTCTGGAAAAATTCAAAATATTCAAAGAATTAGCAGAAAATCAGACAGGATGCAAGCTAAAATGCATCAGATTGGACAGAGGAGGTGAATTCACAGATTATGACTTTGCAGATCTATGCAATGAATATGGCATAAAACAAAAGTTTACTATTGCAGGGACACCTCAGCAGAATGGAGTAGGAGAGAGACAAAACAGATCTGTTCATCAAATTGTCAGAGCCATGATGCATGAGAGTAATATTACTGAAACCTTCTGTGCAGAAGTAGTACATACAACAGTGCATATCCTTAATAAAGCTCACTTAACGCCAAGCAGTGATAAGACTCCCTATGAATTATGGCATGGAAAGCTAGCTTCAATCAAACACTTTAGAATCTTTGGAAGCAAATGTTACATAAAGAATAATGATGAAAATCTTGGGAAATTTGATGCAAGAGTAGATGAAGGGATATTTCTAGGATATGCATCCAAAATTAAAGGGTATTTGTGCTACAACAAGACTCTTCAAAAAATAGTTGAAAGTATTGATGTGAGATTTGATGAAAATCTTCCAAACAATACAACAGATACAGACTACTGCAGTCCATCAGACAACCATGAAGAATAAAATCAGAATGATGATGAAACAAGCAAGACAATAGAAGATGTAGAGCTGAGCTCGAAAGCCCCCTCAAGATACACTCAGAAGAATCATCCTGAAGATCAGATCATAGGAGACAAGAAATCAGGGGTCCAGACAAGAAGGAAGCTAATAGAACAAACATAAGAGGTATACATAGCCATGTTATCACAGATAGAGCCAAATAGATTTGAAGAAGCCAGCAAGGACAAGTATTGGGTAAAGGAAATGAATGAAGAATTGGACCAAATCAAGAAGAACAATACTTGGGAACTAGTTCCTAGACCAATTGAGAAAAATATCATTAGCTCAAAATGGGTATTCAAGAATAAAATGAATGAGCAAGGACAGGTAATCAGGAATAAAGCCAGACTAGTTTGCAAAGGATATTCACAAATTGAAGGACTTCATTATGATGAAACATTTGCTCCTATAGATATAATGGAGGCCATCAGAATTTTTCTAGCCTTTTCATGCTACCAAGACTTCAAGGTATATGAAATGGATGTAAAATCTGCTTTTCTGAATGGAGATCTAGAAGAAGAAGTCTACATGGAACAACTAGAAGGTTTCTCTTTAATAGACAAAGAAGACTATGTGTGTAGGCTGAAAAAAGGCTCTATATGGACTGAAACAGGCTCCTTGTGCTTGGTACTCAAAACTAGATAAAAACTTGCAAAAACAAGGCTTTAAGAGAGGTGGAGTAGACAACAATCTATACATAAAAGCCCATAAAAATGAACTCCTGATTTTTGTAGCATATGTTGATGACATTATGTTTGGAAGCAACAAAGAACTTGCAAAAGGGTTTACTGAGGAGATGAAATCAGAGTTTGAGATGTCCATGATTGGAGAACTCAGTTTCTACTTAGGACTTCAAATTTATCAAAAGAACATAGGCACATTCATCTCACAAGAAAAACACTTAAAAGAAATATTGAAAAAGTTCAAAATGGAGGACTGCAAACCTGTGTCAACTCCCATGATCACAGGATGCAAGCTGTGTGCTAATGATGGGTCTGCAAATATAGATCGAAAACTCTACAGATCCATGATAGGAAGCCTGTTGTATTTGATAGCATCAAGACCAGACATCATGCTAGCAATAGGACTAGTGGCTAGATATCAAGCAACACCTAAACAAAATCACCTTCTTCCAGTAAAAATAATATTAAGATATTTACAAGTAACATCACAATATGGACTTTGGTATCCTAAAAGCAAAAACTTCTCTTTGACAACATACACAGATGCATATTGGGCCAGCTATGTAGATGACAGGAAAAGAACAAGTGGAGGTGCATTCTATCTAGGAGAAAGTCTGGTGGCATGGTTAAGCAAGAAACAAACATCTATCTCTCTATCTACAGCAGAAGCAGAATATATAGCAGTAGTAACATGTTGTACACAAGTCATGTGGATGAAGAAAACTCTCCAAGACATGAAGGTAAGCAATGATAAACCTATATCAATCAAATGTGATAATACAAGTGTTATAAGTATATCTAAAAATCATGTGCTTCACTTAAAAACTAAGCATATCCCAATCAAGTATCATTTTCTCCAAGAACAAGTGGCTCAGAAGATAGTAAAGCTGGAGTATGTGCCAACAAAAGAACAAACAACAGATATATTTACCAAACCTTTTGCTAGAGAACCATTTGAATATTTGAGAGACAGACTAGGGGTGGTATCTGTAGATGCTACTCTCTGATATAAAGAGAAAGTATAGTTTCAGGGGGAGAACAGAAACGAAAATATCATTCTAGGGGGAGATCAGCCAACAAGGAAACCATGAAACAAGTCCTCAGGATCAAAGGCTTATGGAAAGAATACATCCAACATACAGGAGTCAATGAAAAGGCTAAAGGATCATAATTTTAGATTTAGACCAAAGTCTGGAGCAGCAGGGTACAAAGTCAGAAGATCTTAGAGAGAGGAAATGTAGAAAGCAAACTAGGAAATGTGCAACCCTTTGCCATTGATGTCAAAGGGGGAGGAAAAGCAGATAGGCAGAGGAAGCATTAGATTATTGGTGGATGTGTTGCCATCAATGCCAAAGGGGGAGACTGTTGGAAATATTGTCATTGATGGTGAAGGAATTGGCAAAGGAGGAGCACTTGGAGCAGCAACAAGGAAAAGAGAGCATGAGACATGAAGCAGAGGCGGTTTTAGAAGGGTCAGTTGATTGGAGATCTAGAGAGGTAGAAAAGTCAGTGAATTGAGGTAGATAACTTCTTCAGCAACAGAGTAGGAGGATAATGGCCACTGAACTGAATTTCTGGCCTGTCATGAAATTGCAAGAATTGATCGTCGGTATTTATATATATATATATCTATTATGGAAGAACTGTCTTTGAATTAAGTGTGTCTAGATGGGGTTAAACCCTTTTTGAATGTCTTCTTGGTCGAGTCATGTGAAGAATTGATTCAGTATTACTGTGCATTTGACGAGTTAAATCCTGTGTGAACACATGAGTTCTTGATGAATGATCTTATGTAATTGAGTCGAGTTCAATAAGAAAGGGTATGGAAATCCGAGTGATTGTGTGGCAACTCTGTATTGAAGAACCTTGTAGGATTGGTTTGTGCAAATTTCCCGTTCCCCTCAGAAGACTAATGAACCATACTCTCTGTGAATGAGTGACTATGTGTGCACTCTGCATAAGAAAGAGGGAATTGTGAAAGCAACGACGTTATGATCCCGGAAGGGAGGTGCAATTGAGATTACCCTTGTCATTACCTGTATGTTTAACCCTCGTTCTGAATAAGTCCAATGCAGAGTTAAGTCGAAGCCCTATTTGTAACTAAACACATTGTTCTCGTCTGGAGTGGGAGTAACGGAACCTGGAGTCTAATTATAAGAATGAGAGGAACTCATAAATAATAAAGGCGGATGGAACCTTGAGCAAAGGAGAGGAACCATGAAGAGTGAAAAGTAAAAGCAGGTTTCTGGTTTTTATCACATCGCTTTCGACGGGCAAGCTATATTCATGAAATTGCAACGATTCCATAGAGGATCTGACACGTGTCCCTGAGCGAATATGGAAAATCGCTCTCATTATGTGCCATCGCGCATTAATCTTTGGATGAGGACCCCATGCGATATTGATACAAGCCGTCGATCTGGAGGAAGGTTTATTGAATGACGATCACATTCAGAAGTGGCATGGAGTTTAACCAAAGGTACGGGCATATGTATTCCATTGAAATTCCGCCAGTCGTATATGTGGGCCCGGAGCCAAAGGAATGTTATAAGTGGTTCAATTGAATTAAAACTTGAGATATATATTTAAAATTCCCAAGGTCCGAAACATATATATGTGCTGATATATATATATATATATATATATATATATATATATATGAAAAATATTAA
This sequence comes from Pinus albicaulis, assembly GCA_034641835.2. Lineage (NCBI taxonomy): Eukaryota > Viridiplantae > Streptophyta > Pinopsida > Pinales > Pinaceae > Pinus > Pinus albicaulis. The sequence continues at coordinate 1,180,158,708 of CM076580.1, read as the reverse complement.
ATCTTGTATAATGCATCCATATGCGGATTTATTAACCATTGGAACCTTAGTTATAAGGTTCAACGATAGAATAAAAGTCCAAAATACGTTAAATATCTTTATTCAAGGGTTGTTGGGTTATTAAAATAAGGTGGGGAGATTAAGGTTGGAAGGTGGCGCACTCGTACTGTAGCCGAATTGTACTGTGGGGAATACATTGAATTAAAAATTTGTGGAAAATATTTAATTACCAACCGGAATAAATGTGGAAGACCTGGGAAAAATGGGACTGTGCAGAGTTACCATTATCAATGATTTGTTAATTAAACTATGTGTTCTTTGTATTTACCAAACTTGGACTTCTACAAAAAGAGCTATTCCTTGTGACCCAAATCCTTACAAGTGTATTGACAAAGATTCAGCATGTAAAGGTTGCCACTGCAGAAATTAAAAGTATTGAAATTACCCAGAAGTGATATTAAAAGAAATTTATATGTACCATAGTTATACAACTTCAATGAAGAAGAGAGCCTACAAGAACGAAAGAGAGAGAAAACGCAGCAGAAAAGACAAATCTAGTCAAGCCAAAATCCAGAAAAGAAGCTGAGTGAAATTGAAGTGTGTAACCGAAAATGTGAATCTAAATATTGTAATTAAATTTTTTATTGTTTGTGATGCAAAAGCAAGTATCCTAAGAAAAAAAAAAAAATCCACTGTAACATGGAAATTTGTACATATAATTATAATTTTAAATTGAGCTGGATAAAGGAATGAGAAGACTGAAGTCAAAAAGTCAAGACTATTCACTTCAAATTCCCTGAGGAATGTAAAGAGTCATGTGATGAATTCTATATATATTATCGCATTGATCTGAACAAAAATGAGAGAAAATATAGAGAAGGTTGAGTATAAGAGGGTGAGGCAGAGAATATTAAGAAAAGAAGAGCAGAAAGAGAAGCTACAGAATAGAGCTGATATCTGAGGTAAATCAACAAACATTCAGTTTGACAAATTGAGGAAGTTGGAGCTTCCCTATCAAGTTGCAGCTTGATAGCTGTCAGTTGTAGCTGACTGAGGTTGGAGCCTCCTATGGGTTGGTGCCTGCAGAAAATTGAAGGGAGTTGGTGCTTCCTTACAAGTTGTAGCTTGCAGAATTGAGGTTGGAACCTCCTGTAGGTTGGTGCCTGCAGAAAAACAGTGGTGAGAGGGAGTTGGAACTTTCCTTTGCATCACAACAATAATAAGATGTGGTTTTCTCCCTTTATGGGTTTCCACTTATATCTGGTGTCTCTGTGCTTGATATTTATGTATTGATCTGATTTATATCATCTGCTTAATACCTGCTACTCTCATATTAAGTCTACTATTATATTATATTAATCCGTGCTGCTCACATTCTAAGACTACTCACATATTAAGTTGGATATGAAATGAAGGTGTAAATAAGTTTAATGAAAAGTTCATGAATGTGTTAAACTGATTCAACCCCCCCCCGCCCCCCCCCCCTCAGTTTAACTAAAGGTTCAACACTTTCATGATTATATATTAAATTGAGTGATAAAATACTTCATTGAGATTGATGTTACATGTTTCAAATGTAGTAATCAAACCTCTTCTCTTCAATTTTTTTTTTCTTCCTAGGTTTTTATCCTTACTTTTTTCCATGACTCACAATTCATTAATTTCTTTAAGATGAGATTTTAATACATAGGGGTGAGTACAAACTCATGATGGTCTCTCATGAAAAGATAATGGAAAATAAAACAATGTATTAACTTGGAGAAATGATTAGAGATACTTCTACAATAAATTTTAAGATGGTGTAAAAATATGAAATGTAGATAAATAAATTATGTTTTCTATTATATAATTTTTGTCATAGAAATCATGTCTAATTATGTGAATTTTAAGTTTTCCTATCATTAATATTTTATTTTTCATGCAAATTGTAATGGATATGTTTTAGTTAGTGCAACCTTTGAGTATCTAAATGATAGAATATTATTAAAAAAAGTGTAGGGTTATATAAAACAAACTATGTGCCTATCTATTTCTTGAATATTTATAATTTTAACATTATATTTAAATAAAATTTGTTATATCCTAGGAACTACAACTCCTTCTACTTGTGTAGTCTAAAAGGGCCTTAACATTCTTAAATCATACTTTATTTCTCATATTGTGAGTCTTAATATCCTTTACTCAACCATATTGTTTTTAAATGGTTAGGACCAACAAATATTATAATAGAAATAAACAAGGGATGTATTTGAATATTTTGATATATGTTGAGAGAAAATTTTATCAAAAGTAGTAAACATTATTAAATTTTTTAAATTATAGATTTATAATGAACATAGATTATTATTCATATGCAAATAGTTTCATGAACAACGAATTTTTCTATGCTATAGAAAAATAATGTGCATGCGTGCGTGTGTGTGTGTGTATTATTTTTTCTGAAAATTTGAGGTTTTTATGTTTTTACAGCCCAAACCACCAAGTTTTTTTAATCTCAAACATATATTCCAAGTAACCAAATCATCATGCAGATAATATTCCCACAAAAAAAATGATTTAAATTCAAAAATTCATATGCTCATTCCTAACACTAAAAATTGTTCCTCTTAGTAGGAACCTACAACTGGAGACTTTAACAGATGTGAAATTGTGGACTCACGTGGTAGGGGGAGAAATTCATGGATAAATAATCCAAGGGGGATAACCAAATGGAGAGGCGGGGGTGAAAGAGAGAGTAGGAAGTGAGGAAGAATGATGCAGTGAGTGAGGGGCAAAGAAGGGGAACGAGAGAGTGTGATTTAAATTTTGAGAGTGATAAGGAAAGAGGGTGTGGAAGGGAGAGAGGAAAAGATATTCATGCGAGACACATGGAGGAGTAGAGAGAAAAAGTTGGACGGGTGTTTTTATGTAGGAGGAATTAAGGGAGAGAGAGGAAGATAGAGGGAGAGGGTGGCGAGATGGAGGAGAGATTTTGTGTATGATCGAGTGAGAAATGGGGGGGGGGAATAATTAGAGATGATAAAAGACTGAAGGAGAGCGCATGATAGAGAGAAAGGTAGATTATAATAGAGGGATGGACATAAACAAAAACTTTTAGTTTTTAGAGAGATATATATATATTTGGAGGGGGTTATTGTGGAACAAGTACCAATAAAGGGAGGGAGAAATACAAAAATAGAAAATGAGGTAGGAAGGAAGGGACAGAGTTAGAGAGAGAAGTAGGAGGGAAGAATATGGGTAATAAACAAGGGATGTATTTGAATATTTTCAGATATGTTGAGAGAAAATTTTATCAAAAGTAGTAAACATTATTAATTTTTTTCAAATTATACATTTATAATGACCATAGATTGTTGAGGCTGTAAAGTCCCTCTGCGGACAGAGGCAATCCCACTAGCCCAGATTAGGTCTAGCGACAATCAAATCACACAATGAAATTGGTTCCTAGTTACAAGAAAGACAAATATCGCAACAAGTAGCCTACCTCAAATCCCATGCAGTTGTCGTCGAAGAAAAAATGGCGTTTCCCATCCCTCGCTTGATAGATCAGAATCCTTCCATTCGACACGTCCGAACACCTATACACATGTAAGGAAATGATGACATACAATGGAAAATCTAAATCATGTAACTATACATCAGTCAGAGAGGATATAATTCATTGCATTACATAAAGAAATGAACACATGAATGGAACCAAAATCAGAGTCACTTATATTATAAATGACAAAAGGGAGATTACAACCAAATGCTCTGACACTATGATCTTCCTTCGGCGGGGCTTATAGCAGAGCATGTCTCAACGAGGCCTCTCAGGAATTTGGACAAAGCTCTCTCTCATGGGGTTCTTTACGGCTCTACTTTCAATAGTTGCCCGGTTATAGTTTTCCTCCTACAAGTTTAGCTAGCTTACTAATGGAAAGAGAAAGCTTTTATAGATGGAGGAAGGGAACTTTGGATCCCTATAATCATGGGATAGGCCCTATCTCTTAGGAAGGTTCCATGATAGGGGGAAAAAAACTTCCTATACATGGAGATCTGGAGCCAAACCCCTCAACTTCCTTTTATGATTAATTCTGGAGTTTGTTAGAACCAAAATTCCGCCATTTATTTTTAAAAAACATTCCTTAATGGTTTTGGTGTGAGTGAGACACAGGTATAGTGTGCCAATTGGCGTGCCCTCTAGAGTGGGTTTCCCCCATTGGCATGACGGATGAACTGACTAGTCGCACCAAGGCTAAAACAACTATTTTTAGGGTTTTCCAGAGGAAATGTTCTTCAGGAGAATGTTTATCCTTAGGCAGGAGGATGTTATGAAGGTGTTTTCAGGACATGTTACTACTCACAAGTCATGGGAATAGTCCTCCAATGTGCAGGACGAGGGATTTGAAGGATGGTGACAAAATACTATGTAACAGATGCCCCCTAAAGCATGAGATCTGGGAGAGAGGGAGGGGTGAAATGCTTTATGAGAATGCGCCCAACTAAAAACACTGTCGTTGGAAAACCTGCGAAGATAAATACAACTGATATCTCATATACATGATATGTGGTATGGGCGCATCCATCCAAAACAGAGTGTAAAAAAACCGGGATCCAAGGTATGGGCATAGCCATCCAGTAAATAAGGATCAACAAATAGACTCAGGTATGGTCGCAGCCATCCAATCGAATGAGTCATGTAATACATGATAATAATCCACAAATAATCTACATCCTGGATGTATATCAGAAAAAATCCAAGGTCTTGCACTCCACTCGACTCGAACAGAGTACATGTTCAAGCATACGAATATGAGCTGAAGTTGAACATATAAGAACATCGTCTAATTACCAGCCAATAATGAAAGCCATTAACAGATGTGAGAGAAACCACCAATAATGATGATTTCCCTCAAGATACATGAGGTACAATCCATAGAATGTGAACAGTAAGCTGGCGTCAGACACCCACAGAATCATCCGATCGAAGGTCAATAATGAAAACCTTGCATCGAATGTGAAGAACCTGCCATTAAGGCATGTAGGCGCCAAGGTACCTGAAGGGAGTCTCTAGACCAGCTTCATGGATAATGAGCTGAAGTCGACAGGAAGTGACCTTGATCGAACTTAGGCCATAATGTTTCCCGCATCATTGACACGAGACAGAGGGACATAATGTTTGTGAATCAAGATCGTCAGAGAATTAGAGGGAGTTAGAAAACTATAGAGGCCAACTTCTCTTGAACATATTGGCGGTACGACATTGGATTTGGTAGTATTTGACATCAAAGGATCTAAGGTCATGGTGATGTGGAAAATAACAGAAGAGCATTAAAAAGAGATTAACCAAACCCATGGAGGCAAGCAGATAACGAGATGAGATTTCCCCAACCCGACACGAATGCAGAAAAGTGTCATGTTCAAGAGCGACATACTGCCGACCCGACTATAATACTGGTTCCATTTTTCCCCACCATTTCTAGTGAGTCCCCTAATTATTTTTGAAAACAAGATTGAAGGGGATAGTATATGCTTGCGACATAAGTTTGTCCTTCAGAAAAATCCAACCTAGTACATTTAACGAGCCCTAGGAAGGAGGAACTCAAGTAACATCATGATTGATAATTTCTGATGTCATTTAGGTTTAATGAGTCTAACAAAGGGAGAAATCAACATATTTTCATGTTTAGAGAGTTTCAAAAGAAGGCAGAAAAGAAAAATCCGTCAGTCCCTTTTCGTAGGTAGTCTCATAGATCCGAAAAGGTAGAAAACTGTGTCTGAGAGAACCTCTTAGTCACGATCGGCTAAGGTATTCCTTTTTTGTAAATAATATATCCTAGCTTGAAAAAGGGGTAAACGTATACTTGGTGGATGTCATTTCACAGCCAATTTAACGAGCTCAAAACGACAAGTGACTCGGCGATCTTTTCAGTTTTAGAGAGTCATAAAAGAGTTGAAAGGCAACTCCTCCTGGAGGAACGAGTGGTATAAAGGGCAGCAATTAGTTTCAGTGATGGTGGAACTACTCAGAACAAGATAAAGGTCAATAGGTTGGCAAACAAGACCACTCGTCACAGTGGTTCCTTAGGAATGGGTAAAACAACCAATTTTAGGCATATGATCGGTCGAGCAGATAGGGACGATAGAATGATAGAACCAAGGCTCGTCTGACAAAACAGACTGATAAAATGGAAATCACGAGAGGTAAAATGGGAAAGGTTTCATTTTTACACAAGCTTGAAATCAGGAAACTCTGCTTGAATTTGGTTTCATTTTTACACAAGCTTGAAACAAAGATAAACTATGCTTGAAACTGGTTTCATTTTTACACAAGCTTGAAACGGAAACAAACTATGCTTGAATAATAAAGCATGCCCCCCACATGGTGACTCAATTTGAGGTACATGCCTACGAAGCTTCAATCCATATGAAAGGCAGATGGATTGAAGGTTCAAGTTACGAGATCAAGAGAAAGACTCGACTGGGATTTTACAAGATCTAGCAAAGACTCGAATTAAACAGGAAAGTGTTTCATTGTTTTAACGAGGTTGACACATTAAAAGAACTATCCTCAGATGACCTTGTTTCATTTTTTAATGAGGTTGATACAGAAGACAAAATATCCTCAAAACACCTTGTTTCATTTTTTAACGAGCATGACAGAAGAAAACAAACTATGTTACAGGCACCCTGTTTCATTTTTTAATGAGCTTGACACAAGAAAATGAACTCTTCTCCGAAGAAAACTCATCATGATGAATAAGAATTCATGGCTTCAAAGAGGTTCTCATCTGATGGGAGAAAAACATCTCGACAATCAGGACCCAATGCCCCCAGCACCTGATGCACAACGACACTATCACTGAATGCGGGCACGGGATAGGTAGCCACATAATTAAAATGCGGCGGGGATGACACAACCGGTAGATAACGCAAAGAACACAAACTGCCATATTTTGACAAAAGAACGCAAGTTGATCGATGGTCACGATCCGACCTTGGTGTGGAAAACACATCACACGAAATAGGGAGGAGACAAGCAATCCCATGGCATAAGTATATTCACGACTTAGGAGTAAATTAAAATCGAAGGTGCCTGGAACAACCATCACATCAATATGGAAAATTTTCCCTCCCAAAGTAACAGAAAACTTTGGAAGGATCCCTAACGGTTGACTAGTTGCTCTGTTAAACATCAACAGATTCTGCGTAACAGGCACAAGCAACAGCGAACCGAAAGCTTTCCAAGTAGTTGAGGATAAAATACTAATAGAAATTCCTTCATCTATAATAGTGCTAGGTACAAAAAAATCAAAGGTCTGTATCGTTATCTCAAAAGGCACATAAGATGGAAGGCGGTATCCTGTGAATCGACCCCAACTAAAAGAAGCAACCAAAATACTTGGAGGGGGTACCATCAGACTGAGATGGTCTTCCCCTGGTGTTACGAAAGAATAAGGAGCATCCTCCACAACCTCCATCATGGATTCGGGAGGGGTATCCTCTGGGACCTCCATCATGGGAGGAGGAGCAGTAGATTCCAAAGGTACATGGATGGGAGAATCTTTCTCCAAGTTCGAGGTATCTGAAGAAACAAGAAGAACATGAGGGATGTGAGATCCACCCTCGACAGAAAAGACCTGGTGCACCATAGATGAGGCTAGTTCAAGGGATCCCACAACCAATTGTTGGTCAGGGATGGATTCATGATGGTGAATTTCTGGGGGAGCGGGATCAAGCAAGGATGACTCTTGACTGATCATTGAATCAACTGGTGGAGGACTCAAAGAAAGCTATTTGTAACCATCTAGAATGCATGGTGTAGAAATATTCAAGTTATCCAAAACTCTTTTGGTTTCATCCATATACGGACAAAGGTGAATGGCATGGTGCCCTTCACACAACTTACAGGGATTGGAAAGCTTACCCTACTTCTTAGGAGTTTTACCAGCACTAGCTGAAGACCTACCCCCAACCTGACTCCCAAAAGCCAAATAAAATGGTGGACGACCGTTGGACCATACTTTGAGCACCTTGGGAATGCCAGGGAATCTCGGAGAAGATGGTTTCCCTGGCACAACATGCAAGGGAACTTAACTTTCCACGGAGGGTTGGAAGGTTCATAGAGAGCAGGTGTTTTAGAAGCAACAACTATAGAATTAGCGTCTCACTTATCTGACTTCTTATTCTTAGTCTTCTTCTTCTTATTAGCCACATGGGTACTAGAATCCAAACTGTCACCAAGCGAAGTAGAAGATAAGGACAAAGAAATAGGTGAAGAAGGGGAGAGGTTCACCTTCGAAGTAACATCGCGTTGCTCAGCAAGAGGAGTGGATGGTACGACAACCAGAACACTTGGGACCATAGAGGTTGAAAACAACCAAACAGGCAACCCAACAGTTAACCTAGGTAGGGACAACGTTGCCATATAAGGAGCACCAACATTCCCAAAAGGAGGAAAAGGAATAGGATTCCCATCGGAGGGGATTCCTTGGTGGACGAACTTCAGAAAAGTCTCCATTGGAAACGACCTCGAAATAAAACACTAAGGACAAAAATTCTAACCAAGAATATTTCGTGAACTATTAATTTTTAAGACACTGAAACCAAACTGTGTTGTGTCATATTTTAAGAGTCGAGAAACAAGAAAAATGTGACTCTATCTCTTTCAGGTTGGACATGAGCTTGAAAGGACAAGAGATCGATCATCTTTTTAGTTAAAAGAGTCAATAAATATCAAAGTGACTGCTTTGGTAATCTAGGTAAATGGGTGTACCCGATATCCGTGAACTGCCATATACACCTTGGTAAAAAAATGAAAAAGAAATCAACCAAGGACTTGATGTACGTGCAGGTAATCTCCCCAAATGCTGTGTTTGGTGTATCATGGGTAAGAGGGGACAGACTCAGATTCCTATGGATAAAGGTTTTGCAACCTAATGGGGTCTCCCTTTATATACACGATGGTACTGGGAGTGAAATTCTATACTAGCACTGTCTAAAGCCAAAAGGTGAACGACAACTACTAGGCTTAAAGACGCCAGAACATGTCTCTACATTAGACTACTAAAAAATGTTTCGTTAGGTTTCAATGCTGCCTTAGGTTAATTTAGTAAATTTTAAAGTTGATTTTTAATTTGCGTTTCAATTTCAAGGCCCTATCGAATGTTGGATCTCATAAAACCTCTAGAAGCAAACTATATGAGGAAAGAAATCTTTCAATTCGATGAATGCTATCTAGTTAAGGGAACAACTTCAAACAATGATGCAGCAAAAAACAACACTACAAACGAATTTTTTCCAAAATAGATGACTTTCACTATCCAAAAGTAATATAAAACATTCAACGATGTGAATAATGCAACGTAATCTATGCAAAATCCTCTTTTTTGAAAACTATTCATATGTAATCTATGCACGATTTCAATTTTTTTTTAAAGAATAAGAATGCACTCAATGCATTTTTCGATGAAATGAGAATGTACTTAATGCATGCTTTTAACGAAAGAGAACGCACTCGATGCAATTTTTAGCTTTCAATCATTAAACAATGTAATATAAGTTCAATGATAAATCTCAAAAAATACTCTTCAATGCAACGTGATCTAATGCATTTTAACGAAAAGCAATCTCTAATACGATAACTAAATGAACGCAAATTTCCTTAATGAAAGGATGAATGCAAAAGGGATGCAAACAAACACTAAGAATGCAATCATTGTTTTAAACACTTTGTAACAAAATTCCTCGAAAGGCTACAAGACATATGAGGTCAGACACAAAGAGGACTTCCAAAGCATGAGATCAAAATAAGGCATTCATTCCCTTTCACATCAAACAATCATGGAAAGAAGACATTTCAGCTGAACAATGAGCAATGTAATCTATGTTCATATAGTGAAAATACCGGAAGGGAAAGACACACTGGTGAAGGATTTAGGGAAAAATCTCAATTTTCACACACCCTGAAATTGGCATGACTTTTGTGGGTGAAACTAGCGCCAACTGGCGCAAATTGCTCACTAACAATTGGGGCCGATTGGCACGGGTTGCTAACTGACAACAAGCGCCAATGCCTGAAAATGAAAAAACAAAGAATTTCTCCCAACCAAGACCAGACTCACCACTTCAAGAAAAATCTAAAAATAACCCAAAAGAAAAATTACTGACCAAAAAACTCCCGAACAAGGGAAAACCCTAGCACCTACAGGAAATGGCACAACTGTCTGGTTGTAATACATGCCAGACAGGGGATGGTGCAGGTGATGAACTGGCAACTTGCGTCAATGGGTGTGACTGTCAGGGTGGAAACCGCACCAATCAAGCCAACCATGAAAAGATGAAAATTTCAGAAAAGCAGAGATCAAATCTAGTCCTTTGGGGCTGAACATGGGTCTAATACCAAGGAAGGTGAACAAGAAAAGAAAATAAATCAATCAAAATCCAAGAAAACAACCCAAACATAAGAAGGAATAACTCCCACTGATCCCCAGTGGAGTCACCAAATTGTTGAGGCAGTAAATCCCCTTTGCGGACAGAGGTGATCCCACTAGCCCAGATCAGTTCTAGCAACAATCAAATCATGTAATGACGTTGGTTCCTAGTTACAAGAAAGACAAAGATTGTGACAAGTATCCTACCTCAAATCCCACGCAGTGGTAATCAAAGAAAATATGATGTTTCCTGTCCCTCGCTTGATAGATCACAATCCTTCCGTTCAACATGTCCAAACACCTGTACACATGTAAGGAAACGATGACATACAACGTAAAATCTAAAGCATGTAACTATACATTAGTCAGAGAGGATATAATTCATTGCATTACATAAAGAAATGAACACATGAATGGAACCAAAATCAGAGTCGCTTATATTATAAATGACAAAAGGGAGATTACAACCAAATGCTCTGATGCTATGATCTTCCTTCGATGGGGCTTGCAGCAGAGCGTGTCTCAACAAAGCCTATTGGGAATTTGGACAAAGCTCTCTCTCATGGGGTTCTTCTCGACTCTACTTTCAATAGTTGCTCGGCTATAGTTTTCCTCCTACAAGTTTAGCTAGCTTTCTAAGGGAAAGGGAAATCTTTTATAGATGGAGTAAGGGAAGTTGGGATCCCTATAATCATGGGATAGGCCCTATCTCTTAGGAAGGTTCCATGAGAGGTGGAAAACAACTTCTTATACAGGGAGATCCAGAGCCAAACCACTCAACTTCCTTGGATGATTCATTTTAGAGTTTGTTAGAACCAAACTTCTGCCATTTATTTTAAAAAAAAATTCCTTAATGGGCTTGGCATGATTGAGACACAGGGACAGTATGCCAGTTGGCACGCCCTCTAGTGTGGATTTCCCCCATTGGCGCGAGGGATGAACTGACTAGTCGCGCCAAGGCTAAAACACCTGTTTTTAGGGTTTTCCAGAGGAAATTTTCTTTAGGAGAATGTTTATGCTTAGGCAGGAGGATGTTATGAAGGTGTTTTCAGGACATTTTATTGCTCACAGGTCATGATAATAGTCCTCCTATGTGTGGGACAAGGGATTGCAAGGATGGTGACAAAAGACTATGTAACATAGATTATTCTTTATATGCATGTAGTTTCATGAACAATGGATTTTTCTACACTATAGAAAAATAATGTGTGTGTGTGTGTGTGTTTGTGTGTGTTATGTATGTATGTATGTATGTGTGTGTGTGTGTGTGTGTGTGTGTGTATGTGTGTGTGTGTATTTCTTCTCAAAATTTGAGGTTTGTATGTATTTGCAACCCAAACCACCAAGTTTTTTTTATCTGAAAGATACATGTGAAGTAACCAAATCATCATGCACATAAGCTTCCCACAAAAAACACGATTTAAATTCAAAAAAACATATGGTCATTCATAACACTAAAAATTGTTCCTCTTAGTAGGAACCTACAGATCGAGACTTTAACAGATGTGAAATTATGGAATCACATGGTAGGTGGAGAAATTCATGTATAAATAATCCAAGGAGGATAGAAAAATATAGAGGCATGGGAGAAAGAGAAAGTAGGCAGTGAGGAAGAATGATTCAGTGAGTGAGGGTCAAAGAAGGGGAACGAGAGAGTGTGATTTGAATTTTTAGAGTGATAGGGAAAGTGGGTGTGGAAGGGGGAGAGGAAAAGATATTCATGCGAGACACATGGAGGAGGAGAGAGAAAAATTAGGACGCATCTTTTTATGTAGGAGGAATTAAGGGAGAGAGAGGAATATAGAGGGAGAGGGCATAGAAATGGAGAAGAGATTTTGTGTCTGGGTGAGTGAGAAATGGGGGGGGGGTGGGGGGTTGATCCGGATTTATGCAAGAACACAATATAATAAACATATAACCATAAATACAAAGACGCAGTGGAAATAACACTTCATTTCATTAATAACAAATAATTGAGATTCTCTTACAGAAAGAATGGAAATAAACTAGCTAGGGCGCTGGTAGCTATCTCTGAGAAGAGATGTGTGGCTACAGGCCTCTGAATTGAGTTACAATGAGGCTCGAGGGCCTATTTATTATTTAGAAATAATGAAAAACCCTAAACATCCAAAACCCTAACCCTAAGAGATGAAGCGCGAAAACTATGGGCCCCGTATGGGTAAATTGGTGTTTCAACTTCCCGAGGACGTAACTTGGACATACGATCTTTGTTTGACGCGAACCATAGCTCGTTAGAAATATATATCTGAGGAATATAAATTTTGAGTTTGGAACATCGGTCCATGGACCCATGTTGCTACTGGTTTTCCAAAAAAACATCATTTAAGGCCTCAAAGTGGCTCCAGAAGTTCGGGTTCCGAAAAACTGCTAAAAATAGTAATTTGTGCCGAAACTGAAAAATTGAAAGCAACAATGGTGGGGCCCCAAGTGGAATAGGTGGGTGACCACCAATATCCACCTGGATCATTCCTCCCCCCTTAGGAAGCAATGGTATTGAACCATGGTATTGACTCATGGTATCCACCTATGGTATCTACCCATGGTATTGTAACTCAAAAAAGGGCTATAAATAACAAGCCTCACTTGGTAAAGGGATAGATTGTCCACCACAATGTAGCTTCTACAGTTATTCTCTATTTTAATAAAACAAGTTTCTTTGTGGTTTTAATTGTTGTGTGTTCTCTGTTTTTTTTTTGGCATTCTAATTTTGCAGATCTTGTCAGATCCATTTCAACCTTTTAGATCTTGGGGGCCTCCCCCAAAGATCCGAATCAGTGGTATCAGATTCATGTTATGAATCCATGGGAATGAGAGTTTGAAGCATATTTAAGTTTGAATTTTTGGCAGCAATCTTCAGCAAACTCGATGAATTTCTTGGGTGGCGATTTTGAAGATCAGATCTGAAACTTTTGGTGAAAATTTTACAAAATATAAGACCAAATCTGGATTCCTTGAAAAAAAAAACCCAAAGTAAAAAAAAAACGGTTGAATTGGAGTTCGGATGAGGGAGATATCACTGATTCTAAATCAGCAATGTTGCAGAAAATGTTCTCATGACAATTCGTGGACGAAGGCTCTCCTGTCATTTTTCGCTCTTTTTAGTGCGGAATTTCAGATAAATGGCTATAAATCTAAGTTCCCATTGAAAATCACCCAATTTAAAAAAACAAATCGATTGGATTCTGGATGTGGGAGTTATCGTTGATTGAAAATCAGTTAATTTTTTCAGAAATTTTGTGACGGCGATATAGTTCCAGCGAGAATATGAGAGTCTAGAGTCTCCAGATCACAGTTTCAAACACATGAGAAGATGCAGAATGATCATTCCATTTCCAAAAATAGGTTATAAAAAATATTTCAAGTTATATTAACCGAGTTATGCTCATTTTAAATATGGAGCAACATTCAGAGCAGGTTCCCTTTGGAGACGTGCCCTTCCACCCCGCTTTAGTAGGAACCTACTTCACATTCATCGGTTTCAGCATAGAAGCATTCGTCTTGGGTTATTTCGAGACGTTCTCTCCCACCCCAAACTATGTAGGCACCTGTTACTTCATCAACAATCAGCATCACAGTTATGGGTCAACCAGACAAAATCATTTTCATCGAAGTCCATTTGCTAGGCCACACACTGTTAGTAACATTATTGGTCACAAGAATTACAGGGTATCTCTATCCTTAGATATTCGTTTTTCATGATATTGGTTCATCCACAAACCCACACTTAATCGAATTCCATTTTCTAGGCCACACACTGCCAATATCATAGTTGGTCACAAGCATTACAGGGTATCTCTGTCCTCGGATCTTCATTGATCATGATTAAGGGTTAACTACACAAAACCCTTCTCTTCAATGGCTCTTCATATTCAACAAAGGCTTCTCAGGAGGGAAATTAACACAGTGGGGACCATTACTTCTTAAGGACGGAGGAATGACCTGAATGGAAAATGGAATCCACCCATGTTATTCATCCACCCATGTTATCCATCCACCCATGGAATTTACCCATGGTATTGTTAATGGAACCGAACCATGGTATTCGTCCACACATGGAATTTACCCAGGTATTGTAAGTGGTATCCACCCATGGTATTGACCCATGTTATCAACCCATGGTATACACCTATGGTATCTACCCATGGTTTTGTAACTCAAAAAAAGGCTATAAATAACAAGCCTCACTTTATAAAAGGACAGATTTGTCCACCACAATGTAGCTTCTACAATTATTCTCTGTTTTAATAAAACAAGTTTCTTTGTGGTTTTATTTGCTTTGTGTTCTCTCTTTTTTTCTGGCATTCTAATTTTGCAAATCAATCTAGGAGTCATAAATGTGAGTTGTACTACGTATTGGCTCAGCTTAATGGTCAGATTATAAATATATTCCTTTGTAATGATAAACTAGGTACTGAAATGAAACGCACATTTGTTGGAAAATAAACAATCTTGAAAAGGAAACCTACTTAACCAATTTCATTCACTGCAAACTCCATCCTGCAATTAAACTACAAATCAATCCTCAATCATGTAACATTCTCACAATAACATTCTACCTTTAAATCTCCTATGATAACTTGAAAACCTTAATCTATTAACTCCTCTCACCAACTTGAAACTATTACTTGAAAACTAAACTTGAGATAAGTAAAAGACACACACGTTATTCCAATGACAACCTCACAAATTAAATTAACTATAACTGCTCTTCCTAATAAATTCAAGATTCCAAATTAACAAAAGACAAATTCTAACTATTGCTAAAAGAAACCATTTCACTTCATGTAAAATAACACTTAAAAATCCTTTTACAAATCACATTACAAATAAGCTATGATAACCTTGAATTTAAAGATTTTAATCTAGGTGAAACAAATTATTCAAAAACAACTCACTCTTCGAAAGCATGCAACTCATAATGAAAACTAAATCAAAATCATGCCACTCGATAATGAAAACTTTAAATCACTGCTACATGCATAATTAAATCCATGATGAAACTTGCTTTTATAATGAAGTGATTATACTATGAAAACAAGGATAATTCTAATTTAAAAGAGATTTAATTCTTAAGAGAAATCCTGCTATGCATGAACAAATCAAACCTTGAATTACACTCTAATTGGCAGTGTTACTTATTCAAAATTAAAACATTACAAGCTGTTCTCACTACTAGATCAAACTCAGAAATTGGAAAACAAAATAATGATCTAAGTGCATAATTAAGAAATATTAGATGCTATTTAAAAGACAATTCGAAATGAAATATGATTCTACAAATTAAAAAATTCCTAAATCTATGAAGAATGAGGGACTAGACTCCAGGTTGCGGTGGATCCTTGCCACTCCTTGGAGCAAGTCCTAAACTAACTCAACATTTAAAAACAAAAATTACAATGCTTATATAAAAAAAACAAATGCAGAAGACAAAATTTATTAAACTAAATCAAAACATCGAGTCAAATATTAATTAATAAATACATCATTTGTTGTTGCTCCATTAGTATTATTGTGTTGGGAAATTCGATGCTGGATCTATATCTGAGAAAATCGACCGTGAGAAGCTCAAATTTTACACCTAAGGAATTTAATTGCACCTTGTCTAATTGCGCCCTTTCCAATTGATGGACAAACTACCTCCTATCTAATCGATCCATCCCTTCCCATGGATTCGTAACTTGAATCTGATACCACTAATCCGGATCTTGGGGGGATGCCCCCAAGATGTAAAAAGTTGAAATGGATCTGAAAAGATCTAGAAAATTAGAATGCTGAAAAGAGAGAGAGCACATAGAAAATAAAACCACAAAGAAACTTGTTTTTATTAAAATAGAGAATAACTGTAGAAGCTACATTGTGGTGGACCATTTGTCCTTTTACAAACTGATTCTTGTTATTTATAGAATTTTTTTAGTTACAATACCATGCGTAGATACCATAGGTGGATACCATGGGTCAAAACCACGGGTCAATATCATGGGTAGATACCACTTACAATACCATGAGTCAATACCATGGGTAGATACCACTTACAATACCATAGGTAAATTCCATGTGTGGATGAATACCATGAGTGGATACATACCATGGGTGAATGAATATCATTAATAGATGTCACTTACAATACCATGGGCGAATAAATACAATGGGTGGATGACTACCATGGGTCGATGCCATTTACAATACCATGGGTAAATTCCAATGGTGGATGGATAACATGGGTAGATGAATACCATGGGGGGATGCCATTTTCCATTTGGATCATTACTCCCTCCTTAAGAAGAAATGGTTCCCATTGCGTGAAGTTCTTTCTTGAGAAGCCTTTTTTGAATATGAAGAGCCACTGAAGAGAAGGTTTGTATATAGTTAACCCATAATTGTGATGAACAAATATTTGAGGATAGAGATACCCTGTAATGCTTGTGACCAACTATGATATTGACAGTATGCGACCTAGCAAATGGAATTCGATGAAGTGTGGGTTTGTGGATGAACCAAAACCATGACAAACTAAGATCCAAGGATAGAGATACCCTATAATTCTTGTGACCAACTGTGTTACTAACAGTGTGCGGCCTAGCAAATGGACTTCAATGAGAAGGATTTTGTGTGGTCGACCCATAACCTTGATGATGATTGTTGATGAATTAACAGGTGCATACATAGCTTGGGGTGGGAGGGCAGATCTCCAAATAACCCAAGATAAATGCTGCTATGTTGAAACTGATGAATGTGAAGCAAGTGCCTACTAAAGCGGGATGGGAGGTCACGTCTCGAAAGGGAACCCGCTTTGAATGCTGCTCCAAATTTAAAATGAGAATAACTCGGTCAATATAACTTAGAATAATTATTATAACCTATTATTGGAAATGGAATGATCATTTTGTATCTTCTTGTAGGTTTGAAACTGCTATCTGGAGACTCTAGACTCTCAGATTCGCGCTGGAACTATCTCGCCATCACAATTTTTCTGAAAAAATAGCTGATTTTAAATAAGCGATAACTCTCACATCCGGACTCTGATTCGATCAAATTTCTTTTTGAAATTGGGTTATTTTTCAAGGCGAGATTTTTCAATTGGGTTTTTGAAAAGGGGTTATTTTTGCTGTCGTCCACAAATTATTGTCAGAACATTTTCTGCAACATTGCTGATTTAGAATCAGTGATATCTCCCTCATCTGAACTCCAATTTGGCTGATTTTTTTTTGAATTTGGTTATTTTTTTGCAAGGAATCCAGATATGGTCTTCAATTTTGTAAATTTTTCACCAAAATTTTTATATCTAATCTTGAAAATCGCCACCCAAAAATTCATGGAGTTTGCTGAAGATTGCTACCAAAAATTGAAACTAAAATATGCTTCAAACCCTCATTCCCATGGATTTGTAACCTAAATCTGATACCATTGATTTGGATCTTGGAGGGAGGCCCCCAAGATCTAAAAAAATTAAATGTATAACTAACAAGATCTGCAAAATTAGAATGCCATAAAAAAAGAGAGAACAAAAAGCAAATAAAACCACAAAGAAACTTGTTTTATTAAAACAAAGAATAATTGTAGAAGCTACATTTTGGTGGACAATTTGTCCTTTTACAAACTGAGGCTTGTTATTTATATCCCTTTTTAAGTTACAATACCATGTGTAGATACCATAGGTGGATACCATGGGTCAAAACCATGGGCCAATACCATGTGTAGATACCACCTACAATACCATGGGTTAATACCATGGGTAGATACCACTTATAATACCATGGGTAAATTCCATGTGTGGAAGAATACCATGTGTGGATACATACCATGGCTCAATGACATTTACAATACGATGGGTAAATTCCATGGGTGGATGGTTAACATGGGTAGATGGATACCATGGGTGCATGCCATTTTCCATTCGGATCATTCCTCCCTCAAGAAACAATCATCCACATTGCATGAAGTTCCCTCCTGAGAAGCCTTTGTTGAATATGAAGAGGCACTAAAGAGAATGGTTTTTTGTAGTTAACCCATAACCGTCATGAACGAAGATCCAGGGATAGAGATACCCTATAATGCTTGTGACCAACTGTGATATTGACAGTGTGCGTCCTAACAAATGGACTTCGATGAAGTGTCGGTTTTTGGATGAACAAAAACCATGACAAATGAAGATCTGAGGATAGAGAAACCCTGTAATGCTTGTGAACAACTGTGTTACTAATAGTGTGTGGCCTAGCAAATGGACTTCGATGAGAATGATTTTGTGCGATTGACCCATAACTATGATGATGATTGTCGATGAAGTAGCAGGTGCCTACATAGCTTGGGGTGGGAGGGCACGTTGCCAAATATCCCAAGCTAAATGCTGTTTTGTGGAAACTGATGAATGGGAAGCAGTGCCTACTAAAGTGGAGTGGGAGGGCATGTCTCCAAAAGGAATCCTCTCTGAATGTTGCTCCAGATTTAAAATGAGAATAACTTGGTCAATATAACTCAAAATATTTATTATAACTTGTTTTTGGAAATGGAATGATCATTCTGGATCTTCTCATGTGTTTGTAACCGCTATCTAGAGACTCTAGACTCTTAGATTTGCACTGGAACTATCTTGTCATCACAAAATTTCTGAAAAAATAGCTGATTTTAAATCAGCGATAACTCCCACATTCGAACTCTGATTCGATCTATTTTTTATTTGATATTGGGTGATTTTTCAAGGAGAGCTCATATCTATAGCCATTTATCTGAAATTTTGCGCTGAAGACTATGAAAAATGACAAGAGAAACGTCATCCATGAATTATCGTCAGAACATTTTCTGCAACATTACTGATTTAGGATCAGCGATATCTCCCTCATCCGAACTCCAATTTGGCCGATTTTCTTTTTTAATTTGAGTATTTTCTCACAAGAAATTCAGTTCTGGTCTTTGTTTTTTAATTTTTTCACCAAAACTTTCAGATCTAATCTGCAACCTTGCTGCCCAAAAAAAATTCATGGAGTTCGCTGAAGATTGCTACAAAAAATTGAAACTGAAATATGTTTCAAACCCTCATTCCCATGGAGGCGTAACCTGAATCTGATGCCACTGATTTGGATCTTGGGGGGAGGCCCCCAAGATCTAAAAATTTGAAATGGATAACTGACAAAATATGCAAAATTAGAATGCTAGAAAAAAAGAGAGAACACAAAGCAAATAAAACCACAAAGAAACTTGTTTTATTAAAACATATAATAACTATAGAAGCTACATTGTGGTGGAAAATCTCTCCTTTTACAAACTGAGGCCTGTTATTTATAGCCTTTTTTGAGTTACAATACCATGTGTAGATACCATAAGTGGATACCATGGGTCAGGCGGATGGGTAAACGCCATGTGTGGATGAATACCATGTGTGGATACATAGCATGGGTCAATGAAATTTACAATACCATGGGTAAATTCCATAGGTAGATGGATAACATGGGTAGATGAATACCATGGGTGGATGCCATTTTCCATTCGGATCAGGGGTGGAATAATTAGAGATGATAAAAGAGTGAAGGAGAGAGCATGATAGAGAGAAAGGTATATCATAATAGAGGGAGGGACATAAACAAAAAGTTTTAGTCTACAGAGAGAGAGAGAGAGAGAGAGGGCGTTATTGTGGAACACGTACTAATAAATGGAGGGAGAAATAAAAAAATAGAAAATGGGTTAGGGAGGAAGGGATGGAGCAAGAGAGAGAAGAAGGGGAGGGGAATATGGGTAGAAAGGGAGGGGGTATAAAATGAGATAAGAAGAGAGTAGATGTTAGGAGGAGAGAGAGAAGGAGAGATGGGGTGACAAAGAGATAGACATAAATCTAGGGAGAGAGAGAGAGAAGGAGGGAGTGAGGTAGACATATATAAGGAGATAGAGAAAAATATGTAGGTGGGAGTTAGAGGATGAGAGAGAGACACACACATGCAGAAATAAGGGGGTGGGGGTTAGAGAGGGAGAGAGAGTGAGGGAAGAAGAGATAGATGAATATATATATATATATATATATATATATAGAGAGAGAGAGAGAGAGAGAGAGAGGGGTCGTTGTGAAGGAGGGATAGAGAAAAAGAGGAACGGGGGAGAATGGGTGGTAGTTAGGGAGAGAGTGAAAAATATATAAATAGAAGGGGAGAGACAGGGAGACATAGTGTATAGGGAAGAGAGAGACAGAATGGAGAGTGAGACAAACATTGAAAGTAAGATAGATATATATGAAAAGATGGGAGGAGATAGAGACAAATTTGGGGGGGGGGGTGATATATGGTGAGATATATATATATATATATATATAGAGAGAGAGAGAGAGAGAGAGAGAGGAATCCAGAAGAGGGAAATAGAGAGAGATATAGACAGAGGCGTATATAGGAATAGGTGGAAAGAAAGAGAGAAATTATGTGTGATGGGGGAGAGTGTGATAGAGATAGTGAGGGAGTGAGGAAAAATGAGAATAGGAGGGTATAGGGGAAAGTATGGATGGGAGCGAGAGAAGGGATAAAAAAGAGAGAAAGAAATAACTATGTATATGTGGAAAAAAAGAAGAGAAAGAGTGGGAAAGAAAAAGAGAGAGGGAAGGGGTGAAAGGGATAAATACTAAGTTAGAGAGAGAGAGAGAGAGAGAGAGAGAGAGAGAATAATATAGAAAGATATGACAGAGAGAGAGAGGGAGAGAGAGAGGATGATATATAAATATAAAGAAGGAAGGATGGAGGGCGAACTATATGGATATGGATGGGGAATACAGAGGAAAAAGGAGAGAGAAATGGATAGGGATTTAGAGGTGGAGAGAGGGTGAGAGAGTGATGGGGGAGAGAGGGATAGATACTGAGGGAGTGAGTGGGAGAGAAAGAGCACGGAAGAAGGAGAGACATAGAAGTAGATATGGAAAGGGTAGAGAGGAAAATAGAGGGAAGAAAATAGGGAGAGATATACTAACAAATATAGATATGGGTACATAGACACAGATGGAGACGTGAGAGAAAGGAAATAAGAGAGATAAATATTGATACATACATACATACATACATACATACATATATATATATATATATATATATATATATATATATAGAGAGAGAGAGAGAGAGAGAGAGAGAGAGAGAATGGTGGATCGAAATATATATATATATATATATATATATAAGGATAGAGGGATAAAGAGGGGAGAGGAAGAGGGGAGGGAGATAAGGATGGAGTTGGAGGGGGGATCTAGATGGAAATAGGGTGAGACTAAGAGAGATATATAGAGAGATATGAAACGAGACATAGATAATGGGAGACAAAGAGATATAGAGATAAATGGAGAGAGGGGAGAGATAGGGCAAGAAGGAGGGACGACGAGAGAGAGAGTGACAAGGGAGTGGTAGAGAGAGTGAGGGAGAGAGGGAAGTAGGAGAGGGGGTGGTATGAGAGAGAGGAGATAAGGAGAGACAAAGAGAAGGGGAGTGAATATGAAAGTCGAGAAGAAAGAGAGAGATGGACGGAGGGAGAAAGAGATATAGATATATTGGAGGATAAAGTGGAGAAGAAAATGAATGAGAGAGATAGAGAGGTGAGAAAGGGGGAGTTAGATAAAGAGAGTTATAGATGCAGAGAGAGATATGGGTAGAGTAATGGAGGATAAAGCGACAAATATTTTGAGGTAGTGATAAAGGATATAAAGTGAGAGAGGGACAGAGATTGATATTGAGAGGGAATAAGAGAGAGATAAGTAGAGACAATTATATAAATGGAGATAGAGAGAGTATGTGCGTGTAGGTTTTAACATTTAGCAAAAATTACTTGCAAACGAATTCTTAAAACATAAAAATAAACAATATCAAGAACATAAAACAGATATACACAAAGATTTTCCCTTGCCCCCAAAACTGATACTACAAGATTCATTTTTCATTTACTCCTTTCCATGTTACAATATATATATATATATCGAAGCATTCATAAACCACAATCCAGTAACCCTATATTAGAACATAACTATAGTTCCCTTGATTGGATCTACAAAATACCATGGGTAGAAAATCATCATGCCCAAAACCATGTCCAAAACTCATGCAAAAAACCATAGGTACATTCTCCCACATATTATAAGGTCAAAAAAATTTTCCAAGGGCACTACACCAACCACCCTACAAACCCCCTGATAGGGGCTCTTTTGCCACTCCTATGACCCCCCCTGTGTGTTCAACTTGACATCGGAAGAATATAACACACACCCAACATTCTCCCACTTGTTTTATTTTCCACACAGAGGCTCACATGAGATATAAGTCATTGGTCCAACCCTGTAACTCCCATTTTTTATCTACACCAAGGAAAATTCTCAGTTCTCATATACTTCATCAATGCATATGCAACATTCATCAAAGTGTCCACCTTTACTAACAAGACCTTTTTGTCCTCAACCATATCCCTCACAAAGAGATATTAAAAATTAATATGTTTTTTCTTTGAATGATAAGAGGGGTTATTTTCAAAGAAAATTACACTTTGGCTATCAGAGTCTATCCTTATAGCTCATTGTATGAACCCCATACTTGAACACAACTTTTGCAGCTAAATTTTTTCCTTGCTTGCATGAGTGGTTTCCATGTATTGAGCCTATGTAGTTTAAAGAACCACTATAAATTGTATTTTTCTCATCCCACTGACTACTCCTCCTAACAGGTTAAACACATACCCACTTATAGATCTTCTCTAATATAGGTCTCCAACATAATATACATCAACAAATCCACATATGTCCAAAACGTTTTCAAATCCAAGTCTTCCTTGGTAGTACAAATAATAATCACTAGTGCCATGAAAATACCTTAAAATGCGCTACACTGTTGTCCAACACTCCTTTCTTGGTTTTGACATAAACATGCTCAATCCTCCCACTAAATGTGGAATTTCTGGTCTAGTAGAGACCATTGCATACATCACGCTACTGACTCTACTTTCATATGGAACATGGGACATGTCCTCTTCCTCTTCTTTTGTCTTCGAACACTATTCAGAACATAAATTTACACCTACAAGAATAGGAACCTTCACCATTTTACTATAAATCATATTAAACGCCTGTAGTAATGTCTCGAAATAATTCCTCTCGTTTAATAAGAGCTTCCTCTTTTCCCAATCTCATTTAATTTCCATGCCCAAAATATAGTTTGTAGCACCAACATCATTCATGTCAAATTTGGAGGACAATGATCCTGGATAATTTCTTTTCATTTCCAATCAACAACATATCATCCACATATAAGACCAAATAAATAACACAGTCAGCAAGTAATTTAAAATACATGCAGTGGTCCCCTTTTCTTCTAGTGAGGCCATGTCCTTGTATATATGTATCAAATTTCTGATACCACATCCTTGGTGATCGTTTTAACCCATAGAAAGACTTTTTTAACATGCATACTAGTTCTTTCATTACCCTTCACTCCAAATAATTCATGTTGCTTCATGTAGATCTCTTCTTCCAGATCGTCATGAAGAAATGTTTTATTCACATCCAACTATTTTACATCAAAATAAAACGCAAAAACAACAGATAAAAGTAAGCTAATAGAATATAACTTGTAAACAGGAGAAAAAATATCACCAAAATTAATTTGTGACACCTCTGAATAACCTTTTGCTACCAGTCAAGCTTTTCCTTTCTCTACCTTTCCTTCTGCATCCATCTTCTTCTTAAACACCCATTAGGTTTCCTTCCAGCTGACAACTCCACTAGATCCAAAACATCATTTTTGTCAAAATATGTCATTTCATCAACCATGACCTCCTTCCAGATTTTTCCATCCTCCAAATCCATTGCCTCCTTGACAGTTCTGGGATCATCATTAGTAATGGATAGATCAAAATTTTAATAGAAAGCAAATGGAATATACCTTTTGAGTTTCCTTCTCTCTCGAACCAATCTTCTCACAGTTGTATTTTGTGGCTCTTCATCTTCTGATTCATGTTCCATTGTAGAGTTTGATTCTTACTCCTTTATCTAAAAATTTATATTCTCAGGCTCCTTTGTTAGGGCTTCATAATTAATAACATCTTTAACCTCTCTAAACAACACAACTCGTTCATACACAACCTTCCTTGTTTCTAGGTTCCAAAGTTTATAACCTTTTAAACCATCCTTATACCCAATAAAGTTGCACCTTTCATATTTATTGTCTAGTTTGGTTCTTTTTTCCTTTGGAACATGTAAATATGCAACAGATCCAAATACCCTCAGATGTGAAAAAGAGGTTTTATTACCAATCCATACCTCATGTGGAGTCTTATCCTCCAATGTCAATGAAGCTGATATTTTAATCAAGTAACATGTAGTCTCGACTGCTTCTGCGCAAAATTCATGTCCTAACACTAAACCAATGAGCATGCTTCTTGTGTTTTCCAACAACATTTAGTTCTTTCTTTTCTGAATTCCATTTTGTTGAGGCGTATATGGAGTAGTATGTTGTTTTCCTATACAACGCTTCTTACAAAAATCTTAAAATTACTTCTTGCAAGACTCTCCATGAGTATCTATGATCAACACCTTTATCTTCTTCTCTATCTGTTTTTCCACTAGAGCCTTAAATTCTTTAAACCTATCAAATCCTTGAGATTTATTCCTCGGGAAATATATCCATGTATTCTTTGAAAATTCATCTATAAATGATACATAGTACATAGAATTACTTGGTGATGGAACCGAAATAGGTCCAAACACATCATTGTGCACATGCTCTAATATCCTATCCACCCTCTTAGCATGAGAGGGGAAACTCACGTTATTCTTCTTCCCATATACACAATGCTCAAAAAATTCAAAATATAGAGATAAATTATACATACCTTCTACCATACCATTACCATGTAGTACTTGAAGGCCCTTATCTCCAATATTTCCAAGCCTTTGATGACATAGCATGGTATTTTCTCTAAAGAGAACAATATTTACATATCCCCTTTTAGGAGCCAAAAAACTCTTGCACCCATCAATAACAATGCTACCCAGACATTTGTACAAAGTTCTAATCCAAACTGCTTGCAACAATACTAGTCCTCCCCGAACCACCTAGTAGGCATCCCTCTCAAACATTGTTGTTACATCTACATCATCCATATTACTTACAAAAATCAGATTTCTCACTAATGAAGGAATATGAAGAACACCAAGAAGCGTTTAAATCCTTCCACATTGCAACTTCAACTTGAATTTTTCATGTCTAACTATTCTTTTATTCTTGTCATCCCCTAAGAAGACATCATGACCATCATATTTATCATACTCGTAGAAAAACTCCCTATGGCGAGTGAACTGAAAGGATGCACTTGAGTCAATCAACCATGTCTCATGATCTACATGTGCAATTGAAGGGGAAGTCTAGTGCACATCCCCACATTCATCTGAGGTGGTTTTTGCCTCTGTAGAATGAGAATAATCAGATCCCTTTCCTTTCTTAATATATTTAGATCTATCGTAATTTTTATATTTCCATTCCTTTCTACATTTCCATCACAAATTTACAAGTTTTACTGGAGATGTAGATCTCCCACTAGAGGACTAGTTTTTTCTATTCTGTTATCATCCTTGTACATACATGGCATCTCCACATTTTTCCGTCTCATCTGCTATGACAGCTGTTGGGACTTAGAAATGTCGTATTTTCATCCAACTTTCCCTTCACTATTCCTTACATTTCATCATCCCATTAACCTTTCATCATATCATTTTCTTATTTTCCACTTTATTCACTTTTGTATTATAAGTGAATTTATGATCAAATATTAGAAAATATACATGTTTTGATATATATCTCAAGAATATGTGAGCTTTGTAATGTGTAGGAGATATGTGAAGGATTAATTCCAAGAGAATTCTCGAATATCTCCTCCACCATTTTAAGGAGACAATTATTCAAGCCTATTCCTAAGGAGAAGATCATGGAGGATTTGGTTGCCATATCTTATCCAAGATATGTGGGAGATGTGTGGAGGATTTGAAGGGATCATATCTTGTAATAATGGGAAATTAGTTGAGAGTGGCTGAGAGAATAGTGGATCTGTCATTATGAGATGGTTATCTTCTTCATGTATATAAGAGAGTGCTCTCTCTTCATTTCATAAGTTTCTGAGTTTTGAGAGATAGTCTTGTAATTAGGAGAAGGGGATTCTTAGCTTTGATTCATATTCTTTTATTGTTACGACTTCATGATTTGTCATTTGACTCTTGTAATGTAATTTGAGATAGCTTTATTGTTGTGAGCTCACATATGTTGTTTTTCATTCAAATCTTCACATGTTGTATTGCTTTTCCCTTATGCAATTTCCTGCTTTCATTGTTAGTGCATCAATGCTTTTCGAGATGAATTTCCTGCTTTCCTTGTTAGTGTTTCAATGCCTTCCTAGATTAATTTGATTTTAGTAATTTAGATTAGATTAGTTCCACTTCGGTCCTGCATATATAGTGCATGTGCCTCGTAAGCCTACGAACCTCGGATTGACCAATTAAATAGTTGGGCAAGTACTACAACATAATTAAATGACAATATTTTCACCCAAAATTTTGGCGCCTTTTCCGGGGAGGCACGATGGATGGAAGTTTAGTTTGATTTTTCATGCAACTGTGTTTAGGCATGTTCCTAACTCTGAGGTGTCAGGGTGGTAAGACGTGGGGAAGAGCCTACGCATCGTTTGAGATACTATAACGGGCTCGGCCTCATATGGGTCAGGACATATAGGGTGTGTTTACATTTATGCAAAGTGTGAATTTCAATTCCTGAAAGTGTGATTTTCAAATTCTGCAATTGTCAATTTCAATTTCTGCAAGTGTGTTTGATTTCTGCAACTGTGAAGAGTGTTTTTTTTTTTCATCTGTTTCAGCATGAGTGCTTTTATTTGCGCTAGTTTATTTTCATTTGAGATTTTTAGATTTAAGTTTTGGGTGCAGTAAGAATCCATTTTTCAACATGGTTTTACAATGAGTTTCAGCTTGGAACTACTCACTCAGATCCTAGAAGAAGTCGGGATCTCCTCTTCTTTGGAAAAGGATATCTTGACAAGAATTAAAGGTTCAACTACTCCCCAAGAAATAAACGAAGATTCAACATCTGAAGAATCCTACATATATGATGGCAAAAAATCATTCGAACAGGAGATCGGGGAAGAAGAATAGGAGTTACAACATGATCTAAGTGAGAGAAATTGTGCCTATCGAAGCCTTATTGAACAGTGGTTCCAGGTAAGTACTCGATTAGATTCGTCTTTTTATTTTTATTTAGTTGATTTGCAGATACAACAACTAGATTCATTCACTCTCGAATATTTTCATTTTTCATTTGAAAAATTGCTACTGAATATATTGTTGTTACTTCTATGTGAGTGGCTTCATTGGAAGTTTAATTACACGTAACTAATTTTTAAATTCTAATTAGTATAGAGTAGTTAGGCTTTCATTTTCAATTTTTTCTTTCATTTTCATTTTTTCTTTTACCTAGAATAAGTATGCTCTCCTTTGTGCTTAGTGTGATCGCGAGGATCAGAAAAGAGGGATGATTTAGACTAATTTCAGGAATAAGTAAATTCATGTTTTGCAATATGCCTAATCGATTTTATTGTTAATTTGCAAATCATTTTTTGCTGAAACTGTGTCTCGCTTGCAATCGATTGTGTTTTCTGGCCATACTAAAACCTGCAGCAAGCAATTAGATGATAAAACCTGCAAAAAAAATTAAATCTGGGATTTCCCAGGTTCATCGTTTTGCTTGGGGCCAATAAAAGAACTGTGAGTTTCGTTGGACTGCGCGAGAACTTGTAAGTGTCTGTCTCTGTCTATTCATTTATGGCTAAGCCGTAGCGATGCCATCTCTCTACTTAGTGTTGAATAAATCTGCAACTAGCAACAACAAACCAAAATCATGAGAAACAAACAAATGAAAGCGCAATAAAGTAAAAGATAATTCTTATTTCTTTTTTTGCATATTTCGAAAGTTGGGATTTTGTCTCGTGATTAATTCTCACATTTAATTTGGGTTTCATAACAAAAAATAAGATACTATGCAGATGTTGATTGAGAAATATGGGCCAAAATCCATGGGTTGTTATGCTATCTTTTGTATCTCAAGATAATAGGAACCAAATCCCATAAGTATCACTATCATATAACTCTTTTTATGGATTGGTCTTCCTAAATTTTCTGTCTGTCGGCATACTTTATTGAGATTAAATGATTATGCTGTTGCTTATTTTATGGATCCTTTCCTTACTGGCTACGAGTTTTTCTCCATCATTTCTCTTGGAAGAAGCATTCTTATCATGGGATATAAAAAAATCTAGCCAAAAGAGGTAATGAAACCACTATTGCATGATATTATTAGAGTTATTTTAACAACTCGTGCTATCTTTCCGAGGCGGGGAACTTTGGTGATACGCTGTGATTATACATCATGGGATTTTAGACACGTGAATCCCCATTAGTGTATTCATATTCCACAGTTTATACTGGTAGGTCAAGAGAAGCATTTATATACGTTGGACAACTATATTTCTTCTTACGAGAATCCCCTGAGGGAATGAAAACTATGAATACTGGTCTTTTCCTGAGCCTCGTTAGCTTCATTCTCCTTGCTATTTCCACACATGCTCTAGGCTACACTAGCAATACTCTAACTG
This sequence comes from Pinus albicaulis, assembly GCA_034641835.2. Taxonomy (NCBI): domain Eukaryota; kingdom Viridiplantae; phylum Streptophyta; class Pinopsida; order Pinales; family Pinaceae; genus Pinus; species Pinus albicaulis. The sequence goes on along the minus strand of CM076580.1, from coordinate 1,180,129,624 downwards.
ACTAAGTATTCCGAGCCCTTTTGCTGCCCTGACCCTACATCGTAATATCTTAGTCAAAATCATGACCACATTTGGGCAAAAATTCAAGGAGCTGACTCTCCACTCTCGCACTACCGTCAAGGGATATAATGCTTCGAATGATTAAGAACATTTATCGTTTTACTATACACTAATCAAAGCAATGGACACTCTCAGGTGTGGGGGATTTAGGTACTCATGTGCCTATTCTCAAGATGGTACCCATCATGTTACCCAGCCGGCTTACTTACCGTATCTGGTCTTTGCATTTGGTTGCCTCTTCAAAGTGCTAGTTTTATAATCACTAATCGAAAAAGGGAATCTCATCGTTCTATACTTGCTAGAAATTGTTGATAGATGGGTGAGATCCTGAGTTGATGTTATTGTCTTCAGGTCACGGGCCTTTAGACTTTACCAATTACCTTTTCTCGTGGTGAATTAGAGTTGTTCATTCAAAAGCAAGTAATTCTGGGTTGTCTGTCAGGTCATAATATGTAGATTTTATAAGCTGTTATCGCCATTATGAAAAGAGCATGTTTATTCTTATGCCTCTAATATGCTTATGCCTCTAGTAGGTATACTGTTGTAGTATTATTTCGTACAAGACTTGATTCTAAACACTGCTGAGAGAAACTAGTAAATGAGTGGGGCGGGGGGGGGGCGCACAACAATCACGACATGTGTTTATCTATTTCAGGGCATGTAGTCTCCTTCAAGAATATTTATCGATACAGGAGAGTTCCTTTTGCTTCTTGCCAATACGACATCTACAACCCACACCCTTCAATAGAAAATCCACCTCATCTTAAAACCATACCTAAACCTAGTTTCCCACTTGAGATTTGTCATCATCATCATAACCTGATATGATCTGAATAAAGATGTGATAACAACAATCCTGTGTAGCAATCAAATGTAAAATCTTTAAAAAGGACATTCTCCAAAGATGTAAACAATCTCATCAGTTTTTGCGATATGCAAATACAGTAGACTTAATGCAAATTACCAATGAGAATCAAAACACAACCAATATTTCCTTTCTTGTCCGACGCACTTGTAAATTGGGTTGGATTATATTTAAAGAAAAACATAGTCTGGAGCCCTGAATGTACTATGCAAGATAGGGAGAGGAAATTTCTGATACCTTCTACAAACTAAGAGTCAAGCCATGGGTTGCATTTTATTTTGATATATCTTGTCTTATAACATTTTTCTTTCAGGATTTTACACCTAGAGGCGACATGCTGACACCAAGCACTCAGAGGAGATGTTTGACTCACAAAGGATTTTGAACCAGAACGAAACTGGAAATTGGCCCACGAGCTTTATGTTGATTCTTATGCTTATGCTGGATTTTATGCTGGAAGCTGATTGTTTTCTCATGATCACTATCTCCATTTTACACACTACTTCATTACACTAATGTTCATGATGCCAGGATCTTCTGCTTGATGATTGTTACTGGATACTTAGGAATGCTACAATTGAATGTTTTGAATATTCCACTATATCTGATGATGTACAGGTCCAATCTTGCAGAGAAGTAAGTGAAATTATTGCAGCAAATCGATGTGAATCATACTCTGCCCAACTTCTAATTTCTTGAATGAATTTAACAGTGCACCTAAGAAACCTATTTAACTTTCAGAACTTTAGTGACATGAATTGTTAAATCAATGAATTTACTTTCCTAACTTAATTTCGAATGAATTTAATAAAGGCATCTATATGAAACTTATTTAACTTTCGAACTTTATATTATGAACGAACAAGAAACTGAAGATTTGCTAGCGCTTCTAGACAATATTTTCATACTTTGCAAAGCATGCCAAGGAATGGAGATCTGACTTTGATTTTTCCTGTTTTTCTTTTCTTTTTTCCTTTTCTTTTGGTGTGTATTATCAACATAAAAAAAAAAAACCATAAGAATTATAAAACCATGAAAATTGCAAATGGACCTTTCAATAAATTCCTGAAAACAATACGAACGCATGTTTTTACGCTTTACACTAATTTGTTTTCTTGAAGTCACTTTGACATCCATCGATGATGAAATCAGCGCAGGCGACAGGTTAACACACACATTCTTTCTTTTGCTCACATTTGTACTTGTTCTTGCATCTTACATTTTACAATGCTCTCACAAAGTTTTCATACAGGATTTGTACTAATTTTTTTTTAGGTTTCGGAAATGATCGCATTTTTCTGCTGAAGTGATTTTCAAAGATCACAAAACTTTTTGAGAAACATGCTTTCATAAATAGCTTGAAGGATTTGTAACTCATCATAAAAATCATGACGTTTGCTGTTATCCAGAAACTTTTTGCGCCTCTTGATGTTTATTGTTACACAGCGACCATGCTGATACACCGACATTTCCACTTTTTCCATTATCCATGTTGTGACACTGTAACATTTCTCCTTCAAAGCCGATTAACCATCCTGGTGTTGAAGCCCATTTTCCATTGCCTTATGCTTCACAACTTCACACATGCCTGTTTTTCTGAATCGCATACATTCTTTTATCCTTTTTAGTTTATTTTTTTTGCCTTCTAGTTTGCCTTCTGAATAAAACTTATTCCCTTTCCATGATCACATTGCCTTGTTTTCCTTGACATGCTGATCCACACTGCTTGCCTGTGAGTTCTTTCCATTTATAGTCCTACCAAATCTCTTTGTACAAACTTGCGTTGACTGATGTGGGATCCCTTAAGGCCCACCTTTCAACATTTCTTACCCCATCGACCTCAGTACCTTATCTGGGATATAGACTAGAGTTCCTTTTGGGTACCTTGAGACTTGCATGCCTTAATGGCAAGTTCTCTCACTGACAATCATGGGAATACATCAATGTCCCTTGATCGTCATATCTTGCAAATGGCTCGACGTCAACCCCTCTATTCGCATTTCTTAAGATGTACTCGGGTACCTTGGCACTCATTGACATCAATGGTGAGTTTGCCTCGCATTGGTTAACGACATTCATCAATGGTCAGTAATCCAATGATTTCTCTTCATGCTCGACACCGACACATTCCTTCACATGATTAGACTTGTACCATCAATTTTTGTAGCAGGTGAAGACTATACACTTTTTCATGACTCCCTCAGCAGTTACAACAGCATGAATTCTGATCTATGAGAGTACCACAGTTCCAATTTCAGCCTTTATCTTTTCCATGATTCAGCATTAGTAGTTCAGATTCCTTCATTTCCCATGATCCAATTACACCAACATCAACATTCACAGTTACATTTTCATGATCCTGCTGCAGCAAAACCTTCCATGTTCTAACAGCCACAGTCACATATTCTTTGATCTATCAGTTACAGCAGTTGCAGCTACAACACCAGTCATGTTTTCATGATCCAGCAGCAGCAGCTACATTCCTATTACATAGTTCATCATTCTTGGGTAAGTGGAGGTATGTTGTTTTCTAATCTTTAATCATGTAATTCCTTATATGCTGACTTGAATATTTTGGAAAATTCCCTCACCATGCTCCATTTCCTTTCATGACCCATGCCAAGTTGCATGAGGACATGCAACCAATTCAATTGGGGGTGGGGGGGGGAACTATATTCACTACATATTCACTAACCATGATTCCATTTTTCCACCACTATCACTCCATTTTTTTTATCTCATTTACCATTCACCAACATTTCTTTTCCAACGATACTTTGTTGCACTTTGCTTCATATGCATTGATATACATATTGGCATGTTTCATGAATATTACAAAAGGGATTTCTTATGCACAGTGATGTTTTCTTATGCACATTGATAGCTTATGATTTCTAGTGAATCTTTACATTATTATTATAGAAAGAGAACATAAAATTAAGTGAATGTTGTTAACACAAGAACCAACATTCTTTGTATTCATGGTTGTCACACAAGAACCAACCATAAGAAAATGTAAGTTGTTACTCATGTCTTTCACATATCTTGGAAACATTCATTATTCAAAATACATCATCATGTAAAGCGAAATTTTAGATGCCAAACATTCTTAAAGAGATCCATGCATGGTTGCATGAGGACATGCAACAAGTTCAGTTGGGGGGGATGTTGGGACTCAAAAATGTCATATTTTCATCCACCTTTCCCTTCACTATTCCTTACATTTCATCATCCCATTAACCTTTCATCATATCATTTTCATAAATACATTTGGGTTTCACCTTCTTATTTTCCACTTTATTCATTTTTGTATTATAAGTAAATTTATGATTAAATATTAGAAAATATAGATGTTTTTATATATATCTCAAGAATATGTGAGCTTTGTAATGTGTAGGAGATATGTGAAGGATTAATTCCAAGATACTTCTTGAATATCTCCTCCACCATTTTAAGGAGATAATTATTCAAGCCAATTCCTAAGGAGAATATCATGGAGGATTTGGTTGGCATATCTTATCCAAGATATGTGAGAGATGTGTGGAGGATTTGAAGGGATCATATCTTGTAATAATGGGAAAGTATTTGAGAGAGGTTGAGAGAATAGTGGGTCTGTCATTATGAGATGGTTATCTTCTTCATGTATATAAGAGAGTTCTCTCTCTTCATTTCATAAGTTTTTGAGTTTTGAGAGATAGTCTTGTAATTAGGAGAAGGGGATTCTTAGCTTTGATTCATATTCTTTTATTGTTACGCTTTCATGATTTGTCATTTGATTCTTGTAAAGTAATTTGAGATAGCTTTATTGTTGTGAGCTCACATATATTTTTTTTCATTCAACTCTTCACATGTTGTATTGCTTTTCCCTTATGCAATTTCCTGCTTTCCTAGTTAATGTTTCAATGCTTTTCTAGATTGATTTCCTGTTTTCCTAGTTAGTGTTTCAATGCCTTCCTAGATTAATTTGATTTCAATAATTTAGATTATATTAGTTCCACTTCGGTCTTGCATATATAGTGCATGTGCCTCGTAAGCCTACGAACCTCGGATTGAAAAACTAAATAGTTAGGAAAGTACTACAAAAGAATTAAACGACAATATTTTCACCCATCAACAGCAAGGATGATACTTTTTCATCAAACTTCAAAGTCGTTGCAACAACCAAACTATCCCATTGAATATGGTAGACAACACAACAAAGTAATGAAATTATATTCCTCTTAAATTTTGATATCAATAGATAACAATTGGCTTACCATAGTATTAAAGACATTCAAATGATTTTTCACTGAGTCTTCGTCCTTCATCCTCAGGCTATACATATTTTGATGTAGAAACAATTTTTTATCCAAATATTTAGATTGGTACAAAGTCCCTAACTTGTCCAACAAAACCTTTGCCATAACGTCCCCTGATATATTCAACAATGATGAATATGAGATACACAACTATATTGTTCTATTTATCTTTTGATCCAACTTCGTCCAGTCTTTTTATTATATTGTCGTTGGTTTAGTACCTAGATGTAAAATGATCCACTTATATTTATCAACCATTATATCCTCCATATTGAGCTTACAAAACTCAAAAATCTAACCATTAAATTCCTTAATCTTTATATTTCCACCGCTCACCATTTTTTTTCACCACAAGAATTGATCCCATATATCCCGCATTGAACAAGATCTACCACATGCCTAAGAAAAACCCTTGACCAAAAAAGGCATCCCATTAAAGCCAAAACAACTCTGATACTAAATGCATGTTTTAAAACTATGCAGAAATTACCTACAAAAAAATTGACCTACTGCCTTAGCTTCATTTGTTGCCTTGGATACCTTTCACGAATTCACTCGCTTTTCTGCCTTTGCTTCCTTTATGCTCCTTTTCCATAAATGAAAATATTTCCAACAGTCTCCCCCTTTGGCATTGATGACAACACATCCAACATTACTCCAGTACTTCCTGCAAGACTTCCTCCCCCTTTCATTCTGGGAAGTGTCTTGTCTTCTTATGCTTTCTTTTGAGAAGAGCCTTTCTTCTTTTTCTTACTTTTCCTCTTCCTTTGAAATCAATGGAAAAGGGTTTCATATCTCCCAGTGTAGATTCTATATTTTCATTTCCTCTCTCTGAGTTGTGTTTAGGCCTTCTTCTTTTGACTTTATACCATGTTGCTCCAGACTAGTGTACAAGAGTTGTTGGGAGAACACTTTTGAGAATCATTGAACTTGTATATACACAGTAAGTTGATACCATCCTAAAGCACAAACTCCTTGCACTTTTATACAGCTCATTTTTTGATAAATATTGTTGTAGTAAAACTCGGCTAAATGCAACAAATCTTCCCATTTTGCAGGTGTGTCAATGACATACATCCTTAGCATGTCTTCTAGAATCTGGTTGGTTCTCTCAAATTTTCCATTCGTTTGAGGATGTTATGTTGTACTAATATTTTATTGAGTGCTCATGCCCCCAAATAATTCCTTCCAAATTTTTGAGTTGAATTTGGAATCATTGTCTGATACTATCATGTTGGGTATTCCATGTAGCCAAAAAATCTCTTTCAGAAGATATAAGCAATTTGTGTTGTGCCACAATTATATTTCGTTGGTATGAAGTGAGTTTGCTTACTTAAGGTAGCCACCACCACCATGATAAATTCATGTTGCCTCTTTTTCCTTGGTAGCCCTGTGATAGAATCTAAAGAAATTGTTTCCCACTTCCATTCAGGGATTGGTAGTGGATTTAGAAAACTAGCAGGGTGTTGAAGCTCAACCTTTACATGCTGACACTCCAAATATTTTGATAAATACTCAACCACCTCTTTCTTTATTTCTCGCAAAAATATTTTTTTCCTTAATGTTGTGACCATATTTTGGTATCTTGTGTGTCCTGCATATAGTTTCTTATGATATTCATGAAGTATCCACTCTTTCAAAGCATGTACACTCAGAACATACAATTTTTTTCTGTAAATCATAATTTTTTCAAAACTGTTTCCATAACTAGGAATATTAATCTCCTGTAATTTTTACTAAATTTCCAAGTATTTTGGATCACTAATTATAGATTTCCTAATCTTTTCTATCAAATCTATATTAACACTACTAATAGACACTTTCATTAGAGTGTAGGCATGTCTGATCAAAGCATATGCTATCCTGTTTTCTTTTCCTTTTGTGTTTGATATCAAATTCAAATTCACCAAGAAATGGCATCAACCTAACTTGTCTTGAATTCAGATCAGGTTGGCTCAAAAGATATTAGGCTAAACATGATCAATTACTAATTTAAATCTCTTTCCTAACAAGTAATACCTCCACATATTTAGGGCATGTATGACGGGAGCTAGCTCTAAATCATATATCGCATAATTCTTTTCATGTGTTTTCAATTTCCTGGATTCATAAGATATCACTGAATTTTCTTGCATTAAAACTTCTCCTAGACCCTCCATCCAAGCATTCGTGCAAAATATAAATTAATTATTTGGATCTACAAGTTTTAATATGGGAGCCACTATGAGTAGGTGCTTCAACGTATCAAATCTTTTCTGACATTTTGTTGTCCATTCAAATTTTAGTCTTTTTTTCTATAAGGATGTGATAGAGTATGCTAATTTGAAGAACCCCTCTATAAATATTCGATAATATCTCTTAATACCCATAAAATATCGGAAAGTAGATATATCCTTTGGTATGGGCCAATTTAGCATGGCTCTAACCTTTTCAAGATCAACTTCTAGCCCTTCCCTTGAAATGATGTGGCCCAAGTATTGTATTACGGTTTTGTAGAATTCACATTTGATAAATTTAGCATATAATGATGTTCTCTTAAAATTTTCAGCACCAATTGTAATCCTTTTTTATGTTCTTCTTCATTTCTATAATATACCAGGATATCATCAACAAATACAAGCACAATTTTTTCTAAACATTTGCTGAATATATTGTTCATCGAGCACATAAATCTTATTGGGGAATTAGTAATACCAAATGGTAATACTACAAACTCGTAGTGTCCATATCTAGTCCTAAATAATTTCTTATGAATATCCAAATTTTTTATTCTCAATTGATGTTATCTAGTCCTTAAGTCAATTTCGGAGAAAACGATTTCCTCCTGCACCTGATCAAACAGATCATGAATACGGGACAATGGATATTTTTTCTTAATAGTTAACTTGTCTAATTGTCGATAGTCGATACAAATTCTAAATGTCCCATATTGTTTCTTGAAAAATAACATAGCCACCCCTCACAGTAGCATGGTAGCCCTGATATAACCTTTGTCTAATAACTCTTTCAGTTGCATCTTCAACTCTAACAATTTAGGTGGGCTCATTCAGTGAGGTGCTCTAGACATTAGGGTTTCATCGAGTACGAAATGAATGGAACAATATATACCCTGTGAGTTGGAATACATGGATTATCCTTCAGAAAAAACATCACAAAACTCCTTAATTATTGGTAGGGTGTCTAATTTCAGTTCTTCCCCCTCTTGTTTACATGTTTGTTCATGAAACATAAATAATTAACACCCCTTCCTTGTGTTTTTCTTCATTTGTAAAGTTGAAATTTGTCTAAATGATATGGGCTTTGGTATGCCTTGAATTGTTTTAGTTTTACCTTGATGATTCACACATGATCCAGGTGGATATTGGTGGAGACCTGCCTTTTACACCTATTCCTCCACTTGGTTTCATGATTTTCCTTGTTTATAGCAACATTTACTATTTTTAGTGTTTTTTTGGGTCCTAAAGTTGCATAGTAGTTTTGACCCCCTAAACAAAGTTTTTCTAAGGTTTGTAGCATTTCCATTGCCATAGGAAAGGGCCCATGGAAAATCTTGTAGTAATTGGAGAGATGTTTTTGATGATGTATCTTATGTGCCAAATGAAGATAATATGTCGAAGTTATGACCCCGGGAAGTTAGATGCCCAAAAAACCCCAATGGGGCCCACAAACTCTTGGTGATCCATCTCTTGGGGTTATGGTTTGTGTTGTTTGGGGTTTTCCCATGTTTTTAAATAGTAAAGAGGCCCTTGAGCCTCATTATAACACAACTCAGATGCATGTAGCCACGAAATCTCTTCTCAAAGATAAGCTACCATCGTCCAAGATAATTTATTTCCATTTTGTCTGTGAACTTAATTTAAGTTATTTTATGTTAATGAAATGAAGTGTTATTTCTATTGTATCTCTTATTTATGTTTATTTTAGTATTTTTTGTGTTCCTACATAAATCCAGATCAACACAAGTCACTATTTTTTCTAGGCAGTTTATAATGCCCGCTGACTCTTTAGCTAGTCCATACCTATTAGTATATCATAAGATCATAGGGGAAGTACACTTAAATTCATTGTTTTGGAATAACTATTTAGATTAAGATGGAATTGCCTTACTTGGTTGGTTACCCTTCTCTTTGTGCTAGTTTATAATTGTACCAACCAGGAAGTTTTATATTTTTTAGGCTTAAGTTCACATTTTTCTACCACCTGTGACCCAATGTAATTGAAACTAGCCCCTGGATCAATTAAAATAGAAAAATGTTAGTTGGAAATAGTACCTTCAATCTCAAGGATTATTGATTGATGTTCTACTTTTATATCCTCCAAGGCTGGACTTATTCTTGGCATATTTCTAGCAATATCATTCACAATGGTGGCTTCATGGACAACATGGATATTTAGAATGGATCTAGGGTTATGTATACATTCCCTTAATAAATGAGTTTCAACACACCCCCAACATTTCAATGGTTCTTTTTTGTTACCTCCTCCAATATTTTTTCCATTCAGGTCCATTTTTTCGACCCAACTTGCGATTGGGCTAGTTGATTCACATTCCCCTTGCTAAAAATTTTATGTTGATGGTGCTTTCCAAATTTTTTTAGATAACCAAGTTTTTATTATTTTTCTCCAATTATTAATTTAGCTCTATCCGTATTCTACCAAAACTTATATCCTTCTCCCTTATTCTTAAACTAATGGTAACATAGTGTTTCCTTCCTTACTGATTCGTCCATTATCTTTGGATTGCCAAACTTAAATCGTTCCCTATAGACAGTAGGAAAATAGTTCAAAAATTATTGTAACTTGGCTTTCCCTTCTTTACTGTAGGGAACACACCGCAGCAAATTTGTAAACATTCCCACAAATTTTTCTATGGTTAATTGTCATAACCTTAACTCATGGAACTCCTTTACGTGGTCATCATAATAATCTTAATTGAAGTAGCAGTTCTTGAAATTATTCTAGAATTCGTCCCAAGTTACTTTCATCTCTTCCAATAAATGCACATTTTTTTCTTCCTCCAACCAAAGAGACGTTTTACCTTGCAGTTGGTAAATGGCCAACCTAGCCTTTAAATTTCTCTCATGTTTTTAAACTTGGAAATATTTGTTCATATTAAGTAACCATGCTTTTGCGTCTTCCTCCTTTTCACCATCAAAATTAGGGGGCTTGATTTTCTGGAATTCTCATTGGAGTTCTATTTGCTTATTTTTCTTGTATGCTTTGGGATATGTTCTATCAGACACCCCCCCACTTTCATATTTCTCTAATTATGTGCCCCTCTTTGCTCCTTTCACCATATCAGGTTCCACTATTTTATGGCTAGAGTTTCCAGTCATCCCTCTGATCATTCTTTCATGTGCTTCATTGGCATTTAACAACTGCTAATTGTTGCTACTCAAATATGTGAGTTCTTGTTGAAAATTTATAATCACATCCATGAACTAGGTCATTTTTGAGGTAGCCCCATTTCCCAATTCGACATACAAATATTCACCTTCAGTGATGGTTGGATCCTCCTCAGTGATATTCTATTGTAATATTCTCTTATTTTAACCTTGCAGCTAAAAATAGAAACAAGGATTGATTCTTCCTTACTACATCTTGCGAGACCTATATAATTCTTTGAATTTTTCTTTTTTTCTTTTTCTGTGTTGGTTACATAAGGTCCAACGGTGTACATGGGGTCTCATACCATCTTTCATAACTCCCCTTAAATTTTTTTTTCTTAACTTTTATGAACCTACCCTTATCATACCATTTCTGAATATTGCAATGTAATGACTTGTTAACTCTACTCTATATGTATTTGGTAGCATGAAAACACTATATAATCATTTTATATGTATCTGTTTATTTCACTGGGTGTTTTCCTTCTTAGGCTCTATAATGGGCATATGTGCAACATGGATAATGACGATTGGTCCGCCTTGACAAGAAATAGTTAGCTTTATTCCACTAGACCCTTATATATATATATATATATATATATATATATATATATATATTTCGTTGATTTATAAAATATGTGTCAAACCAGGAGGTAACTCCTCAAATCAGAATTGTGTATTAGCTGAAGAATGCATATGTATTTATACATGGAGGTGAGGCTATTGGGATTCATCTCCCAATGACTCTTGGCCTTCCTTATTTTCTAATATTAAATAATATACAATATTACATGTGCACACCCATCCCATAGGATTAGGTGTCAACATTCCCCCCTTTTATCGAAAGGGATGTTGGTGAGTCCAAGCATCGATCTGAACTTTTCAAACTTTTCTCTTCCAAGTGCTTTGGTGAAGATATCAGCAGTTTGCTCATTTGTGGAACAATGATGTAGATGGATGGTTTTGGCATGAACATGATGTCGAATTAGATGGTATTTTGTATTGATGTGCTTTGTTCGATCATGGAACTTTGGGTTCTTGGCCAACTTTATTGCAGAAGTGTTGTCGATCATGAGTGGTGTGGAGTACATTTGTTTCATCTGCAAATCTTCCAGGATTTCCGGAGCCACACAATTTCTTTTGTTGCTTCAGTTGCTGCCACATATTCTGCCTCGGTCGTAGAATCTGCTGGAACTAACTATTTGCGTGATCTCCATGAGACAGCTCCTAATCCAAGACTCATGGTGTAACCTGTAGTAGACACCCCTGTTTCTTTGTCGTCATCAAAGTCTGAATCAGAGTATCTGATCACGCTGAAGTCACCTACCTGTGTATATTTGAGTCCAAAGTCTTGAGTCCCCTTCAAGTACCTTAGCACTCTTTTTGCAGCAGACGAATGTCCTTCACAAGGTTTTTGCATGAACCTTGAGAGGATTCCAACAGCAAATGAAATGGTAGGTCTGGTGGTGGTCAGGTAGATAAGACTTCCTACAAGCTGTCTATACTTAGTTGCATCCTCAAATTCCTTCCCTTCAATAGATGTGAGCTTCAAGTTTTGTTCCATTGGAGTGGTTAAGGGATTACAGTCATCCATGCCAAATTTGTTCAATAGATCTCCAATGTACTTCTTTTGAAAAAGAAATATGAATTTAGGATGTTGAATTACTTCAATAACCAAATAGTAATGAACATGACCCAAATGAGTCATTTCAAAACCTTTCTTCAACTCTTTCTTCATGGATGCAATATAGCTGTCATTGTTTCTTGTTATCAAAAGATCATCTACATATACCACAAGATATACAATTGTTTTTCCAACTTTCTTGACAAACAAAGTTGCATCATCAAGATCAAAATGTTTGAAGTCAAGTTTCAGAAGATGCTCGGTCAATTTCTCATACCAGGCTTGTGGTGCTTGCTTGAGGCCATACAAGGATTTTACAAGTTTGCAAACTTTGTGTTCTTGACCCTTTATCACAAATCCTTCTGGCTGGGACATATAAACTTTCTCCTTTATATCTCCATTCAAGAAGGCTATTTTTACATCCATCTGATGGACTTTCCATCCATTCTGAGCTGCTAAGGCAAAGAGAGTCTGGATGGTGGTCCATTTTGCTGTGGGAGCAAAAGTTTCTTCATAATCGACTCCTTTTTGTGCAAAACCTTTTGCCACAAGCCTGGCCTTGTGCTTGCCAAGTGAGTCGTCTGCTTTTTACTTGTTCTTGTAGACCCACTTATAGCCAATTGGTTTCGTTCCCAAAGGTGGATCAACCAGCTTCCAAGTGCCATTCTTTATCAAGGCATCATACTCCTTCTGCATCACTTCTTTCCATTCATCATGAGAAGCGGCTTCTTTGAAGGAAGTTGGTTCATGATTTGTAGACAAACTCAATTCATAGTTATAAGCAATATCCATATCAACAGGAGAATCAGAATTATCTACATCACCTTCGATTTGTTGAGTGGAACTTCTTGTTCCTGTTTTTCCAACCTCATCGGGATGAACATTCTCCAGTGTCTTTGTCAGCCATTTGGGAGGACCTTTCTGAGATGGCCCAGGCTGGTCATTTTACTGAGTTGGGATTGATTCAAGATTCAATCTCCCAATTCTATCAATCACATCATCCAATGTGTCATCCGTGGTTGTTTCTTCATATGCTTCAGGACATGATTCCACAGTTTGATTCAATATCGTAATCCCCCCTTCAAGATTGGGAATCCCATTATCAAATTCTTGGAAGGACTTTGCATGTGTGAATCTATCCAGGCGATCAAGTTGCCGCTCAACAAATTTTTCACTCTTGGAAGATTCAAGAAATATGACATCTCTTGTTGTTACAAATTTCTTATTTTCTTCATCATAGAGACGATATCCTTTGGAGGTATTGGAGTACCCCAAGAAGATACATTTTATGCTTCTAGCACCAAGTTTGTTCCTTTGATCCTTGGGTATCAAGGCATAACAGGTGGACCCAAAGACCCTGAAATGCTTTACCGAAGGAATGTGGCCATGCCACATTTCAAAAGGATTTTTTTTTCTAATTGAACTTGAAGGACACCTATTCTTTATGTAAACAGCACATAGAACTGCATCAGCCCAAAACATCAATTTTACATTCTTGAAAAATAACATGGAGCAGACCATATTTAAAATAGTTCTATTCATTCTTTCAGCTACACCGTTCTGTTGTGGATTATATGGCACAGTTGTTTGATGTTTGATTCCATGTTGATGAAGATAATTTTCAAATTCTTTTGAGGTGTATTCTTTTCCATTATCAGTACGTAGAGAGCCAATATGTGTTTGTGCATCATTTTCAATCCATGCATGAAAATTCTTGAAAGTTTGAAAAGCATCAGACTTATTCTTCAGTAAGTAAATCCAACACATTTTGGTGTAGTCATCAGTAAATGTCATCATGTATTTGTTTCCATTTGCAGAAGCAATAGGCATAGGGCCACATAAATCTGAATGAACAAGTTCAAGTTTTCTATGTGCTCTGGAGTGTGAATCATGAAATGGCTATTTGCTATGCTTTCCTAGAATACAAGCATCACATTCCTTAGGTTTTCTAGGAATTGTAGGGAGTCCATTAACACCATTTTTCTTCAACAAATGAAGGTTGTCATAGTTTAAGTGTCCAAATCTAGCATGCCATAAAAGACTTGATGGGAATGTACCTTCATCATGATGTGAACTGAATGCAAAGTTTTGAGCATGAGAAAATGAACCTACTTCAAGAGTCTCCCTTCTCTATTCCCTCCATGACAAGTGAGTGATCCGATGCTTTTTCGACCTCTGCCTTGCCATCAAACAAGTGAATTGAGTGTCCTTGCTGCCGGATTTCGACTAGGGGATAGCAAGTTTCTCTTCAACTCCGGGAGGTATAGAACCTCATGTAGGATATGATCGGGAAGACCGAGCAGTTTAAGCTCGATTGTGCCAAGCCCACGATGGCTTGAGTTTGGATTTATCTGCGAAATATACTTGCTCGATCAACTTTGTCGGTGAATTCTTCAAAAAAAATCTTTTCTAAATGTCATGTGACATGTTGCTCCCGAATCTAGCAACCAATCATCTCTCCATGAAGTAAATGAAACATCAAATAGGTTTTCGATTACTCCATTTTTTACAATGTGCTAGAACAGAATGAGCTGATTCGACTGGTTTACCTTTGTCTTGATTTGTTTGCTGCTTTGAGCTTTAGATTGTCTACCACCCTTTTCTGCTGAAGTTTCTTCTTCGTCTTACTGCCTTCTCTTCCTCTGGATGGACCTGAAGCATGTCTCTTTTCTCTCGTGCCAAGTAGGCAACCTCTTTAGAAGATGAAGGGAATGTCATCTTCTTTTGAAGGAGGAGAGAAAAAAAACTTTGTTGGAGAATCTCTTTTGAAGGAGAGAAAACAAAAATACTCTTTCTTTGGAAAATATCTTGAAAAAAACTCTTTGCTTGCAAATATCTTGAATTTAAAAGGACAGAAACACTTTTTACTAAAAAGACTGAATTTAAAAGGACAAAAAAAGCTCTTGCTAAAAAATCGAATTACGCACCAAAAAAAATATATGTATTTTTTTTGTTTGGAAAGAAAAATTTGTATGGGAGGTCGATATGGAATGTTATGGGAGGGTGGTATTGTGAAATGGAAGGGCGGTATTATGAATGTGAAGTGATATTAAATATGACGAGTGGGAGGGCGGTATATGAGACAAGAGAGGGTGGTATTGATTGTCGGGGAGCATATGTATGAGCGGTTTTATTAAATGACAAGTGTGCTAGAGGAGGATGGTATTATAATACCACGATCAAGCTGTAGCGTTGGATAGGCAGCGTTGACATATATGGACAGTGTTTTATATATATATCGATAGACAGCGTTGTATATATGGACAACGTTTTATATATATGGACAGACAACATTGTATATATGGACAACATTGGATATATGGACAGACTTTTATATATATGGACAGAAAACGTTGGATATAAAATGGAGTCGATTATAATACAACTGTGGATATATATATATATATATATATATATATATATATATATATATATATATATTGCGATTGAGTGGTATAGCTCTTCAGGCGGGAATGGCGTTAATAATTTGGACAGAGGGCATGAGCAATCAACGGAGGGCGCAATCCAAAAATTGACACAACGTGAGATGTAAGAGTGGTATTATATTAAACATAGATGGTATATGCAGTGTGTATGTGTGAAAGCGTTGTATTATAACATATGATAGCATTGATATCATAATACGACTATCATACGACAGATTGTATATATGGATGGGAGGGGCTGGAAGGGTCGTGGGGAGATGGCAGACAGTGAGGGCGGAGACCCGAAGCAGGGAGTTGTGGGGAGTTTACAGTTTGAAGAGGGCGGCGGAGAATTATAAGTGATGTATGTAGGAGCAAGGGCTCGTGAGATAGCGGAGTGCTTTGGGAAGAGTGCTTGTAGGGACGGGTCGAGAGGGGAGTAAGGGGAGTGTTAAGGGGGCCATAAGGCAGCAGCGGGCGTGGGATTTCGAGAGCGATGGGTTGAGGGGAATCGTGTGTGAGGTGGTTAGCCGGAGTTGAAGATTCTGAGATGTAAGGAGTGGGCCAAGCATGTAGTGTTGAATGGATAATCGAAGGGCGGGATCGTATAACGTAGGTATGGAGAATATGGGGAATGGGAAGGGAGGGTGTAGTCGAATGGGGAGTGTAGGTGAGGTGAGTGTGAGGGGTGTTGGGTAGGTGAGGGAGAAGTGAGGGCGTTACACTAAAATGGCGAGTGTGCGGGAGATCGTAGAATTGCAAATTGGCGGAGGCTGCAATTTGCGAGAATTTCATGGTGCACGGGAATTGCAGAATCTTCGGGAGCTACGGGAGTCGCAAATGTCGGACTCGTGGATAATTGAAGAGAAAAAAAAATGCAGAATAACAAAGTATAGCAATTAAGGAGCAGCAAAAAACTATTAAAAAAACTGACCGAGCAAAGGAGAGGGAGTTAAACCACGAGCAAAAATGCCAATAGTGGGAGCGGCTCTGATACCATGTCAAACCAGGGAGGTAACTCCTCAAATCGAATTGTGTATTAGCTGAAGAATGCATATGTATTTATACATGGAGGTGAGGCTATTGGGATTCATCTCCCAATGACTCTTGGCCTTCCTTATTTCCTAATATTAAATAATATACAATATTAAATGTGCACACCCATCCCATAGGATTAGGTGTCAACAATATGTATAAGGTTTTTTTTTATTGGTTTGCACAAAATAAAATTTTCTTAAGTTTGTATTGTGTTGACTATGTAACTTGGTTCAAAAAATGGATTGGGAAGAAATTTATGGTTATCCATTTTTGACATGAGAAGCTCGATCCTTTGGTCGGTGACCCGCATGTTCTAGGGATTTGTACTTGAATCTTCTACACCCACATCCTCTATCTCCATGTGACCCCCCCCACCCGGTTTTTCAACCTCATTGGAATGGACGGTGGGGATGCAATTTCTACCCTTCAAAATTGATAGATGATGATTATCATTTACTAAACCCTAACTCTATCCCATCACCTAGTTTTTGGTTCATTCTACCCTTCTCGTACCATAGTTTTGACGAGTTCCTCGTAGCCCCGGTGTTGCACATTTGGTAACGGGGGAAGATGTTATGGTCATTGGTTTGGGAGCTTCAATAGTTGTGTAGGGCTTCGGTGGTGTCAATACCTCCTCTTATGTGTTGTTGAGTAAATTTTATAGGGATTCTTCTAAAAGAACAGTGGGTGTGCATGTATTTGAACTTTGTTTCCTTCCTCAGTTATGAAACTATCCTCAAGGGTTTACTATCTTCGAGGTATTATGGTTAAAAATATGGTGGTGCCAGAACAGAGGCTCATATGCATGCCTACTATGTGTGTTTCCAAGTTTTCCACCCATTAGATTATTCTCCTGCTCATTGTATCTATAAATCATGCATTCTCAGGTAACTTAGTTATTTTTCTTATTATTATTTACTCCCTACAAAAATTTTGAATATTCTCTTAGGACCATATGTTTCCTAGAATGATATTTACTTCTATTCTTCCTAAATGTTGTGAGCATGTTTAATACAAATCGAGTTCTTTGGGACACACACACACACACACACACACACACACATATATATATATATATATCTTTGTGTGTGTGTGTGTGTGTGTGTGTCCTTTAGGAGTTATCGAACGATGGTTAAACTCCCAACCCTATCGAAGGTACCTAACTTCAATACCATGGTCTCATCCTCAAGTAAGGTATTTTCTAATCTCTTTCAGGTAATTATAAAGGGTTCCATACATTTTCATTTGTTGTTGGTGCTTCTCATTTTAATAAATATTATAGTTCTATGTATTAATTTTAACCAGGTTCTTCTCTATTTTATAGCCTTTATATACATTGAGAGAGTGCACACAAAAAATGTGCTCCCTTTTTCACAGCATTGCCCTCACACCCAGGTATCGATTATATTACTCCCGTAGAATTTGTTTTTTAGAAAATGTTCCTATTTCCTATTCTATATTGGTTCTGTAGAATTTCAATCTTCTTTTGGGAAGGCTAATGTTGATTTTACATCTTTTGCAGGTGTGTCGTGCTTCTTTACAACATTTTTTATGTGAGTTCAACTGGAACACTTGTGTTGATGTTAATACACTGCCTCAATTTTCTAGTTTGGTTAGCCTTCCCTCTTTGGTTATATAAATGGCACTGTTTTCTTTATGTTTAAGTCGATGACAGTTACGTGAGTTTTGTAAATACTTCATTCTCTATGTTACCACATCTAATATTTGTCTAACACTTGGATTACTTTCTGTAGTTTACTTGTATATTATTGTGTCTCAGCAGCTAAAATGAAACGAAAGGAGTTACTCCTCTCCTTTTTCTCTTTTTGTGTAGAAATGAATAAAATTGAAGTCATTCTCTCCGCATGTTGAAATATTGAATTCTGGTTTTGTTGTTAATATATTTTCATATTGAATTCCTTTACTAGTTTCCTGTTTGATATTCTACCTATAAAGTTATAGCTCCAAAAGTAAATTTATACTGGTAGCATTAAAATTTCAGCAAATAATGTACTCAGTACAATAATGTACTAATGGGAACAAATCTCATTAAGTTCCTATGGTATCCATGGCTCTTCATTTTTATTGATTTACATGTTTACTATTGTTGTTCTATTTACCTATAAAGGGCCATTGTTAACTATACCTTGCAATATTGCGATAAATAACACTTTTTAAGCTCTCAAATTCCAGTTCTAGTATGTTTGTTATAAATAATCTTCGACATTACCCCTAGCCAATTACATTTGTATACATTTTTGTCCCATACTAGAGTCGACTAAAATCCTATTAGCAATATCCTTTACCAAATGAAAGAGCTAACGCCTGTAGAAGTAGATGTTGCATACTATACTCAGTAGTTACACTCTACCCTTAATTTTTTTCATTTTTTCATTTTCCAAAGTTATTTCACAAGGTCTATTCATAGTAATTGCACACACAACATTTTTTTTATGTTTCCCTATCAAGATTGAAACCTCATAACACGAGAAATTCCATGTGATAAATTCAATTCTCTTTGAAGTTCCACAACCCATTCCTTAAAATACAAAATATATGTATTATATAGCTCCCGGGATAACCATATACACTAAAAATATGATATATATATATATATATATATATATATATATACATATATATATATTTCCGGTGAAACTACATGTGCTCATTCGTATGAATTCAAATAGATGCAATATTCCTAGGCATTAGAATTTATTTTAGAATTAATATCCATAATATTAATTTCTATATCAAAACTAAATGCAAAATTCATACTCATCATTCTAACTTTAGAATTTAAAGACCATGAGTTGTACCTCTAGTCGTCCTAGCTTAGAGCACTTTCCCATGAGATCAACCTTTGTTTTGCATACATTTCTTCCATGTTAGATGCTTTCCTTAGCAGTGTCTGTGGTCGTTCACAACCACTTTCCTAAGATTTTACTTAAAATCTCTCTCTTATCTCATGTGATGCTCTTTTCTTGTCCAAGTTCTGCATCTTTTCTCATCTAAGCGATTTAATGAGAACAAATCTCGTTAAGTTCCTATGATATCCATGGCTCTCCATTTTTATATATTTACATGTTTACTATTGTTGTTCTATTTACCTATAAAGGGCCATTGTTAACTATACCTTACAATACTGCGATAAATAACACTTTTTAGGCTCTCAAATTCTAGTTCTAGTATGTTCGTTATAAATAATCTTTGACGTTACCCCTAGCCAATTATCTTCGTATACATTTTTGTCCCATACTAGAGTCGACTCAAATCCTATGGGACAAAAATCCTTATTTATTTAATTATTTCCTAAGAATAAGTTATTTAAATCATTATTTAAATAATATTCTTAGTTAAATTTGACTAAATCATCATAAATAATTAAATAAACCATTATTTATTTAATTATATTCCCATCATTTCCCTAAAATGATAAATAAATCATTTATTTATTTATTATTTATAAATAAAGGAATTGACCCAAGTCAAGAACCCTTTTCCCTCCAACAAATATAGTAAAATATTCCTAAAGGGTGCTTCTAGAATTCGATTAATAATATTTTATTCATGCACCGAGTTTTAGGCCGCCCCAATATTTTGTTATAAATAGGAGGGTTTTCCCCATTCATTAGTCACTTTCATTGCATTAGATCACTCTGGATCTACTCTTGGTCACCATTTTTCCATTGTTGCTTTGTGAACTCCCATTGAGTTCTATGTTTCTCTAGTTTTTCTACACCAATAAGAGAGAGGAATGTTAGAGCTGAAACACTGAGGACTTTCAAGAACCCATCCCACTGAGGAGAACCGGAAAACACCTTTCTTTTTTTCCTCTCAGGTTCCCCATTCTTTAATACAATATAAAATTATTTTTAAATACATTGTTCTTGTCTTGTCTGTTGGATTCATGGAGCCATGTTATATTTTATCTGCTTAATATCTTTTGTGCTTAGATTTGAGTTTGTGCAGCAAATTTAAAGATATTCTGCAGCCATTATCGATGTTAGGGATATTTTTTATGCGTAGTTAAAGTGATATTTTGTGACGAAAGATTCATACTAACAATTGGCGACTCCACACAGGTTTTCTTTTGCGACTGCTGTCGTTTTATATATTCCTGCATATCCAACTGTTTTAGACCCTAGGGTTTCACTTTCATTTTCTGTTTTTCCTATTTTTATGGTGTTTTTCACCCCTAAAACCCTCAAACAGTCAAATTTTAAACTTTTGTGTGTTTCTGGCCTTATTGCACGGGTGACAAACATCAGCCACAGCTGAGACGACAACTTTTTCTGAAATCTGCCGCCGAGAGAGCCGAATCTGCATGTCACACTTATCGGCCCAAAAAGTGTGACTTGGCCTTGAGGTCGCACTTTTCTGCCCCAAATCTGCATCCTGGATTGCAAGCAGGTCAGAACTTGCGATCTGCACTTTTTCTGCAAATTTTTTAGCACTTTTTCTGGGTTTGTCTGAAGCTTCTGTCAGGATTTTCTAGCCTCTGTCTCTGCCTGTTTAGACTTGTTTATGATCTGATTCACTCAACTAAGAGGGAATCTTGCCCCTTAGGGCTCTAGTACCCTCCACTTTTTGTGGGAGAGTCTTTGCTATTTCAGAAGTCTGAATTTTCAGAGTTTCAGCCTTATTTTTCTCAGATATGATACCTCCTTTTTAGATCTCCTTAGATCAGCTCTTCTCCCTCTCAAATCACCTCATATAGTTTTGTTTGGGTTCATTTCTAGGGCCGCATCCTTGTCCCTTCTATTTTTCGCTAATCTCCTCCTTTTTAGCAGCAACCTTGCCTCTACCTCTTTGCTATTCTCCGCAACTCTTTTTAACAGATTTCCCATTTAGATCCTAGTCCCTCCCGACCTTAGATCTATTGGCCTATTTTTAGCATGCTTTGCTTAGTTTTTCCCTCTTATAGACTAGTTTCAAGAGACCTGCCTTCTTGGGTTAGTTTGATGCATTAATAGCCGTTAATTTTCTATTCTTTTAGTCTTATTTACTGCAGATTTATTTTTAGTTACACAGCACACTTTTTCTTTTACTCTCAAAACGTCTGGATTTAAACAATTAAAATTAACGCATGCCACACACAGAACCTAAGTGAAGAAGCACCTGGTTAACACTGCCTGGAAAAGACTTTAAAATCAATTGTCATTGCACCTCTCTGCCCTTGACCTTGTTTGATTTTGTCACTCCCCGCCCTTGTCGATTTTTATTCTTCCTCTCACCATTGCACCCCCAAGGCACCTCTCCCGGAGACTTCTTGGCCTTCACCCTCAGTCTCCACTTAGTCGACTTCCTCCTTCCCGTCGTCATCGAGTAATTCCTCCCCCGAGTCCGCACTATGACTCTTCCTCTGCTTGTTCGGGTTCTCCCCCTACTCTTGGTTCTCCCCGTGTCACTTTCACCATGTCTACTTCAGGGCCTACTACCAGCAGCAACCCCAGTACTACTGTTGGGTCTGTTTCTAGTGGAACCACTTCAGGACTTACCTCGATTTCCCCATTGCTCCCTTATATGGCCAGCCTTAGTCTCCCCGACTTCAATCAGCTGATTAATGACCCTATCTGCCATGATGTTAGTTGGCCTGCTATGCCAACCAAGCTCCCCTCTGACATTCCCAAGTTCAAAGGCCTTGCTAGTGAAGATTCGTCCAACCATATTTGATCCTTCCATATGTGGTGTTCCTCCAATTCCATTACTGATGACTCCATTCTTCTTAGATTGTTCCAACGCACACTTACAGGAAAAGCTTCTAAATGGTATGTTGAATATGCCACCTCCTCCCATCCCACTTTTGCGACCATTTCCCAAGCCTTTTTATCTTATTTCCAGCTCCCTCTCCGATACGACACTGGTACCGAGCTTTTAACCTCCTTCTGTAAATCCTCTTCGACCTGTCTTTCCGCCCATGTCCAGGAATGGCGGCAAAGAAGAAGCTTATGTCGAGCTCCTCCATTTGAAGATCGGGTTTATATGGACTAGTTCCTTCGCTCTCTCTTACCTCCCATTGGCAAAGATGTCGCCCCCCATTTCCCTCAAACCGAAGAATCCACCCTCCAAATAGCCTTGAAATATGACCTTATTTATGCTCAATCTGGTTATGTTTATACCGTCCTTCCTGACCTCCCCAAGCCCGGCAGCAGCAACGCCCCGGGGGCATCTCACTCTGTCGACGGTATCGTTGGAGCTCTTTCCCATACCTCTGCCCAACCCCCTTTGGGCTATGGTTTCCCTCCAGGAGGGGCCAACACCTCTAGCACCTTTCCCCCTCCAGGTAGCATTTATCCAGGATACGACATACCTCGTCCTTTTTCCCCTACTCCTACTTACCTCAATGCTGCCCATCCTAACCCTTATCCTTACCCACAGCCTGGTGTCCCAACTCCTCCAGCATTTGGACCTCTCACCCCCTTACCTTCTCAACCCCCGCTGCAGCACTTACTACCCCCTCCAGGGCATGTATTTGCACAACAGGACGTGACCAATTCTCTTCCTTCTCAAAGAAAGAGGAAAGGGAGTCAATCAGCCCCTGGTAATCGTGGACCCAATCCCTCAAGTATTGATCCTCACACTGCCAACCAACCACAAGGTTCTCAGCCCAAGCCGAACAGGCCACTTCGCACCAATAAGCCTTGTTCGTGTTGCGGTGTTTATGGTCATTACACTCATGATTGTCCCTTATTACCACAAATGCGAAAGATGTGGGATTATCAGGCCACCTTGCAGGTACAACACTCCTCCCCTACTCTCCCTCCCACCCAAGCTACTTCTCAACCCGCTGTGTTTACCGATCCTTTCCCTCAACAAGTATTTGTGGCCATTCAACCCCCTCATGCCCCGGTAACCACTCAAGCTTCCCCTTCTGGTTCCTCTGATTACCAGATTCTCATGATGGCCTCCAACCCACCTCTCACCGTCGACCTCAACCTTCAAACTCGGTCCCGTCAATATTCCACACCTCTCGTTCTGTTTGTCTCCGAGTCTCGATTGTCAGGTCCTACAGAGCCTCTATTGACACCCAATGGTCCCTTGCAACTCCCTCCGCCCAAAGTCGAGGTTCATCCCAAGACTCCTAAGGGACCATTACGCCAAAATGTTGCCTCTGGTCGGGCTGCCCATTCATACAGCATAGCAGATGATCTGGCCCAATCTCCTACTGCCATTTCAATGCCAGAACTCCTCCAGTCGTGTCCTTCTCAAAAGAGGGCTCTACTATCTGTCGTGGGCACTGTAGATCCTGCTGATGACCAATTGATTTTTTTCGACACCCGTCAATTATACCATCCCCCTCTTCCTCCTTTGGTTGCTTTCCAAATCCAAGTCAAAATTTGAAACGCCAATGTTTCTCGGTGTATTATTGATGAGGGGGCATTTACCTGCATAACATCCGCTTCAGTTTGGAAACAACTCGGATCCTTTGAACTAGCCCCTTCCACCATCACCCTTCGTGCGTGGGATGGCCATGCCTCCCAGCCCATTGGCCTATTCCGTAACTGTCCTATCACCCTTGCCGGAAAGACTGTTTGTGTCGATGTTGAAGTTATCGATGCCCCTCTTGACTACAAAATCCTTTTGGGGCATAGTTACACCTATGCCATGTCTTCCGTCCCATCCGCAGTCCACCGCAAGATGTTCTTCACTCACAATGTCAAGATCGTGACCATTGACCAGTTTACCTACCATGAACCAAAATATCAAATCTTCCCTGAGTCCACCATCTCTATTGTCACCAACAAGCAAACTATTGATTCTTTGACCAGTGTTTCCCCCAGTGTCTACAAAGAGTCCTCCTTGCTTGGAACCTTTTTGGACTCCCTTCCCATATTTGATCCTAACTTGGAGAACGTTTTCATGATGCAATCGTCTTGGACCAACCTTACCAATCCCACCTTGGCTAGTCAGCCACCTCAACCTCAACCAGCTCCTAGCCCTTCGCCCCCGTTAGCCACCCTTCTTCCTTCTGAATGTTCTTCTACAGACACTCCTCCTGGGTTGATTTCACCTGAAATGAACCACCTTGACCCCATTCCTCCTGGCCATATCTATGCTGGTCAGATCCCTTTCCTTCCTCCCCCTCCCAGAGCTTATTCAGTCCCTACCTTGGCCACCCTATCCCTCCCCAACTTCACCTTGGGTATACCCGTCTAGTATCTTGACCCTCCAGCCACCACTCTTCCAGGTCAACCTAAACCATATATTACTTTGACCCCAGTTCAATCAATCCCCACGACTTCTCTTGCTATGCTGGTACCTCAGTAACCTCAACCAGCACCGCCTCCTATTGCAACCGCTTCGAGTAAAAATGGCAAAGCTCGTAGGGGGGCATCAAAGGACAAACCTACCCTGCCCAACCCTGCCCCTCCTCGGCCTCCCAAGCATCCCATCCAGTGTGCTCTGTGTGATTTTGTTTTTCACGCCACTCATACCTGTCCTGAATTACCACCTCTCAAGACCATGGTTAATGAAATGTTTCCAGAATTAGACATCCTAGAAGTCCATGTCACCATACCGGATTCTACCCCTAAACTTAAGAACTTTTGCACCAATCACCCTTGTTCTTTGTGCAATTTTTATGGCCACTATACCCACCTCTGCCCCGCCTTGATGAGTATCGTGCCTCTTTAGCCACATACCACCAATTTGAAGCCGCCCTCACCCGTAATCCTTCTTCCCTCACACCAGACCACCTGTCTACCAAAATTACTATTTCTCCTCCTGATACTGAAATGACCGAACCTTCAACTACCATTTCCTACCTTTCCTCATCACCGCGGTTCTCGGCTACCAACCCCTTAGTACCTTCCCCCGAAACTTCACCTGATCATTCCACTGCTCACTCTGTCATCTCACATGACATCGTACCTATGAGCCCTTCCCATCACAACCAAGAGTCTCATCCCTCTACCTCATCAGGTCAACCTCTTCCATCCTCTCTTCCCATATTCCAGTCTGATGAAGACATCATGGAAGCCATGACCAACCTTGATTTTCCATGGGAAGATATGCGCCATCGTGCATATTTCCTCCCACATCAATCCCATGACCAATATGCCCTCGAATCCAAAAACTTCATTCCCGATAAAGTTGATTGGTTCAAAAACCCCATCCCTGCACTTGACACTTTCGAAGAAGGCAATATGGCTAATATCTCTCCCACCATCAAAATAGACATTTATGTCAAACCAGGTATTGAAGAACATATCACCATGGGTGCCCAATGCACTCCGGAAGAAATTGAATCCTACACCAAACTCTTCAAAGAATTCCATGATATTTTCGCCTGGTCATACTCAAAAATTCCCAGACTTGATCCTGCCATTGTCGAACATCACATCGACACATGGCTTGATGCCATTCCAGTTCATCAAAAGTTGAGACCCTTCCATCCTTTTAGACGTGAAGCCATCAAAGCTGAAATCGACAAGCTCCAGCAGGCTGGTTTCATTTACCCCATCGAATATACCACTTGGGTGTCTAACCCAGTTCCCATCCTAAAAAAACAAGGCACATTTCCTGTTTGCACCGACTTTCATGATCTAAACAAATCTTGTCCAAAAGACAACTTCCCCACACAATTTATTGACCAAATCATCGATGAGTGTACGGGGCACGAGATTCTCTCCTTTATGGATGGCTTCTCCGGATACAACCAAATTGTTATCCGTTGTGCTGATCAACTCAAAACCGCGTTCATTAGTCCGTGGGGCACTTTCGCATACCGAGTCATGCCATTTGGCCTCAAAAATGCTGGCACCACCTTTCAACATGCCATGTCTCATTGCTTCCATGAATTAGCCCATATTATCCTTGCCTATTTAGATGACCTTACTACACGTTCTAAACATCGGGCGCAACTCCTTCATGACCTGCGTACCATTTTTCTCTGATGCTGCAAGTATAACACTCACCTTAACCCTTTGAAATGTGTCTTCTGTGTTCCTGCCGGTCGCCTCCTCAGCTTCATCGTGTCTAAATATGGGATAACTCTCGACCCTTTGAAGGTTCAAGCCATTCTGGAACTCCCTATGCCTCGTACCTTACACCAGCTACAAAGTCTCCAAGGCAAAGCTAATTTTCTTCACCGATTCGTTCCTGACTACGCCACTACCGCACACGGCTTCCTTAGACTTCTTCGATCTCACACCCCTTTTTTCTGGGATACATACGCTCAAGAGTCTTTTGATGCCCTCAAGCATGCTCTCACATCCGCTCCCTTGATCTGTCCCCCTGACTTATATGAGATTTCATCCTATACATATTCGATTCCACCTATTCGGTTGCTAGTATCCTTATCCAGGAGGATGATAACGGTGTTGAACATGTGATCTATTATGTCAGTAAGACCCTTGCCGACCCACCTGTGTCCTACTCGCATGAAGAAAAATTAGCACTAGCTGTTGTGTTCTCGGTCCAAAAACTGCGTCATTATATCCTCATGCATTCCACCAAGGTTGTGACTGATTCCAACCCCATGGCATTCCTATTGAGTTACATCCTCAATTGGAAGTATGCCCGTTGGGTCGTTATCCTCCAAGAATTTCACCTTGAATTTTTCACCCCAAAAAGTAAGAAAGGTTTAGTCCTAGCTGAACTCATTTCTGATTTGCCTACTAGGATGCAAGATACTCCAATTAATGATGCTCTTCTCGATGAACATTTGTTTTCCATCATCACCGACGATCCTTGGTACGGTGACATCCTTACTTACTTGCGAACCCAAAAGTTCGCCCTTCATATTGATCATGCTACTCGACGACGTATCCGACACCAAGCCTCTCTCTACCTTCTAATCGGCGATGACCTTTATTGTCATGGAGTAGATACTGTCCTTCATCGTTGCCTCACCCACGCTGAAGCCGAGCAAGTCCTCAATGCCTGTCATAGTGGCGCTTGTGGTGGCTACCTCTCTGTCCTTGCCACCGCCCAGAAAATCATGCGTGCTGGGTATTTTTGGCCTTCTCTCTTCAGTGATTGCATTGAAGCAGTGAAACACTGTTCCAATTGTCAACATTTTTCCCCC
This sequence comes from Pinus albicaulis, assembly GCA_034641835.2. Taxonomy (NCBI): domain Eukaryota; kingdom Viridiplantae; phylum Streptophyta; class Pinopsida; order Pinales; family Pinaceae; genus Pinus; species Pinus albicaulis. Next base: position 1,180,101,895 of record CM076580.1, on the reverse strand, counting down.
AAGGCGTGAGCCCCTCCCGCTCCTCTCCATCTTGTTGTCACAGCTGGTCCTTTTTATAAATGGTCCATCGACTTTGTGGAATGTCGACCTCCATCTGCTGGTAACCACAAATATATCATCATGGCGGTCGACTATTTCACTAAATGGGTCAAAGCTATGCCTACGTTCAACAATACGGTAGCCACTGCAGCCCTCTTTTTTTTTAACCATGTCATTTCTCGTTTCGGAGTTTCAAAACAGTTAGTCTCAGACCATGGCCGACATTTCGAAGATCATATTTGGCATGAGCTGTCCTCCCTATTGGGTTTTGAGCATCAATATTCATCTTCCTATTACCCCAAGGTAATGGCCAAGTTGAAGCAGTCAAAAAAATTCTTAAGACCATGCTTCAACGAACGGTGAATAAGCACAAAAACAATTGGCATCTCATGCTCTTCCCTGCTTTGTGGGCTTATCGTACTTCTATTAAAACTGCCACCAGTTTCACTCCTTTCCACCTTGTCTTTGGTGAAGAGGCAGACTTACCAATAGAATGTGAAATTCCTTCCCTTCATTTAGCCGTTGAACTTCTCCCGGATACCCAATCTCTAGAACAATGACTTATCATGCTTGAGCGCACCTCTGAAGACCGTCGTGTTGCATTGCAAACTCTTGAAGTGGCCAAAAAGTGCACCAAAGCTCAGTATGACTGGAAAGTACATCCTCGCACCTTTCATGAAGGTGAGTTGTTCTAGTATACGACCAGGCCCACGATACCCTTGGTCATGGGAAGTTCGACTCATTATGGCTAGGTCCTTACATCATTAGTAAAGATCTTGGGAAGGTATCCTATCTTTTAGAGGACTTTGAAGGCCACCCCCTTCCTAATCCTCGCAATGCACTCTATCTTAAGAGATATTACCCTTAGAATTTCCCACTCGAAATGCATGTTTTAGCCAGCGTATGTTTGTTTTTATCATTCACTACTTCACCAAGACACCTATTGTCCACGAATTTTTCCTTGCTCCCTTCTCCAAATTGGATTTCCTCACTTACAACACTTTTCCTTGGGGAACCACTTGGCCTCCATATTTATTCTTTCTTGTGTCGATTTCTGTCACGAGTTACCATTTTGTACTCATGTTTTTTCAGGTCCCCTTTGGACCTTTCATCATTCCATCATCATCATCAGTGTCTACTTGTTCATCGCTCTAATATTTTCCCTCGTGCCTTAGTTGGGGTTCACTTATTGCCTCACCTATGGCGGACCTACTTCTGTCAACATCAGCTCATTTACTCCAGAAGCCAGGTCTAGGGGGCAGTGTACCCGGGTTCAAGCTCTTCCTAGCATGATCATGATATATACACTTGATGGTCCAGTGACGCAGTAGCAGCTATTGGTGATTCCCGAGCATGTGTGAGATGTCTCAACCCTCATGAGGGGGTGGTCCTGTAGGTAGCCCCCCACATGTCTGGATGACTTCTTCATTTCCGCCCTTGATGCAGCTCCTCTCATTTGATGATATCGGCCTCAGCTGCTTGCAGCGCCTTTTCGATTTGCATGTATCTGTCAGATTTTGTGAACCCTTCCCCGTGTGTAGGGGGCATTTGGGTGTATTTGTATCTCATGTACTACCATATTATTGTATAAGTCCTGACGGTTATTCCAGGCATCACATGTATGTGAGATTCATCATGTTACTTATCTGGCTCATGTTTAGGCCGGCACATGCTTCATTATTGTGTTTCGTGGTTTTCCGGGCACCTTATTCTTTGTACTTTGTCTCGGCGGGCATAGATATGCCTCCCCCGCCACGTTTAGCATAGGTAATAAAGACTTCTTGCACCTGTAAGCCTCGTCTCCTCAGGGTCTAGTCCTTTAGCACATCAGACAACCTTACATTTCTCTCTCTCACTTCCCTTTTGATGTCTAGTGATTGAGTTCTTACAACGTACTTCGATCATACGATTTTCTCCTAACACTCGTACCTTGGGGGGAAATCTGTTACACCATTTTTTTGGTCATCTAACCTATTATTATTAGATGAATCCAAGTACACCATGTAAGACCAATTTTACCCTAAGTAAAATTGCTTTCACCATATAAAATAACTTATTTGTTTATATTTCCTGGTCATATTTAACCCAAAACAAGGAACTTAATTAAATAAATCCTTATTTATTTAATTATTTCCTAAGAATAAGTTATTTAAATCATTATTTAAATAATATTCTTAGTTAAATTTGACTAAATCATCTTAAATAATTAAATAAACCATTATTTATTTAATTATATTCCCATCATTTCCCTAAAATGATAAATAAATCATTTATTTATTATTTATTTATAAATAAAGGAATTGACCCAAGTCAAGAATCCTTTTCCCTCCACCAAATATAGTAAAATATTCCTAAAGGGTGCTTCTAGAATTCGATTAATAATATTTTATTCATGCACCGAGTTCTAGGCCGCCCCAATATTTTTTTATAAATAGGAGGGTTTTCCCCATTCATTAGTCACCTTCATTGCATTAGATCACTCTGGATCTACTCTTGGTCACCATTTTTCCATTTTTGCTTTGTGAACTCCCATTGAGTTCTATGTTTCTCTAGTTTTTCTACACCAATAAGAGAGAGGAATGTTAGATCTAAAACACTGAGGAATTTCAAGAACCCATCCCACTGAGGAGAACCGGAAAACACCTTTCTTGTTTTCCTCTCAGGTGCCTCATTCTTTAATATATATATAATTCTTTTAAATACATTGTTCTTGTCTTGTCTGTTGGATTCATGGAGCCATGTTATATTTTATCTTCTTAATATCTTTTGTGCTTCGATCTGAATTTGTGTAGCAAACTTAAAGATATTCTGCAGCCATAATCGATGTTAGTGTTATTTTTTATGCGTAGCTAAACTGATCTTTTACGACAAAAGATTCATACTAACAGTTTCACTATGGAAGGTTTTTTACGTTGTAGAAGATTTTTTTGTATATATAGATTTATAAGAAACAACCATGTGTTAAAAGAAAATATTTTGTTGTTGTATATAATAGAAACTCAATGTGTCCATATGAATAAAATATTTTAATATGAATTAATATTCACATATAGTTAAAAATATATTAATAACAAAAAAACCAATTACTCAACATTCTAGTTATGTAAAATATTTTATATACTGTTTTTAAAAAACTATTACAAAAAAATAAGTTTTTATGCTTAAAATCTTTGAAGTGATGTCAATTTTACATTTTAACCAT